>WOAB01000158.1:1200000-1665555 GCA_027886185.1 Rheum nobile | reverse complement strand
TAATTATAATGTGATAATTACTTAATTGTCACTTCTCAATCACCCTTAAAAAATAAAATAATTAAGTTATAACATTCAAGATTGCTAATATTTTCTTTACTGTTAGTAAAATGATAAATATAAATGTGTTGACATACACAATGAATAATATACATATAAACAAGCAACAACTAAAGGAATTAAACAGGCAACAACTAAAGGAATCCACTGTGAGAAGGACTCTCTCTGGGTCAAATGGGTCCATAATGAATTTTCTTAAGGATTGCGATATCTGGCACCTTACATGTCACCTGAGGGCCTCGCCTCTTATCAAGCGAATCCTTCAAGTTCGAGACAAGGCAATTGCCAAGGAGGGATCAATAGAAGGGGCAATCTCCAAGCTCAGCTCAGTAGCCATCAACAATAAAATCCAAATGGGGCCGGCCTATGACCTTTTCAGACCATGTTCAACCGAAGTCCCTTGGACCAAAGTTGTTTGGCATTCGGGCGTCACACCAAAGCACTCGTTCATTCTTTGGCTAGCTGCACGTGAGGCTCTCCCAACTAAGGACATGCTTGGGTTTCTCAACCTTGACCCGGCTTGTGCCTTGTGCCCGAGCGGGCATGAGTCTCTTGCCCACTTGTTCTTTGACTGCGAGTTTAGACGACATGTTTGGCAGCACATCAAGCAATGGATCAAGATCCGAGGGGGCTCCACATCCCTGCACAATGCCCTTGCTGAGCTCTCCTTGGGGCGTGGCAAGGCTGGACACAAGAGCAAGGCCAAGATCTTCGCCCTTGGGGCAACTGTCTACTTCCTATGGAAGACAAGGACCAACTGATTTTTGAAGGAAACACACTCTCCGTGGACAACGTTGTTCATAGGATCAAGAGAAGCGTCTATCAGGACTTGTTTCACCTATATCCGCAAGTCTTATCCTCATCATGCAACATAGACATCTAGTCATCTAGACTTTGTACGCCACTCGCCTGTGAGCTGGCTTTGTTTTCGCAAGTTTCTTGTAATGTAAGCCCTCGGGCATAGTTTTGCAGGAGGTATATGTAACACCCCGAGCCAGAGGTGCTACAGTGTCATAGTCCCGAAGGACTATAAGGCGGGTGAAATAAAATTTTTGCAAAACATAACCCATATATATATAACATATATCAAAAGCAGCAGCGGAAAACCTGTAAAACCTGTCCAGAGTTTGAAACCACAAACAACTTAACATACAGAAATACAACAATTTACAAACCAAAACCAATACAACAAGTTCGACCCATACAAGGTCCAAAACCAAAACAACACGCACAACCAAGTCAAAGTCCAAACCAAAAGAGTAAAGCCTTCGACTCCAAACCGACGGTGATCAGGATCCTCCTTGCTGGCGCTAAATCTGCAAAGCCTGATTGACTGGGGGACCCGATACCCCAGCCGACCGCGGCACGTAAACCGCAGTTGGTCAGTCTTTTGAAAGACTATGGCAAGACTAGCCGAGCCAAAACAGTTTCAAAACCATAGAGTTATCACGACAATCAAACAATACCAAACAACAACAGATCATACAATATATACATACAATATATACCATATCAACCGACCAATCAACATAAAATACACGCCTAAACACAAACACACTCTATCACATAATCATCCAATACTCAATCTTATCCAATTCTACACGATACTAATCTCTTCCATCCAACCTCAACTCATCACAAGCATAAATGAAAAGAACGATCCAATCCAACTTCCTCTCCATTACTAATACCTCAAACAACAACTCTATGCACATACACATCTTACGACTGACTTACAACCACGGCTAATCAATTAGACTGAACTCACTACTGCACTACACAACAAATTCAATTAACCTGCACATCCACAAACACATAAGCATCAACGAGATAATCATCACATATAAACATAAAGAAAATAACGATCCAGGCCAGCCACCCTTCTGGTGCCGCCTGTTCGTTAACATAGACTGTAACTCATACACTCAAATTCAACCCTTGTTGGCCCACACCCTCAAGATGGGAAACCAACCTCCACACTTAATCAACATAACCATCTTCCTGCAACTAGTTACCACCAACAATCATACCAACAGAGATTCATATCACAACTAACTACAATAACCAACATTTGACAACAAGTCAAACTAGCCAACAATCAATATCTAACATAAAACCAATAACTAAACACACAGTCAATATTTACCAACACAACCACTAAATCAAACGACAACAATCATCATCACGAAACCACTTTAATCAGGTACGCAACCAACATCCAACACAAAACCACTTAATCAGGTATGCAACCAACATTCAATACATAATCAACACACAACCGCCAACCCTCCAATCCAACCTCCGTCTCCACCACCACATCATCGGGTGAGACAATCCACAATACCTCCGTCTACACCACCACATCACCGGGTGAGACAATTCATAATACCTCCGTCTACACCACCACATCACCGGGTGAGACAATCAACACACACAACCACCAACACCTCCAATCCAACCTCCGTCTCCACCACCACATCACCGGGTGAGACAATCAACACACACTTTCCGGATGGGACTTTCACCATCCAACCCTTGGCCCTTAATGACGTAGGCGTGCACCCTACGCGGTTTGGTGAGACGATCATCACCTGACCCTTCGACCTTCGGGGGTTCATACCCACCGAGGCCCTAAATATAAGGACTTTCACCAACCAACAACATTCCACCACTACACCGACACCAATTCAAACACTTCATACGACAACCAATCAAATATCACATAATCACATACACACACACAATCCAACACACACACACACACACAAACTCAATCCAACACACACACACACATTCAATCCAACACACGCACACACACGATCCAACACACGCACACACACACATTCAACAAACACTATCAACAACAATCAATCACACTTAGTCACAATTGACTATCACGTCAACATTTAATCAAATACGATACAAGACAAATCATATCACACGCACATACCCATTTTCGACCAAGCAACGGTAAACTTAATTATGAAATAAATTAGGCATAAATCAATTTATAAAAAAATATAAAGTTAGCAAGGATCCTCTTGCCTCAAGTCGAACCGCAACGACCCCAGAGGTCTCCAAACCACTCGAACGAACCTGCGAAATCAATCCGAGCAAATCCCTGACATTATTTACTCATCCAATCCACAACCAAATAAAACCCCAAATCAAACCCTAAATCATACCTTCTAAAATTCAGCCAACCACACACACACAAACTCAATAGCTCACGAAATCCTCTTCAACTGCCCACGAAGAATAATTCAACATCAATTCGGACCACCACACAACATCAATTCGAACAAATAACACAATATCAATTCGAAATTAACCCAATATCAATTCGCAATTAACCCAACCCAAGCTCACCTTGTCGAACCAAACGGTAGTCACCGGGAAGCTCCACGACGCCGGAACTCAGCCACCACGAATCTGCTGCACCAGTCCACACAGTTCACACACACAAATTCGGTAAGAAAAATTCAGTCCAAACCGAACCCAAGCAAACCCAACAACACCTTACCTCTTCGTGTCCTCGCCGGAAGAGCTTCTGACGCCGGAGACGACGCAGTCCACAGCAGCTCGCGCGACACCGCAGCAACACGAACCAGCGAAGCACTCGGACGCGGACAGCAGCTGCACAGCTCGGCTCCACATCAACGAACAGCAGCTCGAACACGGAGGGAACGAAGGAGGAGAGGTCCGGTCGGGCTCGCCGGAGAAGGAGCTACTCGGCTGGGCATGAAGGGGGTCGGATTCGTCGGGGAAGAGGGCTGCTGAGCACAGGAAAATGGAGAGAGAGAGAGATCCGAATTTAGGGATTTTAATCCCAAAAATTTCCATTTCTCCCCTTTTTAAGCAAAACCCATAATTAATTTACCAAAATGCCATTACCCACTTATTTGGGGTATTTCAGTATATGTCTAATATACCTCTGAGCTTTTCAATGAATTTACATTTCATCGGAAACACCACCATATTGTATACTACCAACATTTATTTAAATTTGAGATATGTCGTCCCATCCATGAAACAATTGATAATTTAGTTGTCAAAAACTGGTAATTTTTAATGCCCAGAAAGTTTTTTAGTACAAAATTGACAAATATATTAACATGATGTTTTTCTATTTATAATTGAAATTACATTAAAAATATATTAATCTTATTTAGAGGCACTAACATTAATATGTTTAATATTGTACATTGTGTTTTAAAATAAATGTTATAAATTTAGTTTTTATAATTCAAAACAAATTATCTAATAAAGAATGACAAAAAAACTAATAATATAAAAAAAAAGTCTCATATATGTAAAACATGATTGAAAATGTCTTACTATATATAAGCTGTATCATAGACAATAAATTATTTCATACGAAACATAGATTTAATCTGATATTTTTTTACTAAACATAATTTATTATATTTTTTATTTTTCGTCTCTTAAACAACATAAAAATATTTCAAAATATTCCTACAAAACAACCCTTAATAATCATTATATAATGTAAAATACAATCTTAGGCCATTAATGACCATCTCATTTATTATAGGTTTAAAATATTTACAAAATTACAAAAAAGTTAAACATCTATATATTTATATATAAACATATATACTAAAGTAGCACTTCTCTGAATAAGTTTTGTATAATTTAATTTAATTTACATGATTTTTTTTCAAATTTGAAAAATATTATATAAATTACAAATTTATAATGTACTTTAAGTGAAATTGACTCATATATAAATCTCAATATATTACAAAATAATGAATATGCATGCCATCAATTTTAAATTATTATAATTGTAATTATAATGTGAATATTACTTAATTGTCACTTCTCAACCACCCTTAAAAAATAAAATAATTAAGTTATAACGTTCAAGATTGCCAATATTTTCTTTACTGTTAGTAAGAGGATAAATATAAATGTGTTGACATACACAATGAATAATATACATATAAACAGGCAACAACTAAGAGAATTAAACACCACCATATTGTATACTACCAACATTTATTTAAATTTGAGATATGTCCCATTCATGAAACAATTGATAATTTAGTTGTCAAAAACTGGTAATTTTTAATGCCCATAAACTTTTTTAGTACAAAATTGACAAATATATTAACGTGATGTTTTTCTATTTTAAATTGAAAATACATTAAAAATATATTAATGTTATTTAGAGGCACTAACATTAATATGTTTAATATTGTACATTGTGTTTTAAAATTAATGTTACAAATTTACTTTTTATAATTCAAAACAAATTATCTAATAAAGAATGACAAAACAACCCATAATATAAAAAAAAGTCTCATATATGTAAAACATGATTGAAAATGTCTTACTATATATAAGTTGTATCATACACAATAAATTATTTCCTACGAAACATAGATTTTATCTGATATTTTTTACTAAACATAATTTATTATACTTTTTATTTTTCGTCTCTTAAACAACATAAAAATCTTTCAAAATATTCCTACACAACAACCCTTGATAATCTATATATAATGTAAAATACAATCTTAGGCCATTGATGACCATCTCATTTGTTGTAGGTTTAAAATATTTACAAAATTACAAAAAAGTTAAACATCTATATATTTATATATAAACATATATACTAAAGTAGCACTTCTCTGAATAAGTTTTGTATAATTTAATTTAATTTACATGATATTTTTTCAAATTTGAAATATATTATATAAATTACAAACTTGTAATGTACTTTAAGTGAAATTGACTCATATATAAATCTCAATATATTACAAAATAATGAATATGCATGCCATCAATTTTAAATTATTATAATTGTAATTATAATGTGAATATTACTTAATTGTCACTTCTCAATCACCCTTAAAAAATAAATAATTAAGTTATAACGTTCAAGATTGCCAATATTTTCTTTATTGTTAGTAAGAGGATAAATATAAATGTGTTGACATACACAATGAATAATATACATATAAACAACAAACAACTAAAGGAATTAAACACCACCATATTGTATACTACCAACATTTATTTAAACTTGAGATATGTCCCATCCATGAAACAATTGATAATTTAGTTGTCAAAAACTGGTAATTTTTAATGCCCCAAAAGTTTTTTAGTACAAAATTGACAAATATATTAACGTGATGTTTTTCTATTTATAATTGAAAATACATTAAAAATACATTAATCTTATTTAGAGGCACTAACATTAATATGTTTAATATTGTAAATTGTGTTTTAAAATAAATGTTATAAATTTAGTTTTTATAATTCAAAACAAATTATCTAATAAAGAATGACAAAAAACCCATAATATAAAAAAAAGTCTCATATATGTAAAACATGATTGAAAATGTCTTACTATATATAAGCTGTATCATACACAATAAATTATTTCCTACGAAACATAGATTTAATCTGATATTTTTTTACTAAACATAATTTATTATACTTTTTATTTTTCGTCTCTTAAACAACATAAAAAACTTTCAAAATATTCCTACACAACAACCCTTGATAATCTATATATAATGTAAAATACAATCTTAGGCCATTGATGACCATCTCATTTGTTGTAGGTTTAAAATATTTACAAAATTACAAAAAAGTTAAACATCTATATATTTATATATAAACATATATACTAAAGTAGCACTTCTCTGAATAAGTTTTGTATAATTTAATTTAATTTACATGATATTTTTTCAAATTTGAAATATATTATATAAATTGCAAACTTGTAATGTACTTTAAGTGAAATTGACTCATATACAAATCTCAATATATTACAAAATAATGAATATGCATGCCATCAATTTTAAATTATTATAATTGTAATTATAATGTGAATATTACTTAATTGTCACTTCTCAATCACCCTTAAAAAATAAATAATTAAGTTATAACGTTCAAGATTGCCAATATTTTCTTTATTGTTAGTAAGAGGATAAATATAAATGTGTTGACATACACAATGAATAATATACATATAAACAGCAAACAACTAATGGAATTAAACACAACCATATTGTATACTACCAACATTTATTTAAACTTGAGATATGTCCCATCCATGAAACAATTGATAATTTAGTTGTCAAAAACTGGTAATTTTTAATGCCCCAAAAGTTTTTTAGTACAAAATTGACAAATATATTAACGTGATGATTTTCTATTTATAATTGAAAATACATTAATCTTATTTAGAGGCACTAACATTAATATGTTTAATATTGTAAATTGTGTTTTAAAATAAATGTTATAAATTTAGTTTTTATAATTCAAAACAAATTATCTAATAAAGAATGACAAAAAACCCATAATATATAAAAAAAGTCTCATATATGTAAAACATGATTGAAAATGTCTTACTATATATAAGCTGTATCATACACAATAAATTATTTCCTACGAAACATAGATTTAATCTGATATTTTTTTACTAAACATAATTTATTATACTTTTTATTTTTCGTCTCTTAAACAACATAAAAAACTTTCAAAATATTCCTACACAACAACCCTTGATAATCTATATATAATGTAAAATACAATCTTAGGCCATTGATGACCATCTCATTTGTTGTAGGTTTAAAATATTTACAAAATTACAAAAAAGTTAAACATCTATATATTTATATATAAACATATATATACTAAAGTAGCACTTCTCTGAATAAGTTTTGTATAATTTAATTTAATTTACAAGATATTTTTTCAAATTTGAAATATATTATATAAATTACAAACTTGTAATGTACTTTAAGTGAAATTGACTCATATATAAATCTCAATATATTACAAAATAATGAATATACATGCCATCAATTTTAAATTATTATAATTGTAATTATAATGTGAATATTACTTAATTGTCACTTCTCAATCACCCTTAAAAAATAAAATAATTAAGTTATAACGTCCAAAATTGCTAATATTTTCTTTACTGTTAGTAAGAGGATAAATATAAATGTGTTGACATACACAATGAATAATATACATATAAACAGGCAACAACTAAAGGAATTAAACAGGCAACAACTAAAGGAATCCATTGTGAGAAGGACTCTCTCTGGGTCAAATGGGTCCATAATGAGTTCCTTAAGGATTGCGATATCTAGCACCTTAAATGTCACCCGAGGGCCTCGCCTCTTATCAAGCGAATCCTTCAAGTTCGAGACAAGGCAATTGCCAAGGAGGGATCAATAGAAGGGGCAATCTCCAAGCTCAGCTCAGTAGCCATCAACAATAAAATCTGAATGGGGCCGGCCTATGACCTTTTCAGACCATGTTCAACCGAAGTCCCTTGGACCAAAGTTGTTTGGCATTCGGGCGTCACACCAAAGCACTCGTTCATTCTTTGGCTCGCTGCACGTGAGGCTCTCCCAACTAAGGACAGGCTTGGGTTTCTCAACCTTGACCCGGCCTGTGCCTTGTGCCCGAGCGGGCATGAGGCTCTTGCCCACTTGTTCTTTGACTGCGATTTCAGCCGACATGTTTGGCAGCACATCAAGCAATGGATCAAGATCCGAGGGGGCTCCACATCCCTGCACAATGCCCTTGTTGAGCTCTCCTTGGGGCGTGGCAAGGCTGGACACAAGAGCAAGGCCAAGATCTTCGCCCTTGGGGCAACTGTCTACTTCCTATGGAAGACAAGGAACCAACGGATTTTTGAAGGAAACACACTCTCCGTGGACAACGTTGTTCATAGGATCAAGAGAAGCGTCTATCAGGACCTGTTTCACCTGTATCCGCAAGTCTTATCCTCATCAGGCAACATAGACATCTAGTCATCTAGACTTTGTACGCCACTCGCCTGTGAGTTGGCTTTGTTTTCGCAAGTTTCTTGTAATGTAAGCCCTCAGGCATAGTTTTGCAGGAGGTATATGTCTAATATACCTCCGAGCTTTTCAATGAATTTACATTTCATCGGAAACACCACCATATTGTATACTACCAACATTTATTTAAATTTGAGATATGTCGTCCCATCCATGAAACAATTGATAATTTAGTTGTCAAAAACTGGTAATTTTTAATGCCCAGAAAGTTTTTTAGTACAAAATTGACAAATATATTAACATGATGTTTTTCTATTTATAACTGAAATTACATTAAAAATATATTAATCTTATTTAGAGGCACTAACATTAATATATTTAATATTGTACATTGTGTTTTAAAATAAATGTTATAAATTTAGTTTTTATAATTCAAAACAAATTATCTAATAAAGAATGACAAAAAAACCCATAATATAAAAAAAAGTCTCATATATGTAAAACATGATTGAAATTGTCTTACTATATATAAGCTGTATCATAGACAATAAATTATTTCATACGAAACATAGATTTAATCTGATATTTTTTACTAAACATAATTTATTATACTTTTTATTTTTCGTCTCTTAAACAACATAAAAATATTTCAAAATATTCCTACAAAACAACCCTTAATAATCTATATATAATGTAAAATACAATCTTAGGCCATTAATGACCATCTCATTTATTGTAGGTTTAAAATATTTACAAAATTACAAAAAAGTTAAACATCTATATATTTATATATAAACATATATACTAAAGTAGCACTTCTCTGAATAAGTTTTGTATAATTTAATTTAATTTACATGATTTTTTTTCAAATTTGAAATATATTATATAAATTACAAATTTATAATGTACTTTAAGTGAAATTGACTCATATATAAATCTCAATATATTACAAAATAATGAATATGCATGCCATCAATTTTAAATTATTATAATTGTAATTATAATGTGAATATTACTTAATTGTCACTTCTCAACCACCCTTAAAAAATAAAATAATTAAGTTATAACGTTCAAGATTGCCAATATTTTCTTTACTGTTAGTAAGAGGATAAATATAAATGTGTTGACATACACAATGAATAATATACATATAAACAGGCAACAACTAAAGGAATTAAACACCACCATATTGTATACTACCAACATTTATTTAAATTTGAGATATGTCGTCCCATCCATGAAACAATTGATAATTTAGTTGTCAAAAACTGGTAATTTTTAATGCCCATAAAGTATTTTAGTACAAAATTGACAAATATATTAACGTGATGTTTTTCTATTTATAATTGAAAATACATTAAAAATACATTAATGTTATTTAGAGGCACTAACATTAATATGTTTAATATTGTAAATTGTGTTTTAAAATAAATGTTATAAATTTACTTTTTATAATTCAAAACAAATTATCTAATAAAGAATGACAAAAAATCCCATAATATAAAAAAAAGTCTCATATATGTAAAACATGATTGAAAATGTCTTACTATATATAAGGTGTATCATAGACAATAAATTATTTCTCACCCCCTCCCCCCCCCCCCCCCCCCCCACCCAAAATTTTTTTATCAATATCACCCAACTTTATAACATTCAAACCATTCTAACTTTTAGAATTCCAACGCTTAGTATTTTTTTGAGCTAATTAATTCTATGGCCACAATAATTTACTTCCGAACTCAAACAACCATGCACATTACAAAAATCCACAATTAATTTCATACTAATATTTACATATACATAGCAAAGCTTCTTTCCATGCATCCACATTTCACATTGAAAGTACTAGAAGCCATATAAATAATCACAGCCTAAATTCCATATTTTTGGCCACCGTATGGAGGAGCCATGTACAAACATCTTATACACCAACTTGCTACAAGTTTGGTTGTTGGAGTTATAAAGGGAAGCTGTATCAATCGTTTTTTTCTTTCCATTTCTTTTGTCTAATTATTTGCTTTGAATTTAGGGTTTTGCTATATTAGTCTTGAGATTGCAAGTGTTTGTAATCTAAAATAATAATTTCGAGCTGTAATTATTATTTGTTTATTTGAGGGTTTCATGAGATGAGTTTGTTAGTATAAGGTATTTCGATTTGTTTTGTGATTATGGGCTTTTTCTATTTGAGGGTTTTGTACTGGTGGAGCAATGTAATTTTAGCATCAAAGATATAATCATACTATGACGTCTGAACTCATACATAATATTTTAAAGAGAAAACAAAACAAAAGCTCCTAAGGTGAAAATGAGAAATTGAATGTAATTAATAATGTAGATTTATGCAAAGATAACATGTAACATTTAGATTTTTCATTACAAAATACAGACAAACATATATGCTTATGACATTGTGCTAACTTTTTATTTATCTATACTTTTGTTTAAAATATAAATACTATAAAATATTATTTCATTAACCATTATATATAGGCCCATAGGATAAGTATTCAATTGTCAATTCAAGTTGTTATTCGAGTCTTTTTTTGTTTGTTTGAAATATGCAAATTATGTCTAACTTGAAAACTTTCATTTAAAAATTTAACACTACTAGCTCCTATTGTAATTAATTTCAACATTATATATTGAATCATAAAGTTTAAAGTTTAGTATATTATAAAACATGTGTATCATAGGAGGTACAATGTAATAATGATTTAATATGTATAAGTAAAGATATTTAAGACATATTAGTTATATATATTAATAAAATGTCAAATAAAATAAGTTCAATATAATTTAATAAAGCCCGTGCGTAGCACGGGCATATACTAATAGTATTAAAAAAAATGGAATCAAATCTTATCTAAATCTAACTAATTATGAAAGTAAATAATTCTCACTGGAAATTGCACTATCTTCAGTAAAATTGGATTTTGATCATCTTCACGTTGGAGTTACAATTCTGTGGAGTTGTAGATCTTTGAATTAGCTTTCTAACGTATCTTGAATTATCTTGAGATCAATTTTCTAATCATAGTTATGATCGTTTTACCAAAGACTGTCTAGAATTTGACGGGAACTGAAAACTTTGAACTTTCTCAAGACATTCCCTTCGTTTAAGCATCTTCCTTGGCGGCCTTTGACTTATTCTTCCATGGATGCTATCATTTTCCCCTACTTGGCTTCGAATCATCCTCGATTCGACATGGCTGAAGTTAAAAACGTTGAGGAGAAGAGTGTGGACATTGGAAAGCACCATAGGAGCATGTTATTCGTCGTTCTTGGACAAATTCAAAGTTGGCTCCTTTACGCTTGAAAATCTTGCGTTTTGGGTGGTGGTGCAGGGTACTAACGCAGTAGGAAGTACCTGAAAAATTCCGAAAACAATTGGTGTCGTCGGAGGCATCGGTGTGGGTGTTCGTGGAGGCGGTGACGTGCTACGAAGCGGGGCGATAATAGTGACAACCTTGGCTACGGTGATCTCTATCGAACAAGTTGCTTTGGGTGCAAGAATGGACTGATCTAAGGTTGTGAAAGCTTTTCCACATCCACCAATTCAGTGGGCATCGGATATGAACAAGCAACGATCGGTGTCGGGGCCCTCGGAGTTGGGGGATCGGTTGTGATTTGGACATTGACGAGAGTCCAAGCTTTGAGCTTTGCAATCCCAGCCTTGATATCCTCCATTGTTTCTCGCAGTTCATGGTCTAAAGCTTGGTCATGGGCCTCTCTCCTTTGTGATGATCGCCTTAGGTCTTCGTAGTAGTGAACTCTTGAAGATTGTCGTCGTGATGTCTCGTAGGAGCGAACCTTGGATGAGTCAGGCGGCGGGAAAGCGTCAAACTCACGAAATTTGGAAGAAGCCCATGAATCTCTATTGTGAATCTAAGTGTCATAATCAACGGGGGGTAGATTGAAAATTGTGGACACTAATCTTCATAAGAAGACAACCTATATGGTCATTTGGGTTGATCATAGTAGTTTGTATCGTAATAGCATCGGGAAGCTTGTTTCAACGGCTTGTAGAAGTCATCATAATCATTCCAATGTTCGTAAAACATGGTGTAGATTCTACAACATAGAAGTTGTGATTTGGACATCGACGAGAGTCCAAGCTTTGAGCTTTGCAATCCCAACCTTGATATCCTCCATTGTTTCTCGCAGTTCATGGTCTAAAGCTTGTTCATGGGCCTCTCTCCTTTGTGATGATCGCCTTGGGTCTTCGTAGTAGTGAACTCTTGAAGATTGTCGTCGTGATGTCTCGTAGGAGCGAACCTTGGATGAGTCAGGCGGCGGGAAAGCGTCAAACTCACGGAATTTGGAAGAAGCCCATGAATCTCTATTGTGAATCTAAGTGTCATAATCAACGGGGGGGTAGATTGAAAATTGTGGACACCAATCTTCATAAGAAGACAGCCTATATGGTCATTTGGGTTGATCATAGTAGTTTGTATCGTAATAGCATCGGGAAGCTTGTTTCAACGGCTTGTAGAAGTCATCATAATCGTTCCAATGTTCGTAAAACATGGTGTAGATTCTACAGCATAGAAGTCTTTCCTTTCAACCCTTAAATCTGATACTCATTGATGTATGAAAACCCTACGACAGGATCGTCACGCGCTGTTTCGGTCCCATATTTAAGGCAAGCAACAAACGACGTCCGAATTCGATGAAATTCCGGAATATACACTTTAAGGAACTCATGAACAATCCCTCACAACTTCGTGATTTTTGGAGAAGGAATGCTAGATCAAAAAATTAAACATGAACAGATCATTAGGAAGCAAAAGAGGTGTTTTGGATGGGGAAAAATTCAAGTATAACTTAGCCAAGTTATACAAGAGTCCCAATGTTATTTTTATTAATGAAAACAAGAGTTTAAATAACATAATTTCTTGCCTATGTCTTGCAAAAGAAATGACTATTTGTTTTAGCAGAAGAAATAACTATCTAATGCTAAAGTTAAGGAAACTAGAAAAATATAGAAACTTATAAAAGAAAAAACAAGGAAACCAAACATGCTTGGACCCTAATTCTTCTAATCTAATCCTAAAAATACTTAAAACTAATTAATGAAACTGAGGTAAATGATTATATATAAAGAAAAACGGAATCAAATCTTATCTAAATCTAACTAATTATGAAAGTAAATAGTTCTCGTTGAAAATTGCACTATCTTCAGTCAAACTGGATTTTGATCATCTTCCCGTTGGATTTTCGATTCCACATAACCTGTGTAGTTGTATACTTTGAATTAGCTTTCCAATGCATTTTGAATCATCTTGAGATCAATTTGTTAGCCATAGTTATGACCGTTTTATCAAAGACTTTTCAGAATTTGACGGGAACTAAAAACTTTGAACTTTCTCAAGACATTCCCTTCGTTTAAGCCTCTTCCTTATAGATCTTTGATTTGTCCTTCCATGAATGCTATTACCTAATCTCGGTTGAATTTTTTACCTGTCTAAACTTGTGTTAAAACTTACTATTTGGGAGGTGATTTCTAATATGTCATTTAATTGAGTTTATGCTTGGAGATAAGTTATATTAGTATAAGGTTATGATACGTTACATTTATATAGGTAAGTTGGAGTTGGTAATCATTTCTGAAGATTGTTGTCTTGTGCTATGTTGAGATGAATGTTGACTTTTCAAGGATTAATTTAACGATATTGGGATTGAATGATTTATCGAGTAATTGAGGGAGGGTCCTCGTTGATGTAAATGCGAGATTTGTTGAGTTAGTGATTTTAGATGTGTTATGTATATTACAAATCATGTTAGCATTTTGATATTATGTATTAGAGATATAGGATGAGGATTTGGTGAGAAAATTTCTTAAAATGAGAACTCTCTTAAAATGCGAACTGGTGTACAAGTGTGTGCAACAAGATACACAAGGGGGAGAAAGTACACAATGCACTCGCAATCTCATGCACACAAATTTGGGTGCACAATTATACACTACGTTGGTGCATAACTGGTCTCCCCCATTAATCCATCGGAGCTCCGGCGTTGACCACCGTCGACCGACGAAGACCGCGTTGACCGGTGTTGACTGACCCTTGACCGATCAGTACACTAGCGTGTGCACCACTTTGGATGTGCATCATGTTATGAATACTTATGCACCCTGTTAGAAAAAATTGTGCACCGTTTAAGTAAAATACAAGTGTACAATTAAATAAAATAATTAAATAAAATACAAGTGCACCATGTCATAAATAAATGTGCACCACGTTACAAGTAATTGTGCACCACAGTTCATGTGTTTGTTCACTGAGAAGGTTCATGTATTTGTGCACTCCATTGTATTTAGAAAAATACAAGTGCACTACTCAATAAAAACCGTGTGCACAATTAAACATATTATGGTATACTTTTCAACAGACTTTGGTGCACAAACTCATACAACTTGGTGTACAAACATTGTGCATTGCAATTGTACTTAAAAAAAAAACAAGTTTATTATTCATTAAAATTCTGGTGCACAACTTCACATATTTTGGTACGCTTTTCAACAAATTTTGGTGTACAGATTCGTACAACTTGGTGCGCAAGACTAATTCGCCTTTTAAGAGAAGTTCTCATTCTAAGAACAGTTCTCACCAGATCCGTTTACTATATATATACTTATTGCAAGATCGAATTATGTCATATGTTATTTAGGTTTGGGTTACATACATTATTGGTTGTCTAATTTCATAAGTTGGAATTCCCGTATTATTAGTTTGGAGATTTAACAAGTGAACTATGGAAGGTTATTTATTTGTTTATGGTCTCATTATATTTAAGATTATTTTACTTTATTATTTCGAGATAATTTTATCCAATAACTCATATTAGGTTTTACCTCATCCTATTTAATCCTTCCCTAAGCTTTTCTATTAGCATCATACTATGCCTCCTTTTGTGAGTCCTCTTTCCCCTACGTTTCTTTCTTCAAGGTGCAAGCTAGTGAGCAAAACCTATTTCTTTGGGTAGTTTCCATGTCTTTTCACTTAGTTGATTATTGATATTCATTAAGGGATTGTTATATAGTTCTTATTCGTAGGGTTTTTGAATGAGTTTATGGAATTAGGGTTGAATTAGCTTTATTGGAGAATCTGCAATTTCTATAGGTGATGTGAAGATCTAGTTAAGATATAATTTGAGTATGTTTCTTATAGTGTTTAACCCAAAGAAAATTAGTTTGATTTATAGAAACTGTGTATTAGTTGTTGTTTGAAATTGTGGATTGTTGTATGTTTTCAGATTGAGTTATACGAGTTGAAAGTGGGTGGATTTTCAAGGTAATCTAGATTGTGCTTGCGGATTAGAAAATTTATTAAAAATTCATCCGAGATCTGAATTGGTTGATTCTTGATTTGAGTGGTTCGTTTGAAGATTAGTTCCTACAGTCTAAATTTCGTGAATTTGAAAATCGTCATATTTGGTTTTCAGCATTTAAACCAAGCTGGGTTCGAATCTGAACACTGTGGGATAGTAGTGGAGTATAATTACGATATCTCTTTCATTTAAAGTCCTATTAGGTAATTCTTGAAGAATTAGGTTTGCAACGTTTAAGGCTATCATTCTGGAAAATTTGAGGAATTGAGGACGACCTTTGGTTTGGCTTTTTTATTTTATAGGTTGACTCTCAAATTCTGAGAATTGAGGTCTTTTATTTATTGGTCTGTTTTTCAATGCTTTTTGTTGATTTGTGGTTTTGTACTTCTTTGGCTTGTTTAGGTTGGGTTTGACTAAAGATTGCTATTCATTGAATATTAATGCTTGGTTTCGAGGTAAGCCCCCTCAGACTTATTTAGTTGATTGTCTTTGCTTTGACCCACATGACGATTGAATTTATGAATTCTATCAGCAATTCTTGTTTTCTCATGGTCTGTGTCATAGTTGCAGTACGTGAATGTTTTTCGTGGTTATCTTTTTATGTGTCTTACTTGTGGCACATGACGTGTTAGGGTTATGGTTGGCCTATTGGTGTTGTGTTGTGTGTGCGTTTTTTATGTGTATAAGTTGAGATTTTGTTCTATTTGTTTGTTATTTTAAGAAACTTTCTATCGTGAATTGAGTTTGAGCCTTGGTTAATTTTTTTTAATGTTCCAGTTTGGTTTCTTGATTTGTGACTTGATTGCAGGTTCATTATTGAGATCCCAATTACTAATCCAAATTACTCTGGATTTTCTGTTTGGTTCCGTTTATTTTTTATTATAGGTTTTCAGTTTTGCACAGTTCTAAGGTTACATGGAGGAGTCAGAGGTGCTCGATAGTGGTATTAGTTTAGCATTTGGGTCTTCCTTTTAGTACTTTGTTGTACTCTAACACTATTGTTGAGTCTCACCTTGTGTTCGATATTCAATTCATTTTTGTAACCCTTATTATTCATTTCTTCATTAATTTTATTAAGTTCACTCTTTTAGTCACTTACGCAATCGATATTATTCCGTTTGTTTCTTTCGCCTGGTGGGTTCCGAGTGGAATCCACGGCGTTGTGACGCCCTGAGTTTGGGGGTGTTACAACCGCATGTGTATCAACCTAATGACACTTTAAAAGTGTTACCAACCTAATGACACTTTGAAAGAGTCATTAGTAGCTGAACGTGGGTCAACGACGATAAACGATCGGTCAATGCCGATCCACAACCTTTGAGCTCTGATGACACTTTTGATGAAACTCATCCTGATGACACTATGAAAGTATCATCAAGCTCATGACACTTTGATAATGTTATCAGTCATTGACTGGGCGAGCAACGCCGATCAACTGTCGTTAACCCTCGATGACAATGTGTCATCAGCTGATGACAGTTTGAAAGTGTCATCAGGTGGTCATAGACTTATTTTTATTTTATTTTGGGGGTTATTATCTTAATTTTACCCCCCTAAACGGGTCATTTATCAAAATTACCCTTCATTCTATTCTAATAATGCCCTTGTAATTAGTTACTTCTCTTTCAACCAAAAAAAATGTTTCATTTCTCTTCAAAATTTCTACTATATAATAATAAGGCAGAATGAAACTAAGGCTATATGGCATTCTCACATTACATCACATCATCTATTGTCCCATATCAACTTTATATTGTGTCATGTGTCGTCATCTAATTTATCCTTATTTATTTTTATGATATTATTTTTTACAAATTATATCAATATCCTTTTTAGTATATAGATTATCTCACTTTCTTATTTAGTATATAGACTAGTATATTGTGATTATGTAAAATAAGTCTAAAATAAATTTCCTTTAAATATAAATAATTTATGTATTTATCTTGATATCTCTAACACGATAATGAATTCCTTTTCACTATATAGATATTATATAAAATACATATATACTAGTTGTAATTAAACATGACCTTACCGACCCATCATGTTTTGAATTTGGGTTAAGGCCCATTTAAAATTTCAATGGGTAAATAGTGACACGAGCACAAATACCTTTGGTGGGTTGACCCGACCAGCTACTCTATATTTTTAATCTGATTTATATTAAATATAATATATTTTAAGATTAAAACAGTATCAGAACAATATTATTATTTTTAAAAATGTATTTAAAAATAGTTATGTCATGAAACCTTTCATCTGTTGGATTGACCCGAACCTGCACCAAATCAGTTTTTTCCGATTGACCTTTAAATTTTAATGACATGATGCACAAACATGTATTTTATAAGAACCTAAATCGACCGACTCAATTGACATGTTAAATTGTAACATTTTCGATAAATTGAATGTGTAGTACATCATGCATATGGATGTAGGCCTCTAGCTGGGGGAGTAAGTTAGTATTTTGGATAAAAAAGTCTTTTATTGTGTTTATTTTTACAGGGTATGATTATTATCATCAATTTGGCTGTCATCAAAAGTAAATTATATGTCAAAGATAAATAAGAACAGAAATAGTATTTGGTGAGTTAAGTATTTTAATGAAATAATGTTTATTTTTGTGGACAAATTTGTTTCCCGAAATCTTAACTCGGACCATCATATCATATAGGGAAAAATCATTTTAAGGAACAATATCAATCATAAAGTTTTGATTCATTGCATGCGCATGACACCATCACACAGTACATACTCATTTGAGTTTCAACAAAGACAAATTTCCTTGAGTATGTGCTTCATTATGACTATCAATAAGAGTCGGGTTTAATCTCTTACAAGTTACAATAGTGGGTTTGACTCTTGATTAACTTTATTTCACAATATCAAAAGTCAATAACATTAAAGATTTAAAAAAAATTTATATTGGACAACCACAAAAAATCTAATTATACAATTAGTGCAATATATATAGACCGCTTTTCATAATTTGTAGTCATTTTCACGTATTAATCTAAAATTCTCATTTAAATTTTCTACTTAATTTTTTTTTATTTTGCCTTTACCATTTTTCTATTTTTCTCTGTCAGGTGTAGAACTAGGTTTCAATATTGTCTTTGTGTGAATACATTCATCTTTATCAATTGATTATTAGTATATGTTACTTCAAATTATCATATATATGTTATAAATTGCTTTACATTGTCACTAAACATATATAGTTTTCTCTGTTAGTTAACTATAAAATTTATCTATAACCTTTTTCCATTAAATGTAATATATTTTGAAGTTAAAATTTAAACAACTCTCATGCATCCAAAGGTTATAAGTGATTACAAAATTTGGGATAACAAACTATAAAGATTGAACTTTCGACATCCACTCCATTTAATATTCAACCATTTAAATCTGGAAAAAAATATTAAATAACGAGAGGAATTTCGAAATGTAGTAAAATAAGTATGGAGAACAAACTATGAGGACTCAAGAATGTAAGAACTTACAAAAAAGAGTGAAGTTCTAAAAAAAAAAGCAAAAGAATGGAACAAGGGACATGTGAAAATATTTTCACACAAACAAAATAGAAGAGGATCTTACTGATATACAAAAAACTATGTCACACTCTTGATCACTCCCTAGTAGCAAAGAAAGCTAGACTCATTGCCCAAAAGGAACAAGTTTTAAGCTGTCAAAAGATTTTTTGGAACCAAAGAGCCAAAACAAAACATATTAAATTCAATGATGTGAATGACAAATATTTTCACAAGATCACAACTGAAAAATGAAACAGAGATATTATTAACGAAATTAGAACACAAGAAGGGACCACAATAATATGCGAACAAAATATTTGAAATGAAATACGTTCAGATTTCATTACAATATTTAAATGTGCACCAATAAATGACAATATTTTACTTTACTACCTTGAAGTAATAAACTCATAAATAATTTGAAGACTTGGAATTAATAAAACAATTAACAAATGACCAAGATAAAAAGCCACATTTGATATTGGCAAAGACAAATCGATAGGTCCAGTTGAAATGAAGATCGGATTCTACCAGATATATTGGGAAATTGTTGGACCAACAATCATCCAAGTTGTTAAAAGATTTTTCTTGTTTGGAAAGATCTTAAAGCAAACCATCATACTTTTATAACTTTGATTCCTAAATGCGACAACCCAAATTCAACAAACAACTATCGACCAATTAGACTTTGCTCGACGATATACAATGGACAAGCTAAAGCGAATAATGAAAAAACTAACTCACCCACTTCAGGGAGCCTTTGTGTGAAATTGTGCAACACAAGATAACATTTTAATTACTTGTGAAATCTTCCACTCATTTTGATCAAGAAAGGGAAAAAAAGTTTTATTACTATCAAATTGGATATGGAGAAGGCATATGATCGAATTGATTGAAAATTTGTCCTTCTCAATTTTAGTGAACAATGGACCCACATAAATTTTCAAACCTAAAAGAGGACTTTGCCAAGGTGATCTTCTTTCACCTTTCCTCTTTATCGTAGGAGCAGAAATTATGGCAAGAAAGCTATAACATGTATTTGAAAAACACAAAAAAATTATTGGCTTTCAACTCACACAAAAAGGAATGAGATCATGATCTTTTTAAAAGCAAAGCAAAAAAATTGTATTAAAATCAAAAAAAATTGTTGAATATTGTGAAATCTCTTAACAAAAAGTAGATTTTCACAAGTTAGTATTTCAAGTGACAAAAACAGTTAACCACTAGCAAAAACAAAAATTACAAGGTATACTCACTATAACGAACATGATTTCTTTTGAGAAATATCTTGGATGTCCAATCACTAATGATCGAGTAAATACAAGTACCTTTAGATATATTATACATATTCCAATACACAACTCACTAAGTGGAAATCAAATTCACTCTCACAAGCAGGAAGGACGACACTTATTAAAGCAAACCTAGCAACAAAACGAAACTTTATTATGCAAAACTTTATACTCCCAACAAACACACACAATAATTTGGACATGATATTAGATCTTTCTTCTGGAACAAAGAACATTCATTCAAACCCCTAATATGATGGAATAAAATATTTCAACCAACTAACCAAGGGGGGTTAGGCCTCAGTAAATCTAGATATATGAACTATGCACGTCAATTTAAACTCATTGGAATATTATTACAGAACCTGATAACTAATTTGTTAAAATTATGTATGAGAAATATTTATAAGACCAACACATGCATATTTCAATATGAAAAAGGAAAATGATGGAAATCAGACAAGAGTTTAAGAAATAACTTATTTGGTAGGTTGGGGATGAGAACACAATATTTTTTTTGGATAAACTGTTGGATTCATAACAAACCACTTTGTGACATAATCACAACTAGTCCTGGAACTGGCTTTAATGTTTATATGAGTGATTTCTGTGGGGAAAATAGACAATGGAACAAAAAAAACTATTACACTATCTCCCACCAATTCTTGTAAATGAAATCTCCCACCAATTCTTGTTAATGAAATCATGGACATACCAATTCCAATCAATCATATCACCAACTGGATGTATGGGAAATCTAGTAAAAACGGCTCGTTCTCAACAAAGTCAGCAATTGAGCTAATTAACAAAAAAAATCAAATTTAACGGCATACGACTCCTTATGGTTTTGGCATCTAGACACAGACCCAAAGGTCAAAAAAATTATAAATAAAATCATTGAAGATGGACTGCCAACAAAGACAAGACTATAGGAAAAGAGAGTTGATGTGCCCCCATGCTACATATCCTGTAATAACCAAATTGAAGATTCAATTCATATTATATTCAAATGCCCTAACACATTAGCACTAATCAGAAAAATAATCAAAAAAACTTAAGAATATATCAAAACAATGGATACAACCATGTGAAAATTTGAAGATATCATAGAAGAATTTAAAAACAAACTAACACGCGAAGAGTTCTGTGAATTATCTATAACATGATGGAATACCTAGTATAACAGAAACCAAAAGACACTTCTACAACCAAACACATATACGACTCTAATTAAGGATATAGCTAATTACACTAAATTCTTATTACAAAATTGGATAAAAGTGAAGAGATAGAACCCTGATTGTACACAAGAATATATGAACAAACATAATACCGATAAAAGGAAGAAAAAAAATATAAGACGGACAAAACCACCAGAAGGTGTCATCAAAATTAATTTCCATGGATCCACCAAAGAAAATGGAGATTCCTCTATTGGAAAAAAAAATTGGAACCATAATGTAGACCCCATTTTGATAAAGGCGGAAAAATGTGGCAAAGTTTCGACAATCAGGACCGAAGCATTGGTCCTAAGGAATGCTTTAATAAATGCAAACAACATGAATATGAATAAGTTGAAATTAAAGGTGACAATTTAACGGTTATCAATGCAATCCGAGGTATCTGGCACTGCCCTTGGGATATCAAAATTATTATTTTTGATATCCTTTTTCTTCTAAATCATTTTTTACTGTTGAGATTAAACACATATTTCGTGAGAACAACCAAGTGGCTGACAAAATTGAAAATCTTATCCACTTTAACTCTTTGGAAGATATTTTGACAAACCCAAAACTTGAAGTTCACATATGAAGGATGCTATAGGATGGTTTCAAAAAGATCCTGATATCAGTCTAATTCTTACCTTATAAAAAACAACATATGGGATCACATGCGGATATCTCATCTAGTGTGTGAACGTTTGGGATTCTTTGAATCCGGCTTATCCTACGATAAGATTAAATCTCGTGTCACTTAAAGTTTTTAGCTAATTAGGGGGTGTTTTTAGTAATTTCATTTTTTTTAAGGGATTCCATCTTCTTTCCAAGTATGATCTTTGATAAGTGCTATTTTGTAGCACATATCTAAGGGTTATTACCAGGTTTGAGGCGCCATTTAGTTGAATTTAGAGCACAATTAGAGATTATGGAGTTGGAGCAGAGAAGTGTGGATTTGGTGGTCTGGAGAAGCAAATTGAAGATATCCAGAGGAAGAGGAGTTGACCACCTGAGGAGACAAGAAAAATCCATGAAGGAACCACAAGGAAGAGGCAAGATTCCCGAGAAAAATGACGGTGAAAAGCGAAGGCCACGCCCGCGGCTAAATCAGGAATTAATTTGGGCACTTCGAGAGAAAACCGCGACCGCGGCCATCTGCTGGGAGGCGAAGCCAGCTTAATTAAAAAAGCACGTGAAGCTGGAATTTGGGTGAAGCTCGGCCCATGAAGGAAAGGCCCATGAAGGAAAGGCCCAGATGAGAAAAAAATCCCGCGTCAAATTGAAGCGGAAGGAGAATTTGGGCATGACGCCGCCATGACATCAGCGAAAGCAAATTGTGGAGTGGGCCGTGCTGCTTGGATGAGATGGGCCGTGTTGTTGCTTGAATTGGGCCGAGAAAGTGCTGAACGAGATGAGCCGAGAATCAATTCGTTTTGATCGGGATTAATTTCCCGGGATCCCATTGCTTATTTTTGTTATTAATTTATTATTGTTTTATTATTTTTACACACTTTTAGAATTAGGTTAAAACACCTTTTGTTAACTAGTTGCCGTAATCAACACGTTAGACCTAGTTTATTGTTCATCAGTTTTCCCTTTTGCCCAGGCAGACAATTGAAGCCTTTGGATTGATTTGATTGTGAGGTTATTCCTTTACTCTTTCTATGGTTGTTTTAATTCTCTCTCGTGCTTAATCTCATTGATCATATATCGATTTCCCTTGATTTGTTGATTAGGAAATCAAATAGATTTTAATAGTAGTTCCCTCTAGATTGACAACCTAGAGAAATTAGTATTATACTATTGATTCTCCTTTTCCATACAACCTGTTGAGATTGTTATTGATCATATTACTAAGGATTGGATGATACTGGTTGAAAATCTAAATCCCTTAGTTTGTGTAGAGAATTAATTGCATGCAATTGTATGACTGTTTGCTACACTTGCATGTACCTATCTATTCCTGAACTTCCTGCTGCTATTGAATTAAATCGTGAAGGTTAGTACGGATTTATTTAATAGTTAGGGTTATCAGGACTGGTTGGACTGGTAACTAATTCAGAACATGGATTAGGACTTTCATGAGTATTGAAGACTAGGAATAATCAATGATCGATCTATCAATCTGAAGTGTGGATATTTGTTTGGTTGAATTATTTTCCCTATTTGATTAGTCTTTGCTCTTATTTATTTTGTTTATTTGTTTGCTTTTAAACCAAAACCCCCCTAGGTTACTTGTTGGTATACAATTACATCGTTGGAATAGTATTTGATTCTCTGTGGGATTCGACTCTTACTTATCAGACTACATTAGTTAGATTTGTTTAAAATTATTTTGTTTAGGTGTCACGACAACGCCCTATCAATCTTCTTCAAGTTCGATCTTCTCCATTTTGATGCAATTTTTGCCACTCAAATCCCTCCGATGTTTTTTTGCCTCTTTCGTTGTTAGAGAATTTCTCCAGATTATGCGTCTCCATCGTGTCATCATTGGTTTGCCTAGTCCTCATTGCTCCAATCTTCATGGATTTGGGAATGTTTTTTTTACTTTTAATTATGATTTTATGGGTTTTTGTTTGCGTTTTTTTTTATGATTTGGCTTTCGGTTTTATGTTGCGATGTGATTTTGTCCCTTATACTTGTTATAATATTGATTTGAAGCTTCAATTCTTAGTTTTAGATGATCAATCAACAATTTCTTTACTTTTTGGGTTAGAATTCAATAATCTCACATGATTCAATTTGTCATGTACCGATGTAAATGAGATTTTGAGGGTCATGTATTTGTTAAATCACAATTGAAACGTATGTAACGAGGGTTGTCTCTCATGTGATGTGTCTTGTTAACCTCTCTTACTACCAATTTAGTGATTCACAATTAATCCAGTCGGTGTGTCTCTCGTTACCCTCTCCTACTACACTTTTTTTTTGTTTTATATAATGAGTTTGTCTCTTATGTGATGTGTCTTTTTTTTTTGAAAATAGGCAAACATTAGGACCATTCCAGAAGGAAGGTTATTCTAAATCATCCGAATGGATGATCTTTATAAATTGTGTTCCAAACAAATTAAAATTAGAGTTCAGCTGAAGGAACTCATTGTGATACCCCGTATTTTTGTAAGGTTATTTTGGGAATTTTGGAATTTTCCCGAGTATCCGTTTAGTACGTCGGATTTAATTCAGGTAGCTTGAGACATTTTATAATGTGCTCTGTATCTGTAATATTTTTCTCAGTGAAATAAAATACAGACAGTTTGCTTCGAATGTTTATACGCGTTCGCGTACGATAATTTTTATCCCGGGTTAATGTCTTGCTCATCCAAAAGCTGAATGGGCGAGAAAAGGCAAAACGGCGACCGTCGTACAGTCACGGCGCCCGCCGTCGCTGGGCCCGATGTGTCAGGCTGTCGTCTCCTACGCTGGGCTCGCCAAAGCTAGGAACGGCGACCGCCGTAATTACGGCGCCCGCCGTATGCCCGCCGTAGGCAAAGTTGCGGCGCCCGCCGTGATTACCCAGAGGTCTTTAACCGATGGTCGCCGGCGTGGTTCTGGCAAGCGCCGAACTAGTTCGTAGGCCCATCTTCGTGCTCCAGATGCTTTGGCTATAAAAGGAGGTGTTGGGGAAGGGATTTGAGCCATCCCAAACACCGAACCTATGCCAAATTTTCGTGTCGTCGGAGTTGTGTTTCGCCGGAGTTCGGAAGCTGTCGTCGGTGTCGTTTGGTGGTGTTTCCAGAAGCCCTTTAGAAGCCTTTTGGTTGCCTTTGGAGGTCAGAACCCAAGCAAGGCATAAAGGGGTCGAAACACGCATCATTTGGGTGAGTTTTCTCGCCGTTTCTGTCGTCTGAGTTCTTCACGGTGACCGCCGCCAAGAACAGCGACCGCCGCCAGTGCCCAGAATGCCTTCGTGGCTTTGGCTTGGTTGGTTGTGGTCGTGGCGTCTTTCCTTTCATTCTGTTTCGTCGTTTTTAGATTCGTACTGTGGTTATGTCGGATCTAACTTAGGGTTCCTTTTATGGGTCGACTCGAAGGTGTTTGTACTAGCGGAGCTATACCCGTGTTGAGCCCGGAATCCCGTCGTTGTCGTAAGGCTTCTTTCTATTCTGTGGATTAAGGCAAGTGGCGGTTCGCTCTTGCTCATTCGTTCCATATTTACATTAATTATCAGTAGTTTATCTAAGTAATTAATTTGGAATGAATACTCTGTTTGTCTGGAAACGGTTTTGATAAACTTTTTTGAAAATCATATAATAGATTGTATATCTGTTAGAACAACGCTATTATCTGTGATCGCCTTTCGGGCCTTTATGTGGATTTATCCTGTAACTGTTATTGTGCTATAACTGTTTAGTTAGCATTGTTAGATAGGAACGTTACTCGGACTCTGTCCAGTCGTTTCTTTATAATCTGATATCGGGGTGGCTCGTCTCCATCTGGTACTATTCTAAGATCATGATCGGTCTCTTTCACGAGTGTGTAGAGACAGGACACTTAGCTGGTGTCACAAACCTTCCGGTGTACGTCACTCTCGATGAAACGTATACTAAGATGTTTCGTCCCATTGGTGGGGTACACATGTAAAAGTCTAATAATGTGATGTGTGGTTTGTAATATAAATCAGATAAGTGCTACTCTGACGCACATAATTAATAAACCTTCGATGAGTAGTGCAACTAAGTTATAGTGCAGCTAGGAAAACTCGTCTCGACTTTGATCATAGTACGTTCTCTTTCCAATCTGGATTCGCTGTATGCGATGAGGTTGGTCGTGAACCGAAGCATCTCAGTCAACTTTTAAATCATTGTTGTATGATGCTGTAAACATTCCAGATTTGTCATATTTCCTTAAAGACTCATTTCCGTTGGAGTCTCTTTTCGAGTCGATTTATGTGAAGATTCAGTCTTCCAGAATCTTCTCTTGTGCATACCTCTTGTCTATTCCAGTAGGAGTATGATGGTTGACTATCATCATCGATTATTATTCGAGGAGCGATGAGTCTAACCTAATACGACTGCTTCGAACCATTCTGCTTTGTACCCTTGCTAGTCTATTCAAGTAGACTAACCCACGAACTTTGTTCTCTGCATGTGGGCTGGTGTCATCCGTTCAATTCGGCACATCAGATCGAAAGTAGCTCAGAAGAATAGAAGGACTATGGAGTCGACGGTGGTTTTTGAATGTTTTAATTATTTCTTTAATCAAGTTGAGATCTTTTGGACAATGACTTTGGTTGTAATGTACTTTCTAAGACTTCCGTTGTTTTTTGTTTAAACTCTATGTTAGCCTATTCGAGATTGGGTTGTAATCCCGTAACTCTTGTTTCCTTGACAATGTTATGTTTTGGAATTGAATGTTTTGATCATTATGTATCATTTGTATTTCATAAATTGTGTTTAAATGGTAAAGCCTTGGATGATCTCGGTAAGGAACACTGGGGTCACTGGCGGTAATACCTTTCCAAAAGGGTTAAGTTTTGGGGGTGTTACAGTTGTGGTATCAGAGCCAAAGGTTTTAAAACGGGTTTGGAATTTTTATAAACCATTTATCCATTTTCGAAAATGCTTTAAAAAGGGCTCTGAATTTTCAAAGTAAAAAGAATTTAAAAACACCGTTCATAGTCATGTCTTCTGGATAATCTGATATAGTAAGCTTGCTTCTATGTCTAGAAAGACTAATTCCTTCATCGTTATCCTATAGGAGATGGGTGCATGTCTCTCTCAGAAGAAGGGGTCGGAAGATGCCGAGATGGATTCACCGTCTACCGAGAGGCTAGACTTCCCTATACCCCAGAGGTGCTTCGAGGTTAGAGGCCCGAGCAGCCCATCTGAGGAGATCAAGCATGTGCTTCCTGAGTCAGTAGTTCTGGTGTCAAGGAATGCTGTAGTTCCCATGACAGCACCAGTGGAGCCACCAAGGGAGGAAGCAATGCAAGAGGATGAATCGTCTAGGTACGCGAGTGGGTACTACAATGACGATTACCTGATGGATGTGATTATTGAAGGGAGCGAGGAGGAAGATGAAGAAGAGGACCCCATAGAGGATGACCCCGAAGAGGAAGAGGACCCCATTGAGGATGATCCCGAGGAGGATATCGAGATGGACCTCAGCGGACAAAACTAGGAGTCCGATGACTTGAGGCACTTGCTGGTGGATAGTCAGGAAACGGGGATGCAATTTATTCACCCCAGTACAGAGTTACCACCTATGCAAGAGTTGCCACCAGTGCCAGAGTACGCACCCATGTCAGAAGCTGATTGGGACGCACTGTATATCGAGTACGGTATTAGGAGAAGTGACAGAGAATCTTAGCCTATCCCTACTCCAAGAAGAAGGAGGTCAGAATCCGAGCTGCAGGAGATCCTCCGCCAGAGCGAGGTAATCTCTGCAGAACAGCAGCGTCAGAGGGATGAGCTGATCGCCAGTACTCAGAGGAGGGCTGGGATAGGAGGACCAGTCATGGACGACCCATACCTTACCATGACTGAGATAGGACCATGTACTTCAGGGTCAAGCCGGGTGCGAAACCCATCGCCAGAGCTCGATGGTGAGCCTAGTCCGAAGAGACCTTGCACGAATAGCCAGTCTTATGGGAGACATTTTGGAACGCCTTGATGAGAATTGGCGTTGCCTATCGCAGTAGTTTCATCTCTTAGTATTCCAAGTTTGTATTATGTGTAATATTTCAGTATTACGGCAAGTACTCTGAGAAACACTTTTATCTTCGAGCAATGTTGTCCTAGCGCTCGGATGATAGACTTATGTGTAGCTTGTGTAACAATTCGAAGGTTCATCTATAAAATGCCAAGTTGATCTATTCTGAGTAATTTCTTTACGTTGGTATATTGCATAAGTATATTGCATAATATTAATGTATTGAATGCTTGGAATTGGATCGGTAAACAGATGGTGAACCCAAGAAGCACGAGGAACTCGATTCGAGCCGGTGCTGGGACTAGCCAAGATCCCAGGCCAGCATGAAGAGGTGTTCAGGATGAGCACGAGTCAGAGTCTCGCGTCCAGCATAGGCGTGAAGGTCAAGATTAGACCCAAGCGCCGACACTGTTTGATGCCGCAGCTGTTGAGGCGATTCGCGGGATTGTGATGCAGGCAATTGCAGACGTATTGAGACCCAGTGCGCCTCAAGCCCAAGAAGTGCCTACTCACCCAACGGTTCCTGATGTTGTGCAGCCTAGAAACCCTGTGGTTCAGGAGAATGCCGTCAGGGCTAGAGATAGCTATGGTTGCGCTCTTAAGACCATCACTTCCATGAGGCCCGATTGCTATAACGGGAAAGGGGAGCCAGTAGCAGTGACTCATTGGTTCTCCCATATGGAGAGGTTGTTTCGGAACGTGGAGTGTACTGAGGCCGAGAAGGTCCATATCGCTTCTCTTCAGCTGAAGGAGGAGGCTAGCGAGTGGTGGGAGAGCACAGGTTTGGCTGAGAGCCCATTGTTGACTTGGTCGATGTTCAAGACCAAGATGGTTGATTGCTTTTTCTCTCGTGCTATGAGAGAGGAGAAGCATAAAGAGTTCTTGTACCCAAAGACGGATGGTCTGAAAATGACCGAGTTGGCGTCTAAGTTCAATCATCTTTTACAGTACACCCCTGCCGAGATCACCAGCGAGGCCCAAAAGATCTGGTACTTCCACGAGTGGATGAGCCCGAATATCAAGCCGTTAATGGTGCACCACACATGCTCTACCTTGGAGCAGTATGTGGATTGTGCCTATAAGCTGGAGATAACTCTAGAGGAGTCGACCAAGAGGCGCAACCGACATAAGTCGATGCAGAGCCAGAACCAGGGAGGTGGTTTTAAGTGCCCTGCGCCACCGTCTAACTTTGCCAAGTCCGGCCGAGTTAAGATGGAGATGACGCATGGAGGATCGACTCAGCAGTCAGGGCAGACCAGGAGTTCAGTTCAGTGTTATAACTGTGGTACTGCTGGGCACAAGAGCAATGAGTGTCAGAAGGAGAAGAGGTCGTGCTTTGGGTGTAGATGTGATGGTCATCTGCAGAAGTTCTACAAGCAGGGGAAACAGAAGGGAGTAGAGTCTCATCAAGGGTCAGTTCATCAGAGCAACCGACCTAGGTTTAAGCCTGCCGAGACTCCTAACCCGTCAGTGTAGATGACTGCTCAGAACAGGGGAAGAGCCCCAGCTGTTTCTGGAAGTCAGAGCCAACGCTTGTACGAGATGCGTAAAGCAGATGGACCCAATGCTCCAATTGCTCAAGGTACTCTATACCTTCACTCTACTTCAGTGTGCATTTTGTTTGATTCTGGTGCTACGCATTCCTTTATTTCGGATAGCTGTGTTAGCAAGTTAGATTTAGTGTGCAACGATTCGTGCGACCCTTTCGTCGTTAATCTTCCTAATGGAGAACGTTTGGTGGGAACCAAGCATCTGTCCGACTTTTCGATTACCATTCAGGGTAAGGAATTTGAGGCAGATTTAATCTGCATAGCCATGGCTCCATATGACATTATTCTCGGTATGGATTGGCTGACGCGTCACAAGGCGGTGATCGACTTCAGTTCAAGAATGGTGACGGTGTCATCTGGGGGCCAGTTCGTGTGCAAGTTCAAAGGTCGAAATGACGCTGATAACGGCAAGCTGATCAATGCGATGGCTGCGTTTAAGCTACTACGACAAGGATGTGTCGGGTTCCTTTGCTACTTGGATTCGCCTACGAAGGATGGACCTGAGGTTCTTGATATTCCTGTGGTTAGGGAGTTTTCGGATGTCTTTCCGAAAGAAATTCCTGGATTACCCCCGAACCGTGACGTAGAGTTTTCAATTGATCTTGAGCCTGGTACGGCGCCGATTTCCAAATCACCGTATCGGATGGCTCCAGCTGAGATGCAAGAATTGAAGAATCAACTTGAAGATCTTCTTGACAAAGGTTATGTCAGGCCGAGTGCATCGCCGTGGGGTGCTCCGGTATTATTCGTCAAAAAGAAGGACGGATCGTTCTCACTTTGTATCGACTATCGAGAGTTAAACAAGGTGACGATCAAGAACAAGTATCCTTTGCCTAGGATTGATGACTTGTTGGACCAGTTGCAGGAAGAAAAGGTTTTCTCCAAGATCGACTTGAGATCTGGATATCACCAGCTCAGAATTCGTGAGTAGGACATTCCTAGAACTGCGTTCAGGACCAGATATGATCATTACGAGTTCGTAGTGATGCCTTTTGGGCTTACAAATGCTCCAGCTGTCTTTATGGATTTGATGAACCGATGTTTTCACCAGTACTTGGATAAGTTCGTGGTGGTCTTCATCGACGACATTCTGATCTATTCTCCGAATGAAGAAGTCCACGAGGAACATCTGCGGATTGCCTTGTCAATCCTTAGACAACATCAGCTTTTTGCTAAATTGTCTAAATGTGAATTCTGGATGGAGGAAGTGGCTTTCTTAGGCCACGTAATCAATAAAAATGGGGTTATGGTTGATCCCCAAAAGATTGAAGCGGTGGCTAATTGGACACAGCCCCAGAACGTGAAGGAGGTGCGCAGTTTTCTTGGACTTGCCGGGTATTACAGAAGGTTCGTAGAAGGATTTTCAAAGATCGATCTACCTATGACCAATCTACTCCGCAAGATTCACAAGAAGTTTGTCTGGAATGACAAGTGCGAGGCCAGTTTCCAGGAGTTGAAGCGAAGGCTGACCTCGGCACCCGTGTTAGCACTCCCAAAAGGGAATGACGATTATGTGGTCTATAGTGATGCTTCAAAGTGTGGTTTGGGTTGTGTACTGATGCAGAGAGGCAGAGTTATTGCTTACGCATCTAGACAACTCAAGACTTACGAAGAAAACTATCTGACCCATGATCTTGAGTTAGCAACGGTTGTCTTTGCGCTAAAGATTTGGAGGCATTACCTCTACGGTATAAGATGCCAAGTCTTTACTGACCACAAAAGTCTCAAGTATATATTTACTCAAAAGGAGCTAAATATGAGACAACGCCGCTGGCTAGAGTTGCTCAAAGACTACGACATGGAGTTGCTGTATCATCCGGGCAAGGCTAATGTAGTAGCTGATGCACTAAGCCGGAAGACAACGCACGAGACTGTAGTTGCTTTACTTACTGCTCAGACCAAGCTAAACCAAGAGTCATGCGACATTGAAGTCTTGTATGACCAGCGTAGAGGGTACCTGAGTATGATGGAAATTCAGGCTACACTGCTGGATCAGATCAAAGAAAAGCAAGTCGATGACATCATCTTGGTGAAGTTAAGCAGTGAAGTGATGGATGGGAAAGCTCCCAGTTTTGTGGTTCAGGATGATGGATCACTTTGGTTTCTGGATCAGATCTGTGTGCCTGACACAGAAGGACTTCGTCAGTTGGTGATGAGAGAAGCTCATTCATCTGCTTATTCTGTGCATCCTGGCTCTAGCAAGATGTACAAGGACCTCAGAAAGAAATTTTGGTGGCCAAACATGAAGTGGGATGTAGCAGACTTTGTGGCAAAGTGCTTAACTTGCCAGAAGGTCAAGATCGAACACCGCAGGCCAGGTGGTGAGTTGCTACCTCTCCTAGTGCCAGAATGGAAATGGGAGGACATCGCCATGGACTTCGTCACTGGGCTACCCAAGACTCGAAGTCAGAAAGATGCTATCTGGGTAATTGTGGATAGGCTTACGAAGAGTGCTCATTTCATAGCCATCAAGACCACATGGGAAACCCAGAAGTTAGCAGAAGTCTACCAGAAGGAGATTGTCCGCTTATATGGCATTCCTAAGACCATTGTATCAGACCGAGATGGCCGTTTCATGTCAAGGTTCTGGCAGGAACTTCATAAGGCTATGGGAACCGAGTTGAGGTTCAGCACCGCGTTTCATCCTCAGACAGATGGCCAGTCTGAAAGGACCATCCAGGCCCTGAAGGATATGCTTAGAGCTTGTGTACTCGATCGTCCGACTAGTTGGGAGGACAACTTGAGTCTGATTGAGTTCACGTACAACAATAGCTGGCATGCTACAATCAAGATGGCTCCGTTTGAAGCTTTGTATGGTCGCAGATGCAGATCTCCGATTTATTGGGATGATAATACCGACAAAATTCTGCTTGGACCAGAGTTGGTCGAAAGGACGGCCTCAGACATTGCTTTGATCAGACAAAGGATATTGACCGCTCAGAGTCGACAGAAGTCCTACGCAGATCGGAAGCACAGGACTGTCGAGTTCGAGGTCGGTGACAAGGTTTTTGTCAAGGTATCACCATCCAAAGGAGTTTTCAGATTTGGTAAGCGTGGGAAGCTTAACCCTCGCTACGTGGGACCATTCAAGATTCTGGATAGACTAGGATCTCTAGCGTACCGCTTGGCGTTGCCGCCATCGGCTTACCCGGTGCATAACGTGTTCCACGTATCTTTGCTCAGAAAGTATGTGCCAGATGAGTCTCATGTGCTTAGTTATGAGGACATTAAGATTCAAGCTAATGGTACTTATGAAGAGTTGCCCGTGCACATTTTGGAGCGTCGGGAGAAGCGTTTGCGCAACAAGATCGTGCCGTTGGTACGAGTGCTGTGGTCCAAGTCAGGGACCGAAGAAGTTACTTGAGAGACGTGGGAAACCGAGTCAGATATGCTCAGGCGTTTTCTCGAGTTATTTTTGACCTAAGTTTCGGGGTCGAAACTTCTTTTAAGGGGGAGGAGATGTGATACCCCGTATTTTTGTAAGGTTATTTTGGGAATTTTGGAATTTTCCCGAGTACCCGTTTAGTACGTCGGATTTAATTCAGGTAGCTTGAGACATTCTGTAATGTGCTCTGTATCTGTAATATTTTTCTCAGTGAAATAAAATACAGACAACGTACTTCGAATGTTTATACGCGTTCGCGTACAATAATTTTTATCCCGGGTTAATGTCTTGCTCATCCAAAAGCTGAATGGGCGGGAAAAGGCAAAACGGCGACCGCCGTACAGTCACGGCGCCCGCCGTCGCTGGGCCCGATGTGTCAGGCCGTCGTCTCCTACGCTGGGCTCGCCAGAGCTAGGAACGACGACCGCCGTATGCCCGTCGTAGGCAAAGTTGCGGCGCCCGCCGTGATTACCCAGAGGTCTTTAACCGATGGTCGCCGACGTGGTTCTGGCAAGCGCCGAACTAGTTCGTAGGCCCATCTTCGTGCTCCAGATGCTTTGGCTATAAAAGGAGGTGTTGGGGAAGGGATTTGAGCCATCCCAAACACCGAACCTCTGCCAAATTTTCGTGTCGTCGGAGTTGTGTTTCGCCGGAGTTCGGAAGCTCTCGTCGGTGTCGTTTGGTGGTGTTTCCAGAAGCCCTTTAGAAGCCTTTTGGTTGCCTTTGGAGGTCAGAACCCAAGCAAGGCATAAAGGGGTCGAAACACGCATCATTTGGGTGAGTTTTCTCGCCGTTTCTGTCGTCTGAGTTCTTCACGGCGACCGCCGCGTTCTTCACGGCGACCGCCGCGTTCTTCACGGCGACCGCCGTGATGAACTGCGGCGACCGCCGCCAAGAACGGAGACCGCCGCCAAGAACGGCGACCGCCGCCAAGAACAGCGACCGCCGCCAGTGCCCAGAATGCCTTCGTGGCTTTGGCTTGGTTGGTTGTGGTCGTGTCGTCTTTCCTTTCATTCTCTTTCGTCGTTTTTAGATTCGTACTGTGGTTATGTCGGATCTAACTTAGGGTTCCTTTTATGGGTCGACTCGATGGTGTTTGTGCTAGCGGAGCTATACCCGTGTCGAGCCCGGAATCGCGTCGTTGTCGTAAGGCTTGTTTCTATTCTGCGGATTAAGGCAAGTGGTGGTTCGCTCTTGCTCATTCGTTCCATATTTACATTAATTATCAGTATTTTATCTGAGTAATTAATTTGGAATGAATACTCTGTTTGTCTGGAAACGGTTTTGATAAATTGTTTTGAAAATCATATAATAGGTTGTATATCTGTTAGAACAACGCTATTATCTGTGATCGCCTTTCGGGCCTTTATGTGGATTTATCCTGTAACTGTTATTGTGCTATAACTGTTTAGTTAGCACTGTTAGATAGGAACGTTACTCGGACTCTGTCCAGTCGTTTCTTTATAATCTGGTATCGGGGTGGCTCGTCTCCATCTGGTACTATTCTAAGATCATGATCGGTCTCTTTCACGAGTGTGTAGAGACAGGACACTTAGCTGGTGTCATAAACCTTCCGGTGTACGTCACTCTCGACGAAACATATACTAAGATGTATCGTCCCATTGGTGGGGTACACATGTAAAAGTCTAATAATGTGATGTGTGGTTTGTAATATAAATTAGATAAGTGCTACTCTGACGCACATAATTAATAAACCTTCGGCGAGTAGTGCAGCTAAGTTATAGTGCAGCTAGGAAAACTCATCTCGACTTTGATCATAGTACGTTATCTTTCCAATCTGGATTCGCTGTATGCGATGAGGTTGGTCGTGAACCGAAGCATCTCAGTCAACTTTTAAATCATTGTTGTATGATGCTGTAAACATTCCAGATTTGTCATATTTCCTTAAAGACTCATTTCCGTTGGAGTCTCTTTTCGAGTCGATTTATGTGAAGATTCAGTCTTCCAGAATCTTCTCTTGTGCATACCTCTTGTCTATTCCAGTAGGAGTATGATGGTTGACTATCGTCATCGATTATTATTCGAGGAGCGATGAGTCTAACCTAATACGACTGCTTCGAACCATTCTGCTTTGTACCCTTGCTAGTCTATTCAAGTAGACTAACCCACGAACTTTGTTCTCTGCATGTGGGCTGGTGTCATCCGTTCGATTCGGCACATCAGATCGAAAGTAGCTCAGAAGAATAGAAGGACTATGGAGTCGACGGTGGTTTTTGAATGTTTTAATTATTTCTTTAATCAGGTTGAGATCTTTTGGACAATGACTTTGGTTGTAATGTACTTTCTAAGACTTCCGCTGTTTTTGGTTTAAACTCTATGTTAGCCTATTCGGGATTGGGTTGTAATCCCGTAACTCTTGTTTCCTTGACAATGTTATGTTTTGGAATTGAATGTTTTGATCATTATGTATCATTTGTATTTCATAAATTGTGTTTAAATGGTAAAGCCTTGGGTGATATCGATAAGGAACACTGGGGTCACTGGCGGTAATACCTTTCCAAAAGGGTTAAGTTTTGGGGGTGTTACACTCATATCTATCTGACACAACGGAATTAGCAACTTGATCAGAAGAGCGCGGTGAAAGAAGTAGCTGAAATTGACATAGAGTTGATGGGGGGATTGGATGAGTGGCCAAGAAATCAGCAGCACGGTTGACCTCCCGAAAGTAGTGGAAGACCTGAAAGGACTCAAAAGACAGAAGTAGAGAACAAATATCCATAATAATGGAGTGTATTTTCCAAGTAATTTTCCAGGTTCCTCGTATTGAATTAATAACTACTAGGTTATCTCCTTCAATAACTAATTGTTTAATATTAAGTGATATCACCGCTTGAATACCTACAAGGGCAGCCAACGCTTCGCAATGGAGAACAGAGTGATACAATATTTGTTCACGATGAAAAGAGACGATCTTTCCGTTCTGGTCTCTGAGAAGGAAACCATAATGGGAAGAGTTAGTATTTATCATGGAGCCATCAAAATTTAATTTAATCCAACTGGGAGGAGGTTTCTTCCAAATTCGGTTTGTGTATAGGGTACAGTTGCATCTTATTGGTAGTGGGTTGATATTAGAATTGGTTGTTGTCCAGTCATAAAGGAGACACCAAGCCTGGTCAAAGGGGCGTTCATTGATGGTGGTGGTATCTTGACGGAAGATAAGGTTGTTGCGATGATTCCACAAGGACCACCAAAGAAACAATAGGGGAATGGGGTTAGAATTAGTGTTACGGAAGTATTCAAAATTGGATTGGAAGTCTGTACTGGTTTGGAGGGAGAATGGAATGTGAAGTTTGGATTCTAAGTCAGAAATCATTGATTGGGTAAACAGGCATGTGAATAATAGATGATTACGATTTTCATCCGAAGTTTGGCAAAGTGAGCAGGTGGAGTAAACTGAGTAGTAGTGTCGATTAAGACGTTCCGTAGTCGGGAGGGCATCAATAAGCGCTTTCCAAAGGAATGTTTTAATCTTAGGCGGAAGGTGGAGTTTCCAAATCCAAGAGTAAGACTGTGATTGTGGAGTGAAAATAGCATGTTGATTAAGTTTATGGGAAGAGGAAGATGTGAACTGACCGTCCGAGGTAAAGCGCCAAAATAGGCGATCCTCCATCAGATGAACAAGTATGTGAATGGTAGTAATTTTATCAATGATGTGTTGAGGCAAGATTTGTTGCAGAAGGGAGAGGTTCCAATGCTTGGAACTATCAATGAAAGAAGACACATCAATATTAGGATCCGTGTTGTTGTTGAAATAGGGGAAAATGTCATAGTTTGGAACCCATGAGTCAGACCAGAATTTTATGAGGCCGCCAGTTCCAAGTTCCCAACAAAGTCCTTTCCGAAACTCATCACGAAGGTGGAGCAGACGAGAAAATTGCCAGGACTGTTTTCTCTTTTTCCGATAAGAGAATAGGTCTATGGAGGATAGATATTTTTCATTAATGATTTGGACCCATAGGTTATTTGGGGCTGTTAATATTTTCCACAGTAACTTCATTTGGAGGGATTTATTGGTCTCCTGGGTAGTACGAAGCCCCAAACCACCCATGGATTTGGGTTTGCAGATGGTATTCCAGCTAACAAGGGGGTGGTAGTTAGGAGTAAATTTGTTCCAGAAAAAGTTTTTGATAATTTTATCTATTTCTACGCAGACGAAAGCAAGTAATAAGAAACTCTGCATTACGTAGTTGACTTTAGGGCAGAGGTTAAATTTGTTGCCAGGACAATGTGTCTGCTTGGGACAATAAGGATAAGTTGTTTTCATATTTATGTTTTTTATATAGACCCGCTTAGTTTTGTTGGTGTTGTGATGCATTCAAATTGGTAGTTAAATGTGATAGTTTGAATGCCTTCCCTTTCCTTGTTTCATTCTCCTTAGCTTACTATACTTTACCATTGATTGGTTTGGTCCTTTAATTAGGTTTTGGAAGATTAAACCCATGAGCTTTAATTTCTCATAATTATTCATCCTAACTTTCTCAAGGAAAACTGGCTACTTGCTTGCAATATATATATATAAAGTAGACTAATGATGTAATTAATGCACAATAAATATAAAAAATTATTTCTTCTTTTTTTTGTTAATCTTTCATTACAAATTAAATCATCTAATATAACTCAATGATTAAAGACACTCTCATAATACAGGGTCCGATTCCGGTGAGGACGGTGCTTCATGATAGGATTGAGGATGTATGAGAGAAGAGGGAAAAACAAAAAAAACGGAGTGAACAGTGGCAGAGGCACGCGCCCTTATAGGGAAAAACTTCAATTCGGCCTTGCAGTACAATTGCCGAATTTTTCGCGTATAATTCGCGAATAATTCGGCAAAAAAAAATTCCAAGTCAAAATTTTTCCCAGAAAAATCGATTTTGTGTGCATATCATATAACGTGTGTGTGCATATCAGATGCACTGTTGTGTGCATATGTAACTATGTGTGTGTGCATATGGTTTTTGAAATTGTGAATGCCTTTAACATAGTGTTTATGCTTAGAGGACTTGTGTGCACATCAAATAACCTGTGTGTGCACATCAATTATACTGCTGTGTGCATACTCCGTGTGTTCATATGGTCTCGGGTCGTGTGCATACCCGAAAACAAGTGTTGGTATGCACACATGTGTGTGCATACCAAATAACTTGTCGTGTGCACATCCATTACACTATCGTGTGCAGACCTCGTGTGTGCATATGGTCTCAAGTCATGTGCATACATGGAAACAAATGTTGATGCACACAAACCATGTGTGCATACCAAATAACTTGTCGTGTGTACATCCATTACACTATCGTGTGCATATCTCGTGTGTGCATATGGTCTCAAGTGTTGATGCACACAAACCATGTGTGCATACCTCGTGTGTGCATATGGTCTCAAGTGTTGATGCACACAAACCATGTGTGCATATCAAATACTCGTTATGTGCATGTCAAATAGACTATTGTGTGCATATCATCCACCTTGTTGTGTGCATATCCACTACGTGCGTGTGCGTATCAAATATAAGCCCAGGAATCATGTGTTCATACCGCAGAAATCATGTGTTCATACCCAGGAAATCATCCACCTTGTTGGTTATATGTGCACACACATTTTTTCGCGTATGCACACAGATGTGTATTTGATATGCACACATGTCTCTAGCATTAACAACTGTTCCCATACATGCACACATTGTGAAAACCACATGCACACACCGAGCCTAACATATGCACACATACGTTCTGACATATGCACACAACAGTGTATTTCATATGCACACAAAATCGATTTTTTTTGCAAAAATTCGAATTTTTGAAAAATATTTTCCGAAAAATTCGGCAAAAATTCGCGAATAATTCGGCCGGGCCGAATTTTTGGACGCGCTTGGTGCATCTTGAGTCCTGACACGGAGAGATGTCCTCATTTGAACTTTTCCCCATAATACAAGAGGTCTAGGGTTCAATTCCTATTCTTAACAACTTTATTTTACTATTTTATCTTTTATTATTTTTTTGTTTATATTAATTAATTACTCAAATCTTTATATATATCTATTTATCTATTTATCTATCAATCTATCTATATATAAAGTAGATTTTTTGCCCATTTAATGCCCCACATATTGCATCTCATTTTATTTTTACATTCCACTATAAGTCAAATATTCTATTTTATCTCAATGGTTTAGTGAAGGGACTTCATAAAACAAAAAGTTGAAAGTTCAATTCTTCTTAGAAACAATTTGATATTCGATATTTTTACCTAAATCTAAGAAATTATTTCATTTTATAAATCAGTCACTAAAATCTATAGTACGTGATAATTATCTCAATAAGTAAACCTAAAAGTAACATTAAAAAACCGAAAAAAGAGAAAACAAACCTAAAAAGGAAATACGAATACATTTATTATCTTCTTCATACCTAAGGAAATAATATGAGATTTCTACAAAAAATTGACAATTTGAGGTGGTTTGGTAAATGCAATTGAAAAATTCAAATCATAATTCAAATATATATTTTTATTTGTTTTATGGTCTTCTTCATGCCTAGCTAAAAATTTCTTTTTTTACTACTCATAGTTACATATATAAATGAAAATCTCTATGTAACATAAAAATACATAACTAAATGTAAAACAATATATCAAAATCAAGACATTACAAATCCAAATAACATAACTCGAATATAAAAAAATGTATCCACGTGAGCACCAAAACAAATATTGTATCCATCTTATTAGGATTAAATTACAAATTCTTCTAATGTAATAATTTAACTAATCACTTAAAAATAAAAATACTTCTTACCTCATTCAAGTTAAAGCAGACCAATATAATCTTCATAAAACTCTCAAATCCACTACCAACATTCAAACTTAAACACCTAAATTCAATGCATATATTGAATTTTTCACACTTATTGTAATGTTTTTTTTCCAGAACTCTAAACGACTACTTTTTTAAATTTTAACGTTACAAACCCAATTTAGTTCTAAAACCCTTCAATTATTTTGCTGTAAATCAGAACAATTTATAAAATTAGAATCAACGAATAGTCATAAACTATCAAATTCAATATAGGGAGAAAACCAAGTTAATGGAAGATTATTTGGCAGGATAAGTTTGTCGCAAACGTTATCTTAGAAATGTAACTGATTTAAAAAATGTGTAACGTATTTCCCTATTAAAATGTCTGTAATAAATTATAATTAATGTGTTACTTATGAAAAAATATTATCAATAAAATTATACATTTTGGAAGAAGTAATTAAGAAGAGGATTAAAACATAAAAAAGTTACCATCAAATTGCAACATCAAGAATTGAAAAGTTCGTTATACTAATTGGTGATATACCTATATCAATGATAATTATGTCAACCTTAGTAACGTTCGGGTCATTCAAACTCACTTGGACATCAACTTTGACGGGAAAAAATATATTTAAAAACGCTTGCATGGTCGTTCAGACTCACTTGCACATAGCTTTTATACGGAAATTTATTTCATATTATAAAAAAAATTATTTTATATTATAAAAAAAATATTTAAAAACGCTTGCATGGTCGTTCAGACTCGTTTGGTATGATCCATAAATCGGGTTGGAATGAGAATTGAAATCGGAATCAGGAATGACTCATTCTCATTCCTGTAGCTTGTCGTTTGGTATGTTGTCGGAATGAGTCATTCTTGGACATACTATTTATTTAATAAAATAATTAATATTGTTTAATTATTTTATAAAAACAATTAATATATTCAATGAAAATAATTAATATTATTTCATTATTTAATATTAACTAATTATTTAATAAAAACTTAATATTATTTAATTGTTTAATAATACATTAATATTATTTAATTGTTTAATAAAATAATTGATATTATTTAAATATTTATTAAAATAATGAATATTATTTAATTATTTATTAAAAATAATTAGTATTATTTAATTGTTTAATAAAATAATTAATATTATTTAATTATTTAATAAAATAATGAAAATTATTTAATTACTTATTAAAAATAATTAATATATTCAATACACATAATTAATATTGTTCAATGAAAATAATTAATATTATATAATAAAATAATTAATATTATTTAATAAAATAATTAATAATCTAATAAAAACAATTAATATTATTTAATAAAATAAATAATACTATTAATTATTTAATAAAATAATTAATATTAATAATTATTTAATAAAAAAATAATATTATTTAATTGCTTAATAAAATAATTAATATTATTTAATATAATATAAATGGTATAATATATTTGAAATAAGGGGTCGGTCAAGCTCGGGTACGAGTTCAGGTTGTGTTTCGGGTTGGTCAGATTTTATTTGTCTAGTTGAAATGGATGATACCTCAACATTTTGTATGGAATCAAATGCTTCATGAAGCTTGGAATCATCCATTCCATGGAATGAAATCAATTCCATTTTTATCTTTACCAAACATAATTTTGGAAATCAGTCATTCCCATTCCCATTCCCATTCCTGATTCCAAGGAATGGGAACCAAACACGCCCTTAAGATATTAGATTAAAACATTATTTCAATTTATTGTAATATATTTTGTTGTGACCGTTACATCTTCATTACATGTTTCTAATGTCAATTAATCACATTTAAATTGTAGATAGTAACTTATGCTTTTCATATTTTAAACTCCTAATTGATTAGAGGCTGATTTAATGTAGATGACAAATGAATGTGACCATAAAGAGAAATTTTACCTCTATATAAAGGCCATACGGATACAAGACATCCATTCCAAAAAATAAAAGATTAAATCCACATCTCCATTTTCTTATGGTTTTCTTACACCTTATTCCTATAATTGCTTGGATTAGATTTTTATATGGTTAGTTTATTGATATCTATTTTATGAGTAGTAATTAACATTTTGTATGTTTTGTTGTTCCCCTTTTTCTGAATTTGAATTTGAATTGATATTTGTGTATTTTTTATTGATATTTTGTTTAGTGGCAAGTATAATCTCGATCTCTTTAACACGTTATCACAACCCTCCTGGACTATTGATGCTCATTCACATTAGCCAAATTGAAAGCTTAAGCTATTTCATTAGCTCTGTTCTTTTTTTCATTACACTTTTTCCCATAAATTCTTTAGCTTTAACCCACAGTGATAATATTTAATTAATTATTTTATAAAATATTTTGTATAATAATAACTAAGCCAATTATTACTACTCTTTAACAACTTTAAACTAAAAATATACATTTGTCAAATGTAGATTTTTGGGTTGTTTTGCATTCCTTGAGGTTATTTCATACCGGCATCACAAAGTTGTATATGTGATCAATTAGTAAACTTCTATTATTAAAGAAAAGAGCAATATGTTTTTATTCTTAAATAAGAAAGTTTTAACTAATCGCTGAATTATTTACATAGCTACATGCAATAACTATAATTAATTTACTAAAGTGAAAGAAATAATGAGATTATGAGTATATATATGATTACCGTGGTCGATGGTATTGTACTATTATCCACTACAAATGAAGGTTTTTTTTACAATATATGTACTAAGAAAAAGTTAATTTAACTTATATTATAATATTACTTAATTATCTAAAATTTTAATGCTAAGAGATTCATTGAATAATAGCTTAAGCAATAAGCATTTTTGCTTGCTATATGTTTACTACATACTCTATAGGAGTACAAGTTTGTATTCGTATATATACATAACTGATCATCAATGATTGTTATAATATCCTCTATCTTTCTGACTCATTTATTACTTTTGAAACATGTAACCCCTTTTAATAAATAGATATAAGTAATAAAAATTATGATCAAAACTTCTTAGCAACATTCTATATGTCAATTAATTGTCGTATAACTTAACCGTTTGATGGACGCCTTGCTTTGGCAAAACCTATCCATCAAATTCCAAGGGCCTCATAGGTTATAATTTGAAAAGGCAAAATCTCAATTTTCTTTTAAGGGAACTAGGTTTATCATGCAAGTCTATTTACTAGTGAACTAAATAACATAAATAAACAAGCAAGGATAAACTTAGAAATATTTAATGCAAAATAAATGTGATCCTAGTATACCCCCCATAAGATTTAATCTTCATAGATTATTCTTGTCTCTTGGATCTCCATCCTTGATTCTCCTCTGAATCTTCATCCTGAAATCTTCATAGGATCTTCTTCTCTTGTATTGCATAATGTAAATCTAATCTAATTTCTTGAAAATTAAATTATAAAAATACATAACGATACGCATATCGTGTACAAGAAAACAATAACGATACGCAGATCGTATTTTCTATCCTATTTGGGCCATATCAGTCACTGCATGCAATAATAATATCATAATATTAAATCATACACACATAATATGATATCAAGTATTAAGAGACAATAATAGACCATTAATCATATTAATAGACTTTTAAAATAAAATAAAATAAATTATCAAATAAAATAATTAATCCAATCTTCTTATTATTTTAATTTAATAAAACTATATATGAAATTATGTTCAATATTAATCCTTACCATGTATAATTGGATAAAATATACTCTAGGGATAAGATATCTTGTTACCATATCTAATTTAGGTAGTTAGGATCTTAGGCTAACAAACCCTAACCCTAGCTACATAACCCTTACCGCCGCACCCTACAGCCAGCCCCCCCAGTTGGCCGCACTAGCAGGCCAGCCACTGCGCTGCACAGCCCCGCCCCGTAGGACCACCATCGGACCACCATCGAACCGTCGTGAGCCATATTGGCCACCCAGCCACGGTTTTACACCTTCTCCCACTCAAATTTTGTAACAATTACAAATTTTGATGATTTTAAGGATAATATGGTCTAATTTTCAGAAAATTAGTATTTTTGACAAATTAATGTATGAACAAATTTCATACAAAATTAATCAACTTTGGCCATTCAAGGTATGAAATTCTAAATTTCTAGGGTTTGAAACAATTTTCACCAACATGAAAAATCAAGTATTTTTATGTGTGATTATGATTTATACAAGAAATCATATCTCTTGCATAAATTAAACATACAAATCGATTTTATGGTCAAAATTAAGCAAGAAAACATAATTTTTAATATGCTTAATTTCGGTCATGGGGCTGAAATTTTCGAGTATATTATATACATAAAGTCACAACTTTATGCATCCAATCAATTAAAATCACAAATTTAATCCTACAAGTTAATCCATACATCATTTTTACCACTAAATTCAACCAAAATAATCAAGAACATGCATCAAAATTAATAACTTTAATCATGATCATATCAATTTATGCAAAAGGCTCTAATACCACTGTAGAGATTTAGATGCTTTAAGCGGAATTTTAGAAAACAGTTTTCTAACATCTAACGTAAGATCTCATGCATAAACTTGATACGAACCACATGTAAAAGAGTAACATACCTTTTGATGCAAAACTTGTTTCCGGGATCACCCTGGAGAATAGAGCCTCAAGTGTGACTCCTCTACTTGGTCCACACGAGCACGGTACTAGATCGTCTTGCCTTCGTTTGCTAGAATGAACGGACGAGGAACAAGCAAACAAAGCACCATTGTTGATGTACGACCGTTAGTAGTAATATGATTTTGTGGATCACTTTCCGCTTTCATGTGAAAACCCTTTTCCTATGTAAAGCATATATATATATAGAGAGGGGCGCTCAGGTAAAACGAGTCTTGTGGTGAAACGAGTGAACAATTTTGGAGCGTTGGATTGAGGATGATAGATGGCTAGATTAGGAGAGAGAAAATAGGGTATAGTGGGGGTGTGAATCATGGAATAAATATCACCAAAATAGGCAGTTAGAAAGAGATTGGAGAGAGAAAAATTGGAGAGAGAAAACGTGGATTTGGTCCAAAAATTTATTAACCGTTCTGCATATCGATACGAAAAATTTACATATCGACACGAAAAAGATGAATATTGTTATATATAATTTGCATATGTGTGAATCGTGTTCATGTTCCATCGTATATAATGCATCGACTGAATTGAGATACAATGTGTTAATATCAAAGAACATTATCTGCATATCGTTCAAGTATTATTGAATAATTGTTATTCGTGATCGTGGTCAGTCGTATATATACTGATATTCAAAAACATTGAACAAATATGCACATTGTGGTAATTGATATTCCAATTTAAAACATACAAGTATATTCTGCATATCACTGTACAAAAAATGCATATCCCATCCACACAAATGAATATCATATTTACGACTAGGGAAATAATCCATAATTACAAATTGCATATCATACAAGTATATTCTGCATATTACGGTACAATGAATGCATATTCCATCCACATAATTGCATGAACGGACTCAGCGAGATCTTCCTTGGCCGCGCCCGCGGCTTCCTCTCCGCACCCGCAGCTTGTTCTTCTCTCCCTTTCCGCGCCCATGGCTTATTTTGCATATCAATGTATAGAAAATGCATAACTCATCCACACAAATGAATATCACAACCAATGAAATAATCTATCATAAAAAAATGCATATCATACAAGTATATTTTGCATATCAATGTATGAAAAATGCATATCATATCCACACAAATAAATATCATATTCATGGCCAAGAAAATAATCTATAATTAAAAATTGCATATCATACAAGTATATTCTGCATATCACTGTATGGAAAATGCATATCCCTATCCGATCCACACAAATGAATATCATATTCACGGCCAAGGAAATAATCCATAATTACAAATTGCTATCATACAAGTATATTCTGCATATCAATTTATGAAAAATGCATATCCTATCCACACAAATGAATATCACATTCACGGCCAATGAAATAATCTATCATGAAAAATTACAAATCATACAAGTATATTTTGCATATCAATGTATGAAAAATGCATATCACATCCACATAAAATGAATATCACAAATCACAGTAAAATAATCTATAATAATAAAATGGTATTTCACTGTTGCTCCTTGGACCATGGAAGTCGTTGATCTGCTCAACCCCAATTACATACCAAAAAATTTAGCAATATGACTTGATTCGAATTAACCAAAATATATCTTGATTAGAAGATAAATACAAGAACTGTTGAACAACCTATTTATTGGTCCAACAACAGCAAATACACAAAAAAGGTTAATCCCAAATCAACAATCCAAGTACAAAAGCTTCTTCAATAAAGAGAATGGGTTGATGAATTCACCAGGTTTAGTAGTGTTCTTGTAAGGCTCTGTTGGGTTAACTCTTCTGGGCAAGGTTACCGAGAAACACGACTCTCATTCCTGACCCAGGGGCGACCGCCGCCGGTAACTGGCGGTTTGAAGGGCGTTGAAGCGGAGGCCAAGCCGACGTGGACAAACCGAGAGGTCGGTTGTGGATGTAAGATCTCCAATTGGAAATTACTTGGCTCTGTTGCTTCATCATCGTCTCCTGGCTCCACAGCTGTTGAAACTGAAATAAGAAATTTTGAGCAGTCCGTTAGAATTGAACGAATTGAGTGTCGAGATGGATGTGCTTCGATGGATACTTACTTGATAGGCTTGCGATTGATGTTGGGACAGTTCGGATTGGTGGGGAAAGAAGCCATGAAAATTAGGGTTTGTGTGCTTTCTCGTTGGGCAGACAAGTCCTCTGTTGCTGTCGAAGTTGCCACCTCGCCGGTTTTCATGGTCATTGTTGGGGTCGGAAAATCAACTACTCGTCCAATGGGCATCAATTGTCTGACGCAACCGTCGGACGCATCAGACCCGTCGGACGTGAGCCATGCGACCGTCGCCTGATTCCTGGACGCAACGGACCAGCGAGATTTTCTCCTTTAAGTATAACAACTCCAAGATCTCCAACGGCTATATGCATTATTGCAGCCATCAAGGAAGGAATCAACCATCTTTAAGAGAGGATCAAGGCTTATTAAGAGGAGATCAAGCGTAATTAATGAGGAATCAAGGAGAGATCAAGAGCATTTAAGGATAGATCAAGCAAGTATAAATAAGGCTCTAGGAGAAGTCTCAAACGACATTCTACAACACTCCATTTTCAGCAACAACCATTTGTACTCTCATCACCGAACTCTCATTTTTATATATTCTATCTTGTCCAACTTTGTTTAGTCCGACCGACGCTTGTAATCTGGTCCGACCATCTCGTCTTCTTTGACTATTCATGTTGTAACCTTCTTCTTCCTCTCTTGTATCATGAAATTACCATTTGTAATCACTTGTTCTCATCAAACGGAGTAGATTTATCACCCTAACTATCAATACCCCTCAAATCAACGGATAAAAGATCGATTGGTCATTTTTCGTCCAAAACAGTCATCTTGACCACCTCGCCGGCCTCCATGTGTAGCAGATCGAGGGTCGCGCCATCTCCGACCCTAAAGTAGTCCACCTTCGCCGGAGCCAGCGGGGGAGACATCGGGCCCGTCGCGACTTGAACCGCCTTCGCATCCTCCTAGGGTTCGAACGCCGCCGACGGGAGAGAATGGATTGATGGCAAGGGAGCAGAGGTGGAAGCCGCTTCAATGGAGGACGAACGAACTAAGAGAGAAAGAGGGAGAGGGGTCTTCGATAGAGAGAGAGAGAGAGAGCGTGAAAGATGATGATGAGAGAGCCTGTGGAATGGAGAATATGGAAACGAGGAAGTTGAATGAGAGTTAATCTAGGAAATAGGATATTTCATATCCCATGAAATCAGGAAATAGGAAGGATTTGGTGTGGGTGATTCCATCTTGTAATTTTGTGTCCCTTTAAATTAAATCTCAACCCTTAATTCTAGTCTAATCCAACGCTCATCATTGATACACCCGTTTCACTCTAAGAGGTTGTTTTACTAGAGCGTAAGTCTATATATATATATATATATATATATATATATATATATATCTTATATATATTATCTTATCCTTATTTTATTATCTTATAATAATAGGAAATTATATATATAATAATTATATATTATCTTATCATATATCTCATAAGATAAATCTCATTTTAACCAGAAAGAGATATTTATGATTGATACAATATCTTATATTTCCAAAAGGTAACTTTTCATATGTCATCAAGTAAATAGATAACTATTTATTATTACTTGATGAACAATCCACCTTCCAATAATATACACTGGCCGAAACTCCCAATCCCACAATGGGCCTCGGGTTGCTTTGATTTAGCTCAAATACTCTATTGTGTGTGACCTAATAGGACCCGAATGTAATAACAATGGGACAAATCTAATTTATCTCATAATTCATAATTGACTTCTAACAAAGCACTAAGACTACCTAAAATATTCGGATTATTAATCTCCGTTATAATCATATTCTATTATTAGTAATTATCATCTTGATTAAAGGACACATGTTCCTTTACTAATATGGTCGAAGAAGGTGGTTTTGGAAAGGTCTACAAAGGAAGGCTTGATTTAGGGGAGGTGTTTTTTGTTGTAACATAATCATTTATTAGTTTCGTTCGTTATTATTTAGATGCATTTTTTATTGTTGTACAAATTTGAATATATACCTATAGCAATTTTATATTCATGAAAAACATTAGATCTAGATTTGAAATAGTACGTACCACCAGTTTATGAAAATCTTTGCAAAATCATAAGAATTTTTATTTCCTTAATATTTCTTTAATGGCGCTCATTTGGTTATGGAATCAAATTACAAACATTATGATTTATGATACATCAGTATTCTTATATTTGCTATATTTTATTTACATAAATTAGCTTATTTTGTGTTGTTATACTCTCTTGTATCTATATATTTTATGTTGATTATTAAGTCGATTATTAGAGTGCACAATCAAGTACAAATAATATTAGGAAACAAAATAGAATAAACATGATTCAAAGAATTACAGGGAAAACGTCAGGATAAGTCAACTTAAGAAAATAATTATTATAGTATGATTGTAGTCAATTTTCAATATACAATAACGTTGATGTTTATATTGACAACCATATGAATGTTTTTATAGTGATCTATTTTAGTACTCTTCATGTGCTCATAATAGGTTGTAGCAGTAATGTAATACTCTCCGTTTAATGTTTTTATAGTGATCTATTTTAGTACTCTTCATGTGCTCATAATAGGTTGTAGCAGTAATGTAATACTCTCCGTTTAGTTTTAATTGACGTTCTAGCAAATTTTAGACAAAATAAGAAATCCGTTTTTTTCTGAGATTTCTCTTATGATTAGTGATTAATTACTGTTTTATTATTGATCATGAAATCTAACAAAAAAATTAAGAAAATTAGAAAATCAAAAGCTAATCTCATCCGCTTATTGGAAAATAAAATTTTGAATTACCAAAACAAAGATTCGGAATTGTCACAAAGATTCAGAAAATCAAATGCTTTATTATTGATCATGGGGGAAAGCAGTTAATAAATAATTGAGAAACCAAAACAAAAAATTACTAACATGATGACAAATCTGGAAAAAATTTGTAAAAAAGTCTAAAACGATAATTAAAACTTATCAAAGACTTAAGCCTAGAATGTCAATTAAAACTAAACGGAGAGAGTATGCTTAATTCAAGCATCTATTTTAATGGCTATTTATAGTTGTCCAATTACATGAAAGTGCCAAAAGAAGACACGACAAGAATATGTACCAACGAGATGTTTAATTTTTAGTTTGCGGTACATGTAATTAATAAGTTAACACGACAAGAATATGTACCAACGAGATGTTTAATTATAGTTTGTTTATTTTGTAGTTGATACCTCAAGGAATACACTTCATGAAAATACGTCCCCTGTAGAGACTCCCTTTACAATTATTTCTTATAGTAAGTACAAACTTACATTGTAAATGAAAATATTTGCAAAATCATAAGTAATCTTAGTTACTTAGGGCTCATTTGTTTTGCTAAAAATGTAGTCTAGGAAACGGATAGATTACAGTTCAGTCCAGCTCTCTCGTTTGGTGGCCCACCTGAATGGATTGTTTGAGTTATGGCCCTGTAATGGTTTATCTCATCTGTTACCTTTAGAAAATGAGCCGCATTGTCCTACTCTCCTCGGGGGTCGCCTGATTTTGCACCACCATCTTCTTGATGACAAGCCCTCGTTTATATTCATTTATCTCGTCTTCATGTTCATACATCGCATCTCGTAGTTGTTGACATCTCTCGTGCCTTCCCCTCAATCTTCTGAGAAAGAATGTATGCTTCTACTTCTGTATATTCAAACATTATTTGTGATTTTTATTCTTGTTTGGATTTTCTTAGTTTTTGATCTTGTTAAATTTTGTGAGGATTTCTATTGTTGTTAGGATATCCAAGGATCACTTATGGAATATGGACTTTCGGTATACTAGGTACTCTAGATTTAGAATTTGGGACTTTATTGGTCATGAAAATTTGTGACTTTTATATGGGAGTTTATCTATTAGTTTTGTGATATGTGGTGTGAATTGTTGGTTGCTAGCACTAATAGTATGTAGTTCAATTGATCTGCAGATTTTTAGTTGAAGTATTTTCTTCAAAAGCTTTTAGCTTTGCCTATTCAATAATGACAATTCAAAGTCATTCCATTTCGTTTCTCTATGATTAACGAAACATAATTTGACCATAAACATTTCTCGTTGCATTTTCTCTCATTCAGCATTACCTTTACGTTTCCATTCCATCGTGCATTACCAAACGCCACCTTAATGTTTTCTTAATGCTCACACATGGTGTTGGTTCTCACTCAGTTATGGAATTAAATTACAGACATCATGGTGCAATAGTTTTACTATGTTGTGAAGGAAAATCACATTCAACCACTATTAATTTTGTGTCAAAGTATAGATATAATTGATGATTGTAGTCTATTTTTGTCAATTCGAATTTCTTATTTATTATTGTCGTTGATCATGAGTTGTATTCAAAATTTGATAGTGGTTAACTCATATTCTTGTTAAAAAAAATATGCAATGGCGTCATTATTGTCCACTCATGAGTTGTATTCAAAATTATGTTGTGATAACTCATTTTTTGGTCAAACCAAAATTATATTTTGGCTAACTCATTTACTAACTCGTGAGTTATATTCACCCCTACATGGCAAGGACGCTACACTAGTTATTAATTATGAAAAATATTAAAATAGTTTAGTAACTTCTTTTTTCATTATAATACTTATAAAAAATTAAATCGTATCTACATGAATAATCATACATAAATTTTATAGTAATAGTTATAATTAAAATTTTATTTTTTAAGTTTGTTAAAAGTCAACCCATATAATTATAATTTATGATTTTTTTTATGAAATGTTCTCAATATTTTTTTATGATATTATTTTGTTTTAAATTTTGTGTATTTATAAGATATAATATAAAACAATTTTAATAAGAATACTAATGATATTAGATTTTTTGTCTTGATATGGGATTGAATTAGTAAAAAAGAAAAGGAAAGGTGTAACACCCCCGATTTATACCGGTAGTGTCACACGCCAGTGACCTCAAACATTACCGTCCAAAGCCACCCTAGGCTTTAATCGGAACAATTAAACTTAAATGCGTACATATTTTAAATGAAAGATTAAACAGCGGAAGACATTTGTGTATGAAACTCAACCCTTTTATTAAAAGATCCCTCATCAAACGAGAGTAGCGTTTTTACAACAGAGTAAAATTTCAGCGGATGACTTATAAATTACATAGCGGAAGACTTTTAAGAATCAATCTATAACATAGCTAGGTTATAAAGACATATTAAAGTAATACTTAACAACTTAAAACACTGACACTTAAATCTTCGTCTGCAAGCCTCTTCTTCTTCAACTGGTTACCTTGACTTCGGGAACCAACCACTGATGTGTCGTATAGGACGGATGACACCAGCCAACCATGCAAGGAATAAAACCCGGTTGGTTAGTCTAATGAAAGACTATGCAAGGGTGAAAACAGAATGGTTCTAGTGATCGCAACTGTTTACTATCACTGTCCCTCGAATAATAACCGAAGGAACGATATATAACCCGGAACTTTCACGGAATGATTTAGTATTTAGATATGCACTGAAGAGAAGACTCCAAGGAATTGAGTCTTAAGGGATGGTATGACAATTGTTTGGGAACGTTAATGTTTCATACAAGCGTTTAAAAACGACTTGATCATTTGGGTCCACGACCAACCTCACCGCACAATGCGAATTCAGATTGAAAAGAGAACTTACTCTAACCGAAGTCCAGGCGAGTTTCCAAGTTGTACTTCTCGCCCGAGGGTTCATTAATTATGTGCCTACCCGCACTTATCTTATCTTAATTTCAAATTGGATATTCATGTTAAAGCTTTTTAATATGATCTCGAGTAACTACGAAAGTTTACGATATCAAGTGACTACGAAGGTTTACGATCTCGATTGACTACGAAAGTTTACGATCTCGAGTAACTACGAAATTTTATGGTCTCGAATGACTACGAAAGTTTATGGTCTCGAATGACTACGAAAATTTATGCTCTCGAGTGACTACGAAAGTTTACGATCTGGAAAGCATTTAGAGACTGGGTCCACTAATACTGAGTTATAAAGAAACGATTAATCCTCATAAGGAATTAACGTTCCTACGAATACTCGTGCTAATCTAGCATTAAAGTTTACATTTAAATCCACAACAAAACCATTACGGTCATTAACAAGTATAATAGCGTTGTTTCTAGCAATATATACAACCTACTATAATATCATATTGTAAACACGTTATTTATAAAATCTATTCTCAAACGAAAATAACAGTTCACTCCGATTTAATTAACAATTAAAATCAATTGATAATTAATGGAACATGGAATGATTAAGCAAGAGTGAACCGCCACTTGCCTTAGTCTAGACGAACGATTGAGCGATGATGGGTTTCTGGGTCCGGAACGGGAACGGAAATCGGATTACAGATTCCTATGACAATGACCCATAACGAAACCCTAGGTTAGATTCGACAATAAAATGATACGAATCTAAGAAAGAACGAACGGAATCGAAAGAACGAAAGTCCCGCCCAAGACCGGATCATCCAAGGCCACGATCGCGATTGCCAAGGCAATCCGCGGTCGCGGCTGGGATTTCCGCGGCCGCGGCCGTCAAAGACTTCGTCCACGAGTGTCAAAGACAGCGGCCGCAGATGCGGCCGGCCTTGTCACTGCCGCGGTCGCGGCCATGAACTCCGGCGACCCAAAATGGAGAAAACCTCATCGGCGACGACGCGACGTGGCTCGATTCGAGGGGGCTTCGACTCCTGACCTCCTTGTGCCTCCAAAGCACCACTCCAAGGCTGCCACGACCACCGGCGAGAGCTCCGGCGACACCTCGAAACTCCGGCGAGGGAAGGAAAACAAGAGAGAGAGAGAGAGAGAGAGAGAGAGAGAGAGAGAGAGAGAGAGAGAGAGAGAGAGAGAGAGAGAGAGAGAGAGAGAGAGAGAGAGAGAGAGGAGATCAGATTTCGATGCCCCTAAACCCTCCAGACTCGCCTCTATTTATAGCCAAGGAGAGGAGCTCCTCCCCGCCCAGATCAACGGCGAGTCAGGCGATCAACGGTGGCACGGACGACGAGCTCTACAGACGAAGTGACACTGGCGTGTTGCACTTTTCCGTGGTCGCGGAACTTTTTCCGCGGTCGCGGATTATTCATGTGCCTAGCTCTTCTGAGAGCCATTTTTCCGCGGTCGCGGAATTGCCCTTTTCGCGTCTGTTTGCCCGGGAAAAGGTTTGGCGTGGGTTTGAACCTCGGATTATATATATTTGTACCCGAACAAATATTCTAAGCTTCCAAAATACATCGAATGTATATTCCAAGGCCCCGGGAATTATTATAGAGTTTATATGTGTTATAGAAATCCAAACTTCCCCTAACGCGTTCATAAATATTGACGAGGGTTTGGGAAATTACCCAAATACCCTTACTAAAAATGAGGGGTATTACAAAAGGAAAGTTACAAAAAGACTAGAATGGAAGAAGAGAGAAATTAGTGAAGAAAACGCTAGCACTAAAAGTAAGTGCAAAAAAACAACATTCAGGAATATCTTCAAACAATTACAAGAAACTAAGGAAAATCTCTCAAAAATCCAAAAAGAAATATTAATATACCCAAATCGAAACCTAATTTCAAAACAACATAGACTTTTTAATAAGAAAGATAGTTTACTATCATACCAGAAAAAGTATTGGAATCAAAGAGCAAAAACTAAACACATAAAATTAATAGATACTAATACTAATTATTTCCACAAACTTGCAAACGAAAGACGAAGCAGGAAAATCATTCGAGAAATCAGTACTAATGATGATACCATTATCATTGGTCTTGAAAACATTCGCAATGAAATTAAAATGACTTTGAAAAAAGATTTAAAACAGGTAGAATTAATCATAATGTTTTACATGATTATCTCGGTAATATTAACAGAGAAATTTTTGACCAAGAAAATGAGGAATTAACCAAAAATGTCTGTAATAAAGAAATTAAAAACATTGTTTTCAGCATTGGGAGCAATAAATCCCCAAGTCCAGATGATATGTTTGCCTTGTTCTATCAAAAATACTGGCACATTGTTGGACCAATGGTCATCAAAGTTGTGAAAATCTTCTTCCATTCAGGAAAGATATTAAAACAAATTAATCATACCTTTATTACCCTCATACCAAAATGTGATAACCCAAACTCAACAAACCACTACCGCCCAATTAGCTTATGCTCCACAATATATAAAATCATTTCAAAAATAATAACGGAAAGAATGAAACCCATCCTAGATAAATTAATCCACCCATTACAGGGTGCTTTTGTAGTCGATCAGGCTATTCAAGACAATATTCTAATAGCACACGAAATATTTCACTCCTTCCGAGCCAAAAAAGGCAAAGAGGGATGGATAGCAATCAAATTGGATATGGAAAAAGCATTTGACAAAATAGAATGGGACTTTATACTCTCAGTTCTTACTAAGTTTGGCATCTCCAATCGCTTTATTGGTTGGATCAAAGAATGCATTGTAACAGTTTCCTTCTCGGTATTAATAAATAATGGTCCTATCGATATTTTCTACCCAGAAAGAGGACTACGCCAAGGTGATCCTCTTTCACCGTTTTTATTCATCCTTGGCGTTGAAATACTCGTCAGGAAATTACAACAAGAAGGAAATCTTAATCGTAATCTAATTGGATTTCAAATCACACGGATGGGTACCAACATACCATTTCTAGCCTTTGTAGACGATATTTTTATTTTTGCAAAAGCGAACCAAACTACATGTAGTAAAGTCAAAACAGTTATTGAAGACTATTGCTCTATATCTGGACAATGTGTAAACTATCACAAATCAGCTTTACAAACAATAAATAATACCTCTAACAATTTAAAACAATTATACAATATGTTCTAAATATCTCAAGCACTACCTTGCTTGAAAAATATTTAGGATGCCTAATTATTAATGGAAAAGTCAATCGGGACACATTTCAAGATACAATCATAAACACTACAAATCAACTATCAAAATGGAAAGCTAGCTCCCTCTCCCTTGAAGGTAGAGCGACTCTCATTAAATCCAATCTTGCTGCTAAACCAAAGTATTTAATGCAATGCTTCATGCTACCAACCCATATTCACAAAGAGCTTGACAAGATCAATAAAAATTTCTTATGGAATAAGGTGTCAAACTATAAGCCGCTAATTGGCTGGGATAAAATATGCAAAGATAAAACTAATGGCGGTATTGGTATAAGAAAGACACAAGATATGAACAAAGCCCTGCAAATGAAACTAGGGATGGCAGTGAGATGGGGAATACACGTTACCCGCGAGGAATCCCCGCCACGGGGACAGGGATGAGGATTTTATACGGGGGCGGGGATAGAGGAAATAATATCCCCGCCGCGGGGATGGGGGCGGGGTTGGGGATATTGGTCCCCGCCCCGCCCCTGTCCCCGTCCCCGTCGGAAGGACCGGAGGAGCTAAATGCACTATTGACCATTGCTTAATTTGGACTAGAATTTCAACTTTGATACTAGTATTACTTGTTTGTTTTTTAAATGATTATGAGTATTTACTATTTGGAGCTGTTTACGTACTGAATGGGTACTTGATGTTAAACTATATTTTCTATACTTGTATTTAATTGGATATATTGTTATTTAGCTGGTTTATACCATGTTCTTGGTTATCTATGCTTACGTTTTGTGATTTGTGAATGAACTATTTTCTAATTAGGGCTATATTACGCATGGAAAAAATTAGCGGGGATGGAAAATCCCTGTTGGGGAATTTAAATGGGGAAAATTAACGGGGATGGGGATTCCCCGATGGGGACAGTGAAAAATTTAAACAAGAAACGGGGATGGGGACAGGGACGGGGAATGCAATTCTAAACGGGGATGGGGAGGGTACTCCCCGCCCCAAACCCGCCCCGTTGCCATCCCTAAATGAAACTCATTTGGAAAATATTTGTGGAACCTAACAATATTTGGGTTAAGATAATCATCGAGAAATATCTAAAACAAACAAGCATTCTACAATATACTAAAAAGAGTAATCACTCATGACAATGGTCATAACTACTAAAGATGCAAACAAAATTCAAATCTGGTCTCCAATGGCTAATCGAAGATGGTAAGGCTATCAAATTTTGGGAAGATAAATGGGTTAATGACTCTATCCTACCAAATGAGCGGTTACCAAACGTACATACAAATAATACTAATAAAGTTAGTGAATTTATAATAGACAAAAAATGGGATAAACCCAAGCTGGAATCTATTCTCAATAAATAAATGGTTAACAAAATTATTGATATACCAATACCAAGTAATGATATTATAGATAGATAATATTGGAAACCTAGTAAAAATGGATGGTTTGCAACCAAAACATCCCTTGAGCTAATAACAAAACAAACATTCACACCAATTGATGAATTTTCTTGGTTATGGGATCTTAACATCTACCCCAAAGTAAAAAACTTTTTATGGAAAATATGCCATAATGGATTACCAACAAAACTACGACTAGCACACAAAAATGTGACAGTACCACTTGTATGCGATTTATGCAAGTGGTACTGTCAAGAAAGACTTAAATCACTTCCTCTTTCATTGCCCATTACCCTTAAAAATATTAAATTTCATAACAACAAAATAGAACAAGTTGTGCGGCAACTGAATACAAATAACAAACCAAAAGATTGTCTTTTTGAACTACAATCTAAATTATCAAAAAAAGGAATTTATATGTCTAGCGACTACGTGGTGGAATCAGATCATTTTCAACTATAGCAATGATGATAGGATCAAAAACCTTAAAAACTATACACAATAACTCCTTAAGAACTGGGAAACCCCAAATATTATGAAAAAGAAGATTGCATACCTATTACCAAAATTAATGGTCCTAGTAGGAAAAAAAAAGAAATATCACTTGGGATAGACCATCACCTTACTTCCATAAAATTAATTTTGATGGAACTAAATTATCCAGTGGAGAAGCTGGAATTGGCTATATTATTAGAATGATAAAGATAAGGTAATTCACATGGGAAACAACAGATGTGGTTTTAACACCATTCTAATGGTTGAAGCAATGGCCCTTAGAAAGAGTATCATTCTAGCTAAACAGCTCCAAATCCATAAACTTGAAATTGAATGTGACAACCTATGCCTTATTAACTCTCTTAAAGGCATTTGGGCTTCTCCTTGGGAAATCAAAATGGTCGTTGTTGATATCCTTTTCAACCTCCATTCTTTTCAAGAAGTCCATACCAGGCACATTTTTCGAGAGGTAAATCGTTTTGTTGATAGAATTGCTAAACTTAGCTTTTCACCTCATGTGACTGACCTTAATCTTGACTCAAAACTTTGTGTTCTCATCCGGTAGGATGCTCTAGACAGGCCTATTTGTTGTTGCTAAGCTAGCCTAATTTTTTCCTCATCAAAAAAAAATCTCACCTCCCTAACCTTAAAACACCCCAGCCGCCACCCTCATCTCCTAAACCTCCTCTTTGTTAACTCAGATCCACACCCCCAACGCCTATCTCCTCCGCACTCCTCCTTTCCACCTTTGACACCGTCGTCGTCGACATCTCCGAGCACCTCCCTTTTCAATGAAGCACCCATCCAGACTTTACCTCCCAAAAATGCTCTCAACTACGCTTTTCCGCTCACTCCGCTGCCGCTCTAGAGGTAACCCCCCGCTCCGTCGCTCACTCTAGGGGCAATCCCCGCCATCGCCGCTCACCCTAGGGAAAATCCCTTGCCACCACAACTTTAGGGGTAACTACCGTCTACCGCCCCGCCGCTACACTAAGGGTATTCCCTCATTAAAACCCATATATGCTCCATGGTTGGTTCTTCTCTGCCTCGCTCGAGCAAACCGCTTAACGTTGGTCCCCCCACCCCAAATTTCAAGTGTATTCCTCCAATCCCTCAACTTTACTTCCTTATTTGTGTTTGTGTGAACTCTACTGAATATATTTACTGGTGTATTTGGTTGATCACTTGCATGCTTATCCTTTTGAATAAACTCTATAATTCTTCTCAAACTAAGTGCTAAAACTGCTTCTCTATATGTGTGTGAGATTTTGAACTGTGATGTTGTGATATAGGGTTGTTCATCGGGCCAAAACCGAACCGAACCGAACAAACCTGAACTGAACCGAAACCGAATTTTGGAAATTTGTGGACCGAAAACCGAACCAAACATACTCGATTCGGTTTTATTCAGTTCAGTTCGGTTTTGGCCTGAAATAACCAAATATTTTGAAATTATGTTAATTTAGGCTATTGAAGTAGGTTTTAGTGCAGAAAACCGAATTAGACCGAACTTGGACCGAGCTTGGACCGAACCGAATAAGGTTGGAGTAATTTATCTAGAAATCTAGGTTTTTTAATTATTTTTAAAAATAATCGGTTTTGACCAAACCGAATATTATTTTTATACGAATCAAAAACCGAACCAAATATAATCGGTTCAAGTTCGGTTCGGTCGGTTCGATCTTAAAAACCGAAAACCGAACCTGATGAACACCCCTACTGTGATATATTATTACTTTTGTAATTTTCTAGTTCTTCTATGGATAAAGGGAAATCACTCTACTTTGTTGCTCTTTAGGGCTCGTTTGGTATCGATATCAAAGATATGAGATATCGGGTATGGGTATCGGTATGATATCAAGATATGGTATGAGTGATATCAAGATATCAGATATGGGTATGAGTATGAGTGATATGTTTGATATACCAATTTTCTGGAAGATATCAAAATAACACCCAATACCACTCTGATATCACTTTGATATCGATATATATCTATACCAAACAGCAGATATCAGTTTGATATCGATATCAGGATATACCAAACACATATATAGGTATGACTGATATCGCATACCCATACCTAATATCCTGATATCAATACCAAACGGGCCCTTACTCTGATAAATTACCAATCTTTGCTTCAACAAGCCATGTGTTGCTTAACAGTTTGGTGCTATATACAAAACCCCCCCTATGTTTAAGAATAAAGCATTGAATCATGGTGTTGAAACTCTTAGCTTAATGGCTTCACAAGCCAAATTAACAGGGAACAATAAAAACCTAAATAATAGTCTTTGATTTTATCCCCCTCTATGGAATGATTACTCATAAAGGAGAGTTTTTGGGTTCTAAAAGTAACCGATCTATCTGATATGAACAATGGAATGTTATGCTTTATGTTTATCTTGGCCCTCACTTTCATTAAGATATGCAACACCTGGATTTTTGAGCGTGTATTAGCTTTGTAAGAGCCCTAAGGCTTCACAAGCCTCAACTAGTGCTAAACCCCCTAATCAGAACAACATAAACAACAATTTGTTTTCCAGCATTTGACGGCTCACTAACTTCTATGTGCTTACCGCCTACTTATAAAGGTTAAAGGAACTAATACCTTCCTTGTTGTCTACTGTTATGATACCATTCATGTGTGTGCTTCACAAGCAATCACTCCTACCAAAACCTTTGTTGTTATCATCACCATTGCTTCATCGTCTAAGGATGATAAGCAGATTAAGAACTCTAGTTAGGGTTCAAAATCCACTAAGTACACTTGTTTTAATCCCAACAACAAAGACATTACACCAACATTTTGCTATTACTCTCATTTCATGTACCAAATACATCTCAATAACCCTACATTACTTAATTTTTCTATTATGTGCTACCCTGATTTCATTCTAGGTAGTATTGCATCCAACTGTATGACCTTTACTTTATCAATAATATATTACTTTGATGTGGTATACTTCTCTTTATAGAGATCTCTCGAACCTTGACATTTTACCTACCTTTCCATACAATTTTACGGAGTAAACTTTGGCTTAATTAACCTTTGCTTTAACTAGCTTTTACCATATTTAAAAATGCTCAAGACTTCTTAATTCCTTTATCTTAACTAACTCTTGTCGTTACTGTCTCCTTGTTTCAATAATGAATGGAGCTACTTCCTTAAGAACATCATATTTATCTATTGTGCATTCGATCTGCTCAAATGATACTCTAATATCGCATGTCATCTCTCCTTGCAGGTTCTGGAAACATTAGCTTCTTAGCAGGATTTGAATCCCTTATGACACATCATACCATTGGGCCTTCTATTTGGGGAATGCCAAGATTTCAGTTTTGGTATTCACCAAAGGAATCTCAGGGTATAATTATTGTAGTAATCCATCATCAATCGAGTACAAGTTACATCAAACGATCTTAGATTTGTTTTCTTTGTTATGATCTCTTTGAACTCTATATCATAACTATGAACGCAATTTCATCATTACTAGAGTAATTTTGATTGCTTCACAAAATTTATGCTCCTGCGCTCATATCATAAGAAAAAAGGATTTAAAACCTTACTTGTAATTCGATGTTATGAAATCACTTATGTGGTTGCTTCACAAGCAAAAACCTCTACCAAAATTTGTGTTGTTATCAACAAAATCAAAGCATCATCTTCCAAAGATGATTAATAATTGGACAACAACAAAAACTCTGGACTAATCCCAGTATTGGAAATCAAACTAATTTGGACCCTTTATCCGGCTCTATGCACAACTATCCTAAATTTATGATAGTCTATATTGGATCTCAACCTCTTAAGCTGCATAGGTGCCTACTCAACCCATTAAACACAATAATAATATATACTCGGTAGAAACCTTTAGAAAACAAAATACTTTCTAATAACAAGAATAACATTATTGGACTAATAACTCTAAAAAGAGTAATATCACCTAATGTTCTTTTTTCACATCAATTTTCACCCTTGTTTATCTATTGTGGTTATGTTTGTTTCAATTATGAGTGTCAAATTCTTCGATGCATTTGTGGAGCTGATCTAGGGTGATGTCTGAGTGTCCGGTCGTGGTCGTGTATGTGGTTCAATGAAGATCCCTCTTGTACGAGGGCAACGTCATGGTTGAGGCTCCTGAAGATCCCTCTTAGAAGACAGGGCAACGTCATGGTAGTCCGTTTAGCACTTCCATAGGATTATATTATTTGACTCGTTTTCCGATGACGCTTTCGTCTGATCGTGCTTGTTCACCACTCGTTTTAGGTCATTTTAACTCTATTTTTACTTTATTATAATTTTTATGCTCAATTTATTATTCTTATTGTTTGATAAGAGCCTATTTATCGATCGCGATCTAGACGATATTGTTATCTCAGCTACTTCCAATTCTTTCCTCATTCAATAATAAAAAAAATAAATTAAACGCATTTGGCCTCGTAGAATCGACGACGACGCCGCTTGGTCCTGCTATCGGCGGTCGAGACAAAGGCGAAGAAGTTGTTGATGGTGTTGGTCCCTAAACACAGAGAAGAAGAGACGAATTCGTTGTTAGTCCAAGTTTCTGCTGTTGGTGGGTCGTCGCCTCGTCAGAAGTCAGAACCTCCAGAAGAGGTAAAGTCGATCCCAATCTGTCCGTCTCTTCCTCTTCTTTCTCCATCCAATCGTAGATGAACAGTTTGGTTTCCCCTCCCTCCACCAACACTTTTGTTTGCTGTTTGATCTAAAACAAATCTGCGCTTACCTGTGCCAATTATTGATCTACCTTTCCTCTTTCGCGGAAATTGGGCGAGAAATTATAACCCTTCATCGCAATTTCGGGCTCGTTGATTTTCAGATGTCGGAATCCAAAAACGAAAGGTCAGTTCCATCTTAAATTCCGCCGTTGTTTGGGCGATTTTCATACAGAAGTCCTTTTTTTTTTCCGTGTTCGTTCATCTCGAATTTGCTTTCAGATCACCTTCAGACGAAGGCCCTGGGTCTCCAAGAGGCCACCGATGGAGGTCGCGGTCAAGGTCGAAGTCCAAATCCAAGTCACCACCGGCAAGGGCGAGGTCAAGATCTCCATCAAAGTCTAGGCGTAGCCGTTCAAGGTACATTTTTGGCATTAGAATGGGATCGAATGGAAATTGAGGAATCTGCATTATCTTCCAAATGAGTAGTTTTTTGGCAAATGAGATACATGTTCTGTAGGTGGGATTAGTGTTTCTGTATTCCGTGTGAATTTGTGTGTTGGATGCTCTCTTTAATTTTTGTCTCTATGGTGTGTCTTCTTTGTTTGTAAAGGAGTCCAGAGGCATCTAATCCGGGGAACAATTTGTACGTTACTGGCTTATCAACAAGAGTAACTTCCGCTGATCTCAAGAAGTACTTTGGAAAAGAAGGAAAGGTGTGTTTTAGGTTTATTTGACTAGTACACTATAACCTGTCTCTCATAGACACAAATGATGGTACAAAATACTATGTCAACTTTATCAAGTTGGTTGGACTAGTGCAACAGTTTTCTTATTTACATCCATCATAAGACTGCTTGTTAAGTTGCTGTGCATTGGTGTTTAGTTTATTACATTAAGAAACTAAAGAGATACTGTCAAACTGCTGTTAGTGGTGTCTAACCACCTCTTTAGATGATTGCTTGTCATAGGTGACTAAGTGTAAAACACAAATGCCACTAGCCCTCTGTTCTTCTTCATGAATGTTGTTTGGCATGCATTATTCAATTTCCTATAACTAACATTAGCTGTATTCAAGCGTATTAGCATCAGAACAGTGTGACTTTGAATTTGTAAAATAAGCATGGATGAAAATTCCTTATTAAGTTTGGTCCCAAATATGTAGATACTATATATTAGAAGTGGATTTAGTGAATTGGCCTTGTTAGATTTAGCATTCTGCCTGACCTAGCATCAAGCTTTTGTGTATTTCTTTGCAAGCAATACTTTAAGATAATACCTATATTGTTGTTTTTATCTATGTAGTCCCTTGCATTTTGACATTAGTGATAGGCATACTTATATGCTAGCATTGATGAATGTATCCTATGCTGATTTTTTGTCTGGAGCTTGATTGGTTTAACAGATTACTTACTCTTCTTTCTTTTAGGTTACGGAGTGCAATTTGGTCACTGATCCTCGTAGCAAGGAATCCCGTGGTTTTGCATTTATTACCATGGAATCTACTGAAGATGCTGATCGCTGTGTCAAATATCTGAATCGCACCGTGCTTGAAGGTCGCTTGATCACTGTGGAAAAGGTACTGCTTGTGTATTATATATTTATATGTCATCGATTTTGCACGTTTCCAGTTTGAACTTTCTTGATCCTTGGACGGGGTTGCCTAATAAGTTGTGGCAGCAGGTCATGTCTGTGTCTCCATCGAATGCACAATTGTGCTCTAAAGAGTCAATTCAACTTGAGTTCTTCATCGACATTAATCATCATGGATTCAATTTCAACTTATTTGAAGGCTTGTAGGCCCTTAATACCTTTTCTACATCAGAAACAGGAACTGACATGGATGTATTATTTCCTTCTTTTAATATCAAACGCCCTAATGGTAATTAACTGGCATATCAAAAGCCTTGATACTCTTTTATGGTATTTACTCTTTCTTGTTGCTTTGTTAATGTTTCAATATATTGAACGGCTTTTATCAGCCTTACTTTGGATATTGGTACTAGGAGTTTGAATATTTGAGAGTGGATAATGTTGATTTTACATCGTCACATTTGCTATAGGTTTGTTTTGTTTCATGTGAATGTTTCCTAGGACTTGCAAAAGAGTTATGTAGAAATAATTGTAGACTTTTAGATATACAAACCTCTTTTGGTGAAAGGTCTACTTTTCCTCCAAATTGATTTCATTGTAGTGGGCAAACATTTATTTTGTATTTCTTAAAGTATGATTTGTAAAAATGTGCCAGGCAAAAAGAAGTCGTGGAAGGACTCCAACTCCAGGAAGATACCAGGGCCTCAGAGAGAAACATGGTGGTATGTACTTAAAATTTAATTCAGAATATCGTTTGAGCATGACTTACTTCTTAAGTAACTGGAACATGGCAATCTAATTCTACGCTGCTATACTTGTCAAGTTTTCGTATATGTCTCTAGTCCAGGCCATCAGTCATGTGCATAAACTCGTAGGATGTAGAAACAGTAACAGGAAATGAACTGGTTCTTATGTGAATCATGAGTTAACTGAAGATGTAGTGAGACAACCTATTAGGTGATCTGATCAATCTGATAAGCTGCACCATACCTGGCACACCCACTATCATTGTAACTTGTCATGGTTTGTTGCTTCATTTTCAGCCTTAATTTGGGCCTAATTCTTCTACTTGCAAAGCAACATGACCTTATTTTGCCTAGTAATTCTGAAGGAATTATTTAGCGTAAGGGATGGGCGCATTTAGTGACTGTCAGGTTAGCTTATCTCCTATGTTTTGTAATTATAGTCAAAGAGGATTTTATGATGAAGGGTTGGAATTGGAATCCAGGAGACATTTGGGATTTTAAATCCTATTCCAGATGGAATTTTCTGGTAGGAGGGAAGAAAACTTGGGTTATTTAGGAATATAATAATTTTAGCTGCAAGTTCTCATTAGCTAAACATGACTATTCAAATGTTTAAACTTGCCTGCTTTATATTTCAGAGTTCAGAACTGAACTTAAAGAAATAATCCTTGCATCTCTCTTTTTACATATAGTCAGATCTGTAGCTTTGCCGTGGTTTTTCACTCATTGCCTGTTTGAATATTATTATCCAGAAAGAGGACGGAGGCATTCTCGCAGCCATTCACCTCGCCGTCATTATGATAGAGATCCTCCTCGCCGAAGAGACAGGCAAGCTGCAAGGTCGCGATCCCCATACAGAAGGAGGGCAGATGATTCTGAATCCTACAGAAGGCGTAGGGATTGATCCTCATTAGACGCTACCGAAGAATGATTCTCCTAGCCATGACTTGACCTAAATCCTTCTCTTTTTCTCTTCTGTGTTTGCAACTGCTTAAGCAAAAGTGTCCGGGTTCCCGTCGTTTGTAACAATCCCTGTTCCCTTACATCTCAAGGATGCAGAGGTACGGCCTAGTAGAATATATCATGTTCAAGCTAGGTTGTAACAATCCATTTTACGTGCTTATCACATTCTCTACCATCACCCTATTTGAATGACAAAACCTTTGTTGGAAGTCGGTTACACAAGATCTATGGGTCTTGCATTGGAGCCTGAATCATCCTCATTTGCAATGATTTCTACTACCGACTTATGACTTGGTAGCTATACTCCATACAATTGCAGGGGGGAAACCATTTTATGGAAGGATTTAGCGGAAAACTGAGCAACCCACATTGCTCCCGAGGTAAGTATAAGTAATCGCTTGTTTTGGTATTTAAACGTGATATTCTTGGTAGGGTTAGGTTGAAGATGAGATATTTTAGCAGTGAATCTCCATCACCAGCAGCAACTTCCAAACGGGATGGTTTCACTTTTCCCTTACAAATGAAGACTTTGCTTCATATTATTAGCTTATTAGCTAGAAATGGACAACGGTTATAGTTATGGTGGAAACGTGGTTTGAGAAACGTCCAAGAGGGGGCGTAGCTTCCTAGATGGTCCCTCAACCAAGTACTTGTGTATGTTGTAATTGGAAGGTTGCGTAACAAGATGATATTTGCTTGTTTAGGGGTGCGTAGAACTTATGAGTTGACAGAGCAAGGGATCATGACTTGTTGATAAAGTTAATGCCGGGTAAAATTGGGAGACGGATGTGGATACAGGAAAGCGACTTTGTTTAAATAAGAGGCCTACAAAAAATCTTATGGATAAGTGGTGGAAAGCTACATTTTTAGTATTTTACAGTGGTGGTATACTATATTATAGGATGGCTTTGTCATATGACTTCCAAATTTTACAATAATGCGTAGATTTGGGGCTATTTTTCTTGGAGATTTTGGATGACTTCAATGGAGGTGTATGAATAGAGTATTAAGTTATTAACTAAAAGCGCAATAGTTAAATAACTTTTGTATACAAAGTGAAGAAATTTTGAACTTGGAAATATTACTATAGAGATTTGATTAATGATTGTTGATGAAAGTTCAGTTTTGACATGTGGTTCTGCTTTGTTCAACTTGCAAGTTTTCATAGACTCCAACTGCTGTTTTTGTTTAGAAAACTTGAAAATGTTCACCTTTTATTGAGGAAAATACTACTCTATTCGTAAATTTTTACTTGTCTTTTTAGGCTTTAAAATTGTTTAGCTGAATTTTTTTATAGGTTTTCAAGGTAATATCACATGTGAATTATAAAATTTGTCTGGTTATCTTGATGTATTTTTTTCACCAATTGGTTATAAAGGGTGGTGAGTGATTAAGTTTTTTAAAAATCTAAAAAAAAAAACTATATAAATTTTTTTAATATGTATCTAAAACTAAAAAAAAAAACTCAAAAGGAGGGGGGAGTAGAGTACACTCACTCTGTTAATAATACATGACATTTTAGTTTTTAACACGACTATTAAGGAATTCAATTATTAAGTTATAATATTTTTTTTTTTTAAATATACATTTAATTACTTATCTCTTTTCTAGTTAATGAATAAAGATCATTTGCATAAAAAATGTCAATAAAGTACAATTTTCAATAACATATTTTATAATTGGTCAATGAAATATTATCTAAAACTCTAAATAAAAAATATTTCTTAATAAAAATCAAAGAATAAAACGACATTATTACGAAACGAAGGGAGTAGTACATCATAAAGAACTGGGCATAAAAATGGATCCTTACTGGAAAACTCTCTCTGTAAGCCCTAACTCTTTTCCCCTTTCATCCTCTTTCACGGTTCACCTCTTATCCAACCGCCACCAACAAACAACCCCTAACCCCCAATCACGCCTCCGATCGGCACTCCTCCATACCAGATTCACTACTGCAACCCACCCCTTCACCCAGATCCCATGGATCCTCTCCTTCTCCTATTTGCCTCTCCTATCGGAAGATCGGCCTTAGTGTCTCTCGGGTTAGCAAGCAGCTATACTCGATCAACATCTGGGAAAATCAGTGGGTTAGGCGCGTGGATCTTGTCCTGCTGATAACATATTTGAAACTGTATGGCCTCCTTAAGGCGATTTTGAGAGGTCGGGGCGGCTTGTGGGATTTTCTTGTCTTCTCTATCCAGATCTTCCCACCGCGTCCTGGTTGGTGGAGCTGTCGGATATTCTGGTGGTGGATCCTCCTATGGCGTGGCTTCGGTCTCACTTGGTGGCCAACTGAGTTGCTGTCGGTTATCCTCCAGTGGAGCCATATCTGCATTTGGCTACAAGTCTCGGCTTTTCCATGTGGATCTCCCATGGTGTCTTCTACTGGCTTGAATTTTACTCCCAGGTTTTATCTCTCTAACCCACATTGGCTTTATCTTTTTAAAGATTTTCCAGGTTTCATCAACAATTACTACAATTCTCTAAACCACTTGCTTTACGGCTGCTTGATATACAAATCCTTTTATCCTAATATGTTTACTGACTTCTTCTGTAACTGTGGTGTGTGCTACTTTGAGATTCCTTTCTCTGCTTTAAAGCTTGTCTTGGTATATGTATCCTGTTACTTTGGTGCAGTAATCTTCCCGAACCTTATTATGGTCACTGCAAGTAACCCTTGTGTTTATCTTCCTTATGCTTGCACTTCTTCTTTAGAAGTTATATGTATAATTTCTACACTTGGTAATTCTCTAGGGTTATTATCTATGTTCAACTCTGGTAACCTAGCTATCAATACTTCCACATATTATTACCAAACAACTTCTCTGTATGCTAGAGATTTTGACTCTAAGGCTTCACAAGTTTGTCCTGATCATATTATCATTGAGGTTATCCCTCTCTATAAGGCTCTACAAACTCTCGATTGGGCATATAAACCCAAACAAAACTCTTACAACAGAGCTTGTAACTCAACTTTGATATCTCTTATCCCTACTTTCAAGGACTATTATTTTCCTAGTTATAGTAAACATTATCTCTTATATGATATTTATATCATTGAGCTGCTAGTTGTATACTATGAATACAAGATCTTACTCACCCTTGCATTTTATTTTTATATTAAAGATAACCTTCAACATAAGGCTTCATAAGCCCTCTATTGTATGTCTATAAAGACACAAGGTACCAGTAATGGTTATCTGAATCAATATAATCCTCTTCATACCAACTCAAAAAAGCTCAAACCTAACTTGTGTTGATATGACAGGAGATTTGTTGACAAGTTTGCTCAACACACCCCCTGTATAAACAATTGTTTCTCTACTATTGGAATAAATAAATATCCATTATATCCTTCTAATTATTATCTTTATGGGTATAATTGTGTTGCTCAAACTTTATCTCTTATCAGTTCCATAATCATGGCTAAAACCCGTTTTTCTACAAGTCAGTTACTTATAAGAATTAACTCTCAAATGAGCTTGATACTCACTTCTTGCAGGTACCATGAGATTCTTTACACACCTCTCATCTACTTTGGCATGAAAAGGCTCCTAGGGATCATGTACGCCACATTGCTGATCTCAACTTGGATTGATTACTATCTAGATACTGTAAACAAAACCCCTGTTATCAGGTGTATTTTGGCCATCTCTATTTACTACCAATTTATGTGTCAACTCTCTACGAAATGTCTTAAATTCGTACCTCATTATCACTTACAAGTTAATGACCCTTATTACCAATCTCTAATAGACAATAACAATCTTAGCGAAAGAAGACTTCGAGAGTCTCTTAATAAAAATTATGGGACCATTAGTCTAACACTCTCCTTCTGTTAGGTATTAATATTCTTGGTTTTTTTTCTAATCCAAATATAATAAATATCAATTTATCAAAAATAAGGTCAACACCTTCCACAAATTCTAATAACCATAAGTTACCAAATCATGTTGTGTACCACTCCAAGATTCACAAAAATACTCCCTTTCCACCTCACTACTACCAAATTGATGTATTCCCAAATTGTAACCTAGTACGAGTCATTTGGTTTCTCTATCTTTGGCTTGCATTTACTCAGGTGATCACAAATTTGACCCCAAACAGGAACCACCACACTCAATTGCATGCGTGGTACTTTGTATCTCAGCACCATTCCTATGGACCTGCCCCATTTCAATTTGAAAAGAAAAATACCATACCTAGATTATCTTCTCATATAGTCCATATGGACTTGTTCATATTTCATTTCACCCTCTCTGAACCCAAAATGAATAAATATATCAAATCTCCATGGTACCAATGTAGTGTTTTTTATACTATAAAAATTGAACCCCTAACTATGGTACTATATCATCATCCCCATCAAATAGCAAGACCAATTTACTTGCAAAACAATCCCAAAGTGTTTAAATGAATATAAGCCTATGGAATTGTAGATGCATTGGGCGTAAAAATCTTTGGACTGATATTGAGTCATTCTGTAAAATTGAAAAAATACAAATCATGACTCTAGTTGAAACCAGAACAATTAAAGAACCACAACAACTTCTTTGGAGGAAAGCTGGATTTGATAACTTCTATTTCTCACCAGCAGTAGGATTTTTAGGTGGCTTATGTGTCATGTGGAAATCATACCAATTATATAACGAAATTTGTGAACTTACCCATACAGATTCCCGTTTTATTGCGGTAAAATACAAATATTGGATAAAGCGATATACATCATGATTATCTTCATCTACGCTCCTCCAAGAGAAAACGAGAAAGATCACTTCTGGTCTATGCTATCAAACTTCGTCTTACAGACAAATCTACCATGCCTTCTAATTGGAGACCTCAACGAAATACAAAATAACACTGAAAGGATTAGTGGTTCTCATCTCCTACCATCAAAATTTCTTAGACTAATTAACTTTTAAAATAGATGTGATCTCATTGATATTCCAACACAAGGTGGTGATTTCACCTAGCGAAAAAACAGAACTGAGATTGACAATCAATACTCAAAACTAGACAGAACCCTGATTCATGACCAAATTCTACAATGGTTCCCAGGCATCTTTACGAAAAATCACGCATTTACATTTTCGGACCACTGCCCTATATCTGTTATATTAGAAAACCAATCTCATATCAAAGCTCAACCCTTTAGATTTGAGAAAATCTGGACATATCGAAAAGACTTTGAAAACATTGTGAGACAAGCTTGGCGTATCAACACGAGGGGATCTCATATGTTTAACCTCATCAAAAGACCTATGCACTTAAAGTAAGTGCCAAACATTGGAATAAAACAACATTTGGAAACATCTTTAAACAACTTAAAGAAGTGGATGATTCATTAACCTCTATCCAAAAAGATATAATTGCCAACCCGACGCAAAACCTCATAACTAAACAAAACAGATTAATATCGAAAAAGGAAAACCTCCTATCTTTCCACAAAAAATATTGGAGTCAACGTGCTAAAACAAAACATATAAAATCAATTGATACCCACTCTAATTACTTCCACCGCATTGCTATAGGCAGACGGAGCCGGAAAATAATTAGAGAAATCCGCACTAATGAAGGTACCATCATAATTGGCCTGGAAAACATCTGAAACGAAATTAGATCAGATTTTGAAAGAAGATTTAAGAAAAGTAACATAAACAATAATATTCTCACACAATACCTCACAAATATAAACAATGAGATTACTACCCAAGACAATGTAGCACTTACTAAACCCGTCACAAATGAGAAAATTAAAACTGCTATTTTCGGCATTGGCAGTAATAAATCCAGGTCCTGACGGGATGTATGCTTTATTCTACCAAAAATACTGTAATATTGTGGGGCCCATGGTCATTAAAGTTGTTAAGAGCTTCTTTCACTCTGGAAAACTCCTTAAACAAATAAACCACACATTTATCACCCTTATCCCAAAATGTGATAACCCAAACTCTACTAACCATTATAGACCCATCAGTCTATGCTCCACTATCTATAAAGTAATTTCCAAAATCATGACCGACAGAATGAAACTCATCTTAAATAAACTAATTCACCCCTTACAAGGTGCCTTTGTAGCAAACCGAGCAATCCAAGATAATATCCTTATAGTCCATGATATTTTCCATTCTTTCCGTTCCAAGAAAGGAAAGGAAGGATGGGTAGCAATCAAACTCGATATGGAAAAAGCATATGACAAGATTGAATGGGATTTCATTCTCAAAGTCCTTGAAAATTTTGGATTTGCCACACGATTCATCGGGTGGATCAAAGAATGCATTGAAACAGTCTCCTTCTCAGTCCTTGTCAACAACGGACCAACTGATGTTTTTTACCCTCAAAGAGGATTGCGTCAAGGCGACCCCTTATCACCTTTCCTTTTCATACTAGGAGCGGAAATCCTAGCAAGAAAACTTCAAAACGAAAGCAACTGTAGCAATAACCAAATGGGCTTCCAAATCTCTAGAAGAGGTACCAATATTCCCTTTCTATCCTTCGCAGATGACATCCTCATCTTTGGTAAGGCTAACCAATCGGCATGCTCCAAAATTAAGACTATCATCGAGGAATACTGCTCCATTTCAGGACAATCTGTCAACTACCAAAAATCAGCCTTCCAAACTACCAATAACACTTCTACTAATACAAAAAACATAATACAGTCGGTACTTAGTATTCCAAGCACGACATCCCTCAAAAAATACTTAGGGTGTTCTATTATCAATGGGAAAGTAAACCAAGAAACGTTGAAGGACACCATTTTATCAACCACAAATCAACTCACAAAATGGAAAGCAAATTCACTCTCATAAGAAGGTAGAACAACCTTAATTAAATCTAATCTGGCTGTTAAACCAAATTATATTATGCAAAGTTTCATGCTACCATCCTACATCCACAAAGAACTTGATAGGTTGGGATAAAATATGTAAAAACAAAGAAAATGGAGGCAATGGTATTAGAAAGACACAAGATATGAACAAAGCATTATAGATTAAACTACAATGGAAAATTTTGGCCGAGCCAAACAATGTTTGGGTCAAAATAATCACAGAAAAATATCTCAAAGGTATCAATATCCTCCATTACAGCAAAAAGGGAAATCACTCTTGGCAATGGTCACAACTACTCAAACAAAGAAAGGAATTCATTTCTAGCCTCCAATGGCTTGTTGGAGATGGAAATTCCATTAACTTCTGGACTGATAACTGGATATCAGATATTAATCTTAGAGATAACACCCTACCACTTACAAATACCAACAATACCATTAAGGTAAATGAATTCATTAATAGTGATACAACATGGAACCAAACCAAACTAGAAGGAATTCTCAATCCAATTGCTGTTAACAAAATCCTTGACATACCCATCCCAATACACTCTATTCCTGATAGAATGTATTGGGCCCCTAGCAGAAACGGCTGGTTCTCTACAAAATCGGCCTTCGAACTAATCACTAAACAACAAACACCCTCCAATAATAACATGGCCTGGATTTGGAAATTAGATACTTACCCAAATGTACAAAACTTTATTTGGAAAATCTGTCATGATGGTTTACCCACCAAACAAAGATTAGCCATGAAACATGTTCTTGTCCTCCTTGCATGTGATTCTTGCGATAACCCTCTTGAAGACCTTAATCACTTTCTCACACAATGTTCCTTCACGCTTAAACACATCAAAAAACAAAATCTAAACATTGAAACCATTGTCAGAAACCTAGACATTACAAATAAAAAAACAAGAGATATTTTGGTTGAACTAACCTTTCTCCTCAATAAGCAAGAATTCATCTGCCTCATCACTACTTTGTGGGGAATTTGGATTAACAGAAATCAACTCATCTTTAATTCTGATCCTAGTATTAGAATTAAAGACCTCTCTCAATATATCACCACACTAATAAAAAACTGGAATAACACTAAAAACTCCAATAGTGATGAAATGCCCCAAATAAAGAGAAAACCACAACAAATTAGGAAATTAAAATTCCTAAAATGGGAAAATCAATTCAAAACTTTTACAAAATCAATTTTGATGGCTCAAAACTAGCAAATGGTGAAGCTGGTATTGGTTTCATTATTAGGAATGACAAAGCAGAAGTAATTCATATGGAAAGCAAACGATGTGGATATAATAACATTCTCATGACTGAAGCACTAGCCTTAAAAAATAGCATTAATCATGCCAAAATCCTAAACATCCAAAAATTTCAAATTGAGGGAGACAATCTTTGCCTTATAAATTCTATTAAGGGCGTATGGGATTGTCCTTGGGAGATTGAAATGGTTGTTGCTGACATTCTAGTCACCATCCATTCCTTCAAAGATGTTCGTTTTAGACACATTTTTTGGAAGGTGAACCGTGTTGCTGATCGCATCGCTAAACTCAGTTTTTCACCACTTGTGTCTAACCTAAGTCTTAATTCAGAACTTCAGATTCTCATCTGTAAGGATGTTCTAGATTGGTCTTCGCACCATAGCTAAGATTAGTCTAATTCTTTTCTCATAAAAAAAAAAAAGGAGTGGGCATGTACCACTTTCATCAAATTCATGTTTCCAATCCAATTTCCAAACCCAAAAGCATACGAAGAAAAATATACAAACCCAAAAGTTCTCTTGCAATTTCAAACCAACAAAAGATTGCACAAACTTCAAAAAAGTTCCATTTTAATAATACACCACTAGCATTATTATTAATCTTATATTCTTAAGGCAAAACAAAATGCTTCTCACCTAAATCATGCTAATAATTAGACCTCTAAAAATACAATCGATCCACCTGAAACTTAGTGGGCTAAGAGTAATTTGAACCTGATTTGATTTCTTTTTATTTGGGTTGACCTGATTTGCTCAATTGACCTGACCAATGACGGACTTGAGTGGGGTTTAGTGGATGTTGTAGTCCCAACTCTAATTTTAAAAACTAAAAATAATAATTTTTATAAAAAAAATTCTTAATTTTTTTCTTTGAAACTTTTCTAAATAATATATGTACTTTTCAAATTTTTATATAGGATTTGTTAACCCTCAAAAATACAAATTTACATACAAATTCTGTAATTAAAAATGCACTATTTTCTCTATATCAATCTTTATTTGTGTTAAAATTTTCAAATTTTTGGATTTGCAAATTCCGAAATCAAATTTTTATACATATTTGTTGATATTATGTTGTTGAAGTAATAAGTAATGATGGAATTTGTTTAAATTGTGTAATTTTTTCATCAGTTTTGAGCAAAATTCCATTTGAGGTTTGAATATCGAGTTTCTTGTTTAAAATTGAAATTGTTTGTGTAAGGTATATAATAAACTATGAAATTGGGGTTTTGTGTAAGGTATATGGTAGATTTTTGTTCTTTCGAATTTAGCCCTCACTGAACTAAAATCCAACGTCCATCCCTGAATCCGACTATTTATCTTGTATGTATTATCTCATTTATAATGAATATTATAATATATTTTATTATAATAATTATAAAAACTGACGCTTCTAACCTATTGGGTCAACCCGACCCGCACTGTACCTATGATCCTACCAAATTGACGCGTAAATTTAATAGCTTGACAATCAAATCCATTTTTTACCCAAATTTGATCGACCTGAACTCGACGTGTCCGACCCACATAACATAACTACTAAAAATATAAAAATATCATCTCTTCTACCATGGGCATGGCTTGCTTCAAATGAGAGGCCGGGAAACGACAAATGGTTTTAAAAGTATTCCAATTACCTCTAATCAGTTTACCATTTGAACTAGTAATCTCAAAAGGTGTTTCGACTAAACATTTTTTTTAATTCCAACTCAAATATTATTCGAGGATCATGAAATAATCGGTACAATATAAGTATAACAAATACTCTATCCATGCGGTAATAAATTAGTATATATTTCCGTACCTTGCAAGAGTATGTTTAAACATAAGTGGTATATTTCAAGAGTGAACTAACTTTTAACCATATAATATCAAACATGGATAATAAGTAAAATAAATAATAGACATCAATATATTATATTAACTAAGTTTATTACTAATCATATACAAATAAAAATAACTTTATTAATAATAGGTAAAATTAAAGGAGAATTAATGTCCTTAAATTAGAAAGGTCGTCCAACTTTATTGAATTTCGGTAAGTAATTAATATATGTTATACTGATGAACATTTATCTCGGTAGAGGTTGCTTTCGGTACATGCAATTCTGTCAAAAAAATAAAAAGATAAATGTATTATGACTGATCGTATCCCATAGCAATCGGAATTTGTTACCTATGTTAAAGTATTATGCATGATCATATGAATAAGATAAACTATAAAATAGATAACATACAAAATAAAGATATGTACTTCCTGTATGGCTCATCATGTGTGATTCTATGTATAGACTTATAGATAAAATATGTCATTTTTACAACACATTCATATACTTTATCATGGTTTTGCGCCTTAATTAAACGCTTCACAATCTTCTAATTATCAAATGATGTATATATTAGGACTTTAAAATATAGATATAGATAACTTACCATTATAAATTCCAACATATATATAATACAATACAATAAATAAAATAGCCTAATAATTTGCTTTTTTTGATATGCTAGATCATGTGAGATCATATTTTCCTCAAAATATAACAAAATCTATACAAATATCAATATTAAATATTATCATATATAAGTGACACACAATCTTAAAATCTATACACATATATCTATATTCTATATTAAATATTACCATATATGTACATAATATTATAAGATTTTTTAAAAGTTAAGATTTAACAACCATTGTCACATGTAACCCTCTTTGGCCCTACCTTAGAACATAGGACAATTAATTGCAAAGTATTCATTCATAGTTTGCACTTGTAACTTGAAATGAAATTTATATAATCATATGCTTTATATGACTAATTATCGACAGTCTGCTATCTATATAAGGAAGTTGCTATCTCTATGGGATTTTATGTAATTTGTATAATACTATATTACCTAATTAATATTATCCTTAACATTAACATCTTAGTATTTTTATAATCGATAATCCAATTTGACGAATAGTAGTTAAGGGTCTTGCAAATTATCTCGGCGAGTGTGAAAGTAATAAATAATTACTTATCAAAAAAATTGTCTAATACTAATTAGGTCTTGCAATATAGCCGTACAGTTCCAATGGTATACACCAGCCTGCAACTTACCATGAAAAACATCATAAAGAATCCTAGCAATCTTCGGAAAATTATGAATTAAATGTACCTATAACATAAAAAACGTGTACACCTAATACTATAAATTAAGCCAACTATTAATACTCACTAGAAATCTAAGCCCGTGCTTCGCACGGGCATGTATGATTTGTTTTTGGTTTATTTGAGTATACGGTTTGTGTGACGAATAAATTATAGTGGAATGTTTATTGTGTCGTTTGTAATTTTTTCCGTCATAATTATTGTAAAAATGTTTCTCTTGAAAAGACAGGTTGTGGTAGTATGTGTAAATATTATATGTTAAAAATGAGAATAATAAAATAATTCAATTGCATTAGTGTTAATTATTGTTGTCCTTAAAAGAGGAAATTGTTTTTATGACATCTTTTTGGGTGTAAGTAGTCATTTGTTTGGGAAATGTGATGTCTTTTTTGTATAATTGTATTGTATCGGTTTACTATTTCAGGTTAATAATCAACAAAGTTATTATTTTTATAATCTCTTGGAATGTAAGAATGATCATATTTTAAAAAAAAATAAAGAGAATGATCATAATGTGTATATATACGGTATACCCCGTAGAAAGTATATATGTAAGACCAATTGATTGAACCCCATTGAAATTGATTATATAGTTTGGTGTCCATATCATGCGTTGTGTACGCTAAAAAAATTGAAACCATGTCATTCAAAAGTGCATCGAATGTGTTGCCTCCAATAGATGATGTTCATCGCGAGGGTTGCTGACCCAGGGCCCGAGGAGCCAAAATGAGGTAATTATGTGATGAACATATGTTGAACTTTGATACGTTTTTTTTCTTAACGTGATTTACCCGTACCTGTTTTTGTGATTCTTCGTTTTTTCTTGCTTTATGCTGGAGTGGCGGAAGCCGCATTATGTACCTGATGTGAGTTGTGTATTGTAATAGCAAAACAAGAAATGTATTAGGGTGTTGTATTCCAAAAAAAAGTATAAGGGATAATAGTTGGTACAAATTAAATAACAACACGTGTAATGTAATTAGTGTTTGGGTAGTGTTATTAGGATAAGCTTGCCTGTGATGCTAAGTTGTTAAAAGCCTCCTTGAACACAATGTTTTTTGTGCAGTTTTTGGGTTGGTTTCCTTCATTCACAATCAGTACCTTCAGTCCTTGTGGCTCTGTGAAATACCAACATACAGTTGCTCGTGGCAGAAAACGGGTTTTGGAAGATATAAACCCACATGCTTTAAAGACTGGCCTTGACTTTTGTTGATAGTCATTGCGAAGCATTGTTTAATGGGGAATTGCATGCGCTTCATAACAAATGACCATTTTGTCTTTGTTGAACATAGTGTAATTCTCGGAATTAGCACCTTTCTTCCCATATTTGTGCCTGTTATGATTTCAGCCTCGATGACCCATTCACCTAGATGTGTAATTATGAGTCGTGTGCCGTTGCATAGTCCTTGGGTAGGGTTAACATTTCGCATGAGCATGACCGGCAACCCTTCTTTTAGGTTGAGGATGTGCGGAGGCATACCTGTTACAAAATTGTACATAACTCCACATGGTGTAAGGGGTAGGTTTCGTTTTTTAGTATGGAGTGTGTATTCTTAAATGTAGTTGTACCTGTGAAATTAAGTTTGTTCAGGAATTCGATGGGGTACATGTGCTCCTGCTGTGCGATGTCTGTCGAAGCCATGCAGATCTCGTCAGAGCTCTTGTATGTGTGCATTGTTCCTTGCAATGTGTTGAACATATGCTCGTTTATCTTGTCTGCGTCTTCATTAAGTGGTGTGAGAATAGCCCTTTCTTAGAGGTAGGCTGCGTTTTTCTAGTTTGGGGCAAAATCAGTGAACACTTCATCAATGATCTGTGCAATCGGGTTATTTCCTAGAGCAATGATGAATTGTTGGGGAATGTCAATCCATGTTGCCTCATCCTCATCATCAAGAGCTATTGCTTTTGCATTCCCATCGCCCACTTGTAGGATCCACTCATTGAACTTTTGTTTGTAGGTGTCAATCGTTCCATTGCTCTGACGCTCATTCACTCTCATGCTTTGTGATAATGTCAATACCTGACAACTTTGCCACAAAGGAGAGTTGTTTATACATGCTTGCACAATTTCTTGTCTTTTTCCCTTTGTTATCACCGGCAGGATTTGTCTGAAATCTCCTCCTAGTAGTACTGTAATGCCTCCGAACATTTTCTTTTTGTTTTCCTCTTTTTTGATGCCTTGAATATCTTGCAATGTTCTGTTGAGTGCTTCAAATGCAAACCTTTGCGTCATTGGGGCCTCATCCCAAATTATCAGTTGAACCTCATGCATTAGTTGGGCTAAATGTGAGTTCTGTGTGATACCGCAGGTGCTATTCTCAAGCAGATCGATTGGGATGACGAACCTACCATGAGCTGTCCAACCTCCTGGAAGAAGTAGCGATGCTATTCCTGTACAATTTTAAGGTAACAATGTAGAGGTAAGTAATTTCGTTATGGATGTTAGTTTGGAAATAATGCAATACCTTGTAGTAGTTTGTGTTGTGCTTTGTAAAATGTGTGTATTACATACCTGATGATGCAACGGCGAGCACAATCTTCCGCTCAGATCGTAATTTTGCCATAATGGTTTTGTACAAAAAAGTCTTTCCTGTGCCTCCTGGTCCATAAACAAAGAAGAATTCTCTGGCCTGATTTTGAACTGATTGTATAACCTTCTGATAAATAATGAGTTGATCTGCGTTGAGTGCTCCGAGAAGGGTACGGTGTAGGTCAGCCATTTCTGAAGTGCTAAAGGCCATCTCTTCTTGAATTAGTTTATTATCCATATTTGTGAGCAAACTTTTGTCAGGCTTTGGTAGATCCGGGAAATCTGATAGTCCTTTCCCATTCCTTGCATATGTCTTGAATATGCAATAAACAGTAGTTCTTTATTTGATTCTCACTGAGCTCTAAGGTTGGGAATCTGAACTGCTTTCTCTTTTGGTAGAGTATGTCCTCTGAAAGTGCCTCTCAGCTGTGGTCCCATAGTTTGGCGGGGATGTTGACATCACAGAAAAGTAGTATCGTGACAAACAATTCCCATAGCTGGGGTCCAGTTGCCCGTACTTGTGCTTCTTGAATCGCATTCGTCCATTCAGTGTCCTCATTTAGCATGCCGCGTGCATAGGAAACTTGCCTGAAGCTGTCATATGTTGACCCATCCACCGTTCTGATCTCTTCAAAATTCTTTAGCCCTTTGACAACATTTAAGAGCGTTCTAAGACAGTATCTCTCCCCTACAGCTAGATGACAGTACACAATCCGCCCAATTGGCTTTTGTTGGGCCCTTTTAGTCCATACCTTGTCTGTTGCATTCCACACATATGATGTAGGTATTTCTGCATATGTGTATTGTCTTGCTTCAACACTTATGGTATTTAGGGTAAACCATTCAGTGAACATAGTTTTCTTGACTTTTTCCCTCTATAGTAATGCTGACAAGTCCTGACTATCTGAAACTGTGACCGGGTTTTGATCGGGCAAGTGAAATGTCAAGCGAATGACAGCTGGCCTGGAATAATGAATATCAAAAGCAAAGATCCGCCATGCAGCTTCACAAGCAGATAAGTAACGACACTCTAGAAACTGTTGGATCTCATCTACTTCAACCTTTTTCCCTGGCTCACTATTATCAGCATTGTTAGTGCTGTGCATAAATACTGCAGTTGCTCTGTCGGGGCCTTTGTTGATGTACTTGAAGAGGTACTTTATTGCTCTGGAACGATTGCACCATTCCACATTAATGTGGGCTTGATATTTTAACAACAAATACCTGTTGTATGGCACCACATATCGGTTATCAAGCTTTGTCTTTCCTTTTTGCACAAATACCCCATTCTGTCTTCGACGGTAGACGGGATAACCATCTTCATCAAGTGTAGTGGCTGCATAAAATGGCTTTGGAAAATGTTTCTTGCATACACCATTACTCATACATGGTGCGTTTTTGTTTCCCTCACCACACGGCCCATGCAACATATGTTCAATCACAACTTTATGTGCTTTTGGATCTCTTTCCTTGCAAGGGATTTCAGCTGAAATGACTTCTTCAATGTCCCTTGATGTCTTTGCATACATCCCTTCTTGTAGCCAAATTAAAAAATGTGTATGTGAAAGACCCCTTTTTTGGAATTCTATTGTGTAGACAGCTGTGATTCATTTTAAAATCAACGGATTAGTAACATGAAATGCGATAAGCATTCTTAAATATTGTGCTATGGAATGAGTGAACTAAATATATTTGTAATATGTGCATGTTAGCATGATTAGATTAGGAATATAGAATTAGGAAAAGTAGGTTTAAATATTCATGCATTGTGTATTTGGAATATTTATGTAAAGAAGATGATACCAGCATTTGTTGGCCCAAAAATGCCTTTTTGGTTGATGTCTTGCATTAGTTGCGATAACTTCCGCTTGAAAAGACGCGTCATGATTTCCGGTCTGTCAGTCCCTTGTTGCCCTTCTAATTCCTTTAGCATTTCTTCTATCTTTGGCCATTTTGGATTAGCTATGAATGTGATAAACAGGCTAGGGTTTCCAAATGTCCTGCATAATGCCATTGCATCTTGATAGTTTTGGACCATGTACCTCGGGCTGCTAGTGAAGGTTGCCGGAAGAACTATTCGTTTACCAATGGATCTTGCTTCAGTGTCGCCTTTCAATACTGCATCGCATATATTATTATACAAATCAGCTCGTAGTTGTTTTTGGTTGAATTTGATCCAGCGTAGGCGTTGTTCCTCCATTGCGGTATATGCGTCCACCAGAAATTGGTGGTACAACCTCCCTCTGCGTAAGAGTGTCGTCCCTTCATCAATCCGTTGGTGAATTCTATAACAATAGAACTCTCTCATTGTAACATGTCCCCTTTGAGTTTTCCGCCTTCCACTATTTGAATAATATGAAATGTTTTCATGAAAGTCATCTTCACCATGGGGAAAGAGTAGTGGATACTGTAGAGCCATGTAAAGGGAATGCAATTAAGATATCCTTTGTGGGCCTCTTGTTTTGCTTTGTATGTAAACATCTCTTGGGGCGGTACTCTGGCCAAAGTCTCCCACAATTAGGGCAGCCACTTCAGAAACTGTAGGGAGGTTATATTGCCTTTCATTTGGCTTCCTTTCACCAAGGAGTTTGTAACACCCGCCACTGTGGAGCTCTTGACCTACAGGCCCAGCCATTCCCAACAGCGCGCTGTTGACATGGGCATGCAGCCCTAACACCCAATCCTTCCCCCATAAATGGGTAGGTTGTTGCCGCGAGGATTCGAACCTCCGACCTTTGATACATAGGTAAATCCGCCACGCAGTTGTTTTTGGTTGAATTTGATCCAGCGTAGGCCTGGAATAGTGAATATCAAAAGTAAAGATCCGCCACGCAGCTTCACAAGCAGATAAGTAACGACACTCTAGAAACTGTTGGATCTCATCTACTTCAACTTTTTTCCCTGGCTCACTATTATCAGCATTGTTAGTGCTTTGCATAAATACTGCAGTTGCTCTGTCGGGGCCTTTGTTGATGTACTTGAAGAGGTAATTTATTGCTCTGGAACGATTGCACCATTCCACATTAATGTGGGCTTGATATTTTAACAACAAATACCTGTTGTATGGCACCACATATCGGTTATCAAGCTTTGTCTTTCCTTTTTGCACAAATACCCCATTCTGTCTTCGACGGTAGACGGGATAACCATCTTCATCAAGTGTAGTGGCTGCATAAAATGGCTTTGGAAAATGTTTCTTGCATACATCATTACTCATGCATGGTGCGTTTTTGTTTCCCTCACCACACGGCCCATGCAACATATGTTCAATCACAACTTTATGTGCTTCTGGATCTCTTTCCTTGCAAGGGATTTCAGCTGAAATGACTTCTTCAATGTCCCTTGATGTCTTTGCATGCATCCCTTCTTGTAGCCAAATTAAAATATGTGTATGTGGAAGACCCCTTTTTTGGAATTCTATTGTGTAGACAGTTGTGATTCATTTTAAAATCAATGGATTAGTAACATGAAATGCGATAAACATTCTTAAATATTGTGCTATGGAATGAGTGAACTAAATATATTTGTAATATGTGCATGTTAGCATGATTAGATTAGGAATATAGAATTAGGAAAAGTAGGTTTCAATATTCATGCATTGTGTATTTGGAATATTTATGTAAAGAAGATGATACCAGCATTTGTTGGCCCAAAAATGCCTTTCTGGTTGATGTCTTGCATTAGTTGCGATAACTTCCGCTTGAAAAGACACGTCATGATTTCCGGTCTGTCAGCCCCTTGTTGCCCTTCTAATTCCTTTAGCATTTCTTCTATCTCTGGCCATTTTGGATTAGCTGTGAATGTGATAAACAGGCTAGGGTTTCCAAATGTCCTGCATAATGCCATTGCATCTTGATAGTTTTGGACCATGTACCTCGGGCTGCCAGTGAAGGTTGCCGGAAGAACTATTCGTTTACCAATGGATCTTGCTTCAGTGTCGCCTTTCAATACTGCATCACATATATTATTATACAAATAAGCTCGTAGTTGTTTTTGGTTGAATTTGATCCAGCGTAGGCGTTGTTCCTCCATTGCGGTATATGCGTCCACCAGAAATTGGTGGTACAACCTCCCTCTGCGTAAGAGTGTCGTCCCTTCATCGATCCGTTGTTGAATTCTATAACAATAGAACTCTCTCATTGTAACATGTCCCCTTTGAGTTTTCCGCCTTCCACTATTTGAATAATATGAAATGTTTTCATGAAAGTCATCTTCACCATGGGGAAAGAGTAGTAGATACTGTAGAGCCATGTAAAGGAAATGCAATTCAGATATCCTTTGTGGGCCTCTTGTTTTGCTTTGTATGTAAACATCTCTTGGGGCGGTACTCTGGCCAAAGTCTCCCACAATTAGGGCAGCCACTTCAGAAACTGTAGGGAGGTTATATTGCCTTTCATTTGGCTTCCTTTCACCAAGGAGTTTGTAACACCCGCCACTGTGGAGCTCCTGACCTACAGGCCCAGCCATTCCCAACAGCGCGCTGTTGACATGGGCATGCAGCCCTAACACCCAATCCTTCCCCCATAAATGGGTAGGTTGTTGCCGCGAGGATTCGAACCTCCGACCTTTGATACAAAGGTAAATCCGCCACGCAGTTGTTTTTGGTTGAATTTGATCCAGCGTAGGCCTGGAATAGTGAATATCAAAAGCAAAGATCCGCCACGCAGCTTCACAAGCAGATAAGTAACGACACTCTAGAAACTGTTGGATCTCATCTACTTCAACTTTTTTCCCAGGCTCACTATTATCAGCATTGTTAGTGCTTTGCATAAATACTGCAGTTGCTCTGTCGGGGCCTTTGTTGATGTACTTGAAGAGGTACTTTATTGCTCTGGAACGATTGCACCATTCCACATTAATGTGGGCTTGATATTTTAACAACAAATACCTGTTGTATGACACCACATATCGGTTATCAAGCTTTGTCTTTCCTTTTTGCACAAATACCCCATTCTGTCTTCGACGGTAGACGGGATAACCATCTTCATCAAGTGTAGTGGCTGCATAAAATGGCTTTGGAAAATGTTTCTTGCATACACCATTACTCATGCATGGTGCGTTTTTGTTTCCCTCACCACACGGCCCATGCAACATATGTTCAATCACAACTTTATGTGCTTCTGGATCTCTTTCTTTGCAAGGGATTTCAGCTGAAATGACTTCTTCAATGTCCCTTGATGTCTTTGCATGCATCCCTTCTTGTAGCCAAATTAAAATATGTGTATGTGAAAGACCCCTTTTTTGGAATTCTATTGTGTAGACAACTGTGATTCATTTTAAAATCAATGGATTAGTAACATGAAATGCGATAAACATTCTTAAATATTGTGCTATGGAATGAGTGAACTAAATATATTTGTAATATGTGCATGTTAGCATGATTAGATTAGGAATATAGAATTAGGAAAAGTAGGTTTCAATATTCATGCATTGTGTATTTGGAATATTTATGTAAAGAAGATGATACCAGCATTTGTTGGCCCAAAAATGCCTTTTTGGTTGATGTCTTGCATTAGTTGCGATAACTTCCGCTTGAAAAGACGCGTCATGATTTCCGGTCTGTCAGCCCCTTGTTGCCCTTCTAATTCCTTTATCATTTCTTCTATCTCTGGCCATTTTGGATTAGCTGTGAATGTGATAAACAGGCTAGGGTTTCCAAATGTCCTACACAATGCCATTGCGTCTTGATAGTTTTGGACCATGTACCTCGGGCTGCCAGTGAAGGTTGCCGAAAGAACTATTCGTTTACCAATGGATCTTGCTTCAGTGTCGCCTTTCAATACTGCATCGGATATATTATTATACAAATCAGCTCGTAGTTGTTTTTGGTTGAATTTGATCCAGCGTAGACGTTGTTCCTCCATTGCGGTATATGCGTCCACCAGAAATTGGTGGTACAACCTCCCTCTGCGTAAGAGTGTCGTCCCTTCATCAATCCGTTGTTGAATTCTATAACAATAGAACTCTCTCATTGTAACATGTCCCCTTTGAGTTTTCCGCCTTCTACTATTTGAATAATATGAAATGTTTTCATGAAAGTCATCTTCACCATGGGGAAAGAGTAGTGGATACTGTAGAGCCATGTAAAGGGAATGCAATTCAGATATCCTTTGTGGGCCTCTTGTTTTGCTTTGTATGTAAACATCTCTTGGGGCGGTACTCTGGCCAAAGTCTCCCACAATTAGGGCAGCCACTTCAGAAACTGTACGGAGGTTATATTGCCTTTCATTTGGCTTCCTTTCACCAAGGAGTTTGTAACACCCGCCACTGTGGAGCTCCTGACCTACAGGCCCAACCATTCCCAACAGCGCGCTGTTGACATGGGCATGCAGCCCTAACACCCAATCCTTCCCCCATAAATGGGTAGGTTGTTGCCGCGAGGATTCGAACCTCCGACCTTTGATACAAAGGTAAATCCGCCACGCAGTTGTTTTTGGTTGAATTTGATCCAGCGTAGGCCTGGAATAGTGAATATCAAAAGCAAAGATCCGCCACGCAGCTTCACAAGCAGATAAGTAACGACACTCTAGAAACTGTTGGATCTCATCTACTTTAACTTTTTTCCCTGGCTCACTATTATCAGCATTGTTAGTGCTTTGCATAAATACTGCAGTTGCTCTGTCGGGGCCTTTGTTGACGTACTTGAAGAGGTACTTTATTGCCCTGGAACGATTGCACCATTCCACATTAATGTGGGCTTGATATTTTAACAACAAATACCTGTTGTATGACACCACATATCGGTTATCAAGCTTTGTCTTTCCTTTTTGCACAAATACCCCATTCTGTCTTCGACGGTAGACGGGATAACCATCTTCATCAAGTGTAGTGGCTGCATAAAATGGCTTTGGAAAATGTTTCTTGCATACACCATTACTCATGCATGGTGCGTTTTTGTTTCCCTCACCACACGGCCCATGCAACATATGTTCAATCACAACTTTATGTGCTTCTGGATCTCTTTGCTTGCAAGGGATTTCAGCTGAAATGACTTCTTCAATGTCCCTTGATGTCTTTGCATGCATCCCTTCTTGTAGCCAAATTAAAATATGTGTATGTGGAAGACCCCATTTTGGAATTCTATTGTGTAGACAGCTGTGATTCATTTTAAAATCAATGGATTAGTAACATGAAATGCGATAAACATTCTTAAATATTGTGCTATGGAATGAGTGAACTAAATATATTTGTAATATGTGCATGTTAGCATGATTAGATTAGGAATATAGAATTAGGAAAAGTAGGTTTCAATATTCATGCATTGTGTATTTGGAATATTTATGTAAAGAAGATGATACCAGCATTTGTTGGCCCAAAAATGCCTTTTTGGTTGATGTCTTGCATTAGTTGCGATAACTTCCGCTTGAAAAGACGCGTCATGATTTCCGGTCTGTCAGCCCCTTGTTGCCCTTCTAATTCCTTTAGCATTTCTTCTATCTCTGGCCATTTTGGATTAGCTGTGAATGTGATAAACAGGCTAGGGTTTCCAAATGTCCTGCATAATGCCATTGCGTCTTGATAGTTTTGGACCATGTACCTCGGGCTGCCAGTGAAGGTTGTCGGAAGAACTATTCGTTTACCAATGGATCTTGCTTCAGTGTCGCCTTTCAATACTGCATCGCATATATTATTATACAAATCAGCTCGTACTTGTTTTTGGTTGAATTTGATCCAGCGTAGGCGTTGTTCCTCCATTGCGGTATATGCGTCCACCAGAAATTGGTGGTACAACCTCCCTCTGCGTAAGAGTGTCGTCCCTTCATCAATCCATTGTTGAATTCTATAACAATAGAACTCTCTCATTGTAACATGTCCCCTTTGAGTTTTCCGCCTTCCACTATTTGAATAATATGAAATGTTTTCATGAAAGTCATCTTCACCATGGGGAAAGAGTAGTGGATACTGTAGAGCCATGTAAAGGGAATGCAATTCAGATATCCTTTGTGGGCCTCTTGTTTTGCTTTGTATGTAAACATCTCTTGGGGCGGTACTCTGGCCAAAGTCTCCCACAATTAGGGCAGCCACTTCAGAAACTGTAGGGAGGTTATATTGTCTTTCATTTGGCTTCCTTTCACCAAGGAGTTTGTAACACCCATCACTGTGGAGCTCCTGACCTACAGGCCCAGCCATTCCCAACAACGCGCTATTGACATGGGCATGCAGCCCTAACACCCAACCCTTCCCCCATAAATGGGTAGGTTATTGCCGCGAGGATTCGAACCTCCGACCTTTGATACAAAGGTAAATCCTTACCACTTGTATCACTAATTGCGCTGCAGCACAATTGGTGATACAAGTGGTAAGGATTTACCTTTGTATCAAAGCTCGGAGGTTCGAATCGTCGCGGCAACAACCTACCCATTTATGGGGGAAGGGTTGGGTGTTAGGGATGCATGCCCATGTCAACAGCGCGCTGTTGGGAATGGCTGGGCCTATAGGTCAGGAGCTCCACAGTGGCGGGTGTTACATAAAAAGTACACTTTGAATGAGAGGGGCTCCGACCTTATTGGGCCAGCCATTTCTCTATCCATGGGCCGCAGCCCATGTACCCCAACCAAATCCCCATGGCTGGGAGGTTGTTCGTGAGTCTCGAACACGAGACCTCACGCTTTAACAAGCGGCCTAACGCCCACTTGTTACCAATTGCGCTCTGTAACACCCCCAATTTATACCGGAGATATTACATGCCAGTGACCTCAGACTTTACCGTCCAAAGTCACCCCAGGCTTTTCCAGAACGATTAAGCTTAAAAACATAACATAATTACATATTAATTGAAAGATTAAACAGCGGAAGACTTTAAATTACACAGCGGAAGACTTTAAAGAGCCAACTTATAACATGGCTAAATTATGAAGATACATTGAAATAACACTTTAGCAATCTTAAAACACTGACTTTTAAATCTTCGTCTGTAAGCTTCTTATCCTTCAATAGGTTACTTAAACTCCGGGAATCAACTCCTGATGTGCCGAAACGGACGGAAGGCACCAACCATGACGATGCAGATAACAAAAAATACAACGGGTTAGTCTACTGAATAGACTAGCAAGGGTACAAAGCAGAGTGGTTCGAGTGATCGTGACCGTTTACTATCATTGTCCCTCGAATAATAACCGAAGGGACGATATATAACCCGACACTTTCACGGAATGATTTAACAATTAAGATATGCACTGAAGAGAAGACTCCAACTGAAATGAGCCTTATGGGAAATTATGACAACTGCTAGGGAACATTAAAGTTACACACACCAATGATTTAAAAGTTGACTGAGATGCTTCAGTTCACAACCAACCTCATCGCATACAGCGAATCCAGATTGAAAAGAGAACGTACTATGATCAAAGTCGAGACGAGTTTTCCTAGCTGCACTATAACTTAGCTGCACTACTCGCCAAAGGTTTATTAATCATGTGCACTCGGGCACATATCTTATTTAATTACAAAACACACTTTACTGGAACACGTTAATGTTATTAAGAGCGGCACAAGCTTAAATCTCAGGGTGACAATCATGTCGACCCAAATTAACACAACACACAAACACACACACGCACGCGCACACACGAGGCTTAACATTATTCCGAGAACAACGGAGTTATTATTACACAGGGTGATCTTACGTTCACCCAGATTACACTGCCACAGTGCTTACACTTTAATTTACAGGATGATAGTTACGTCCACCCCAATTGCACTAGCTAAGTGCTTAATACACAGGACTGCAATTATGCTCATCCAATGGCGCTTGCAAGGCGCTTAAACACTTCAGATCCTTAAAGGTGGATAAGAAGCATAGGTCATGACCCTTAAATTATTATCCGGAAATTAACCCGAGGAATATTATGATTTAAAGAAACGACAAATCCTTAGTTGGATTAGCGTTCCTACGAACATTAAGTTATAAAGAAACGACTAATCCTTACTTGGATTAGCGTTCCTACGAACATTAAGTTATAAAGAAACGACTAATCCTTACTTGGATTATCGTTCCTACGAACACTCGTGTTAACTAAACAGTCTAACACAACAATTAATCACATTAAAGCCATCCAGACAATCAACTTAAACATAGCGATAATAGAAACAGCTAATCCTTACTTGGAGTAGTTTTCCTATTAACCCGTATGCTATTCTAGCATTAAGATTAAATTCACAATAATACCATCACGGTAATTATCACAAATAATAGCGTTGTTCTAACAGATATACAACATATTATAACATTACTTTAATCACGTTTATTTATGAAATTAGTTCCCAAGCAAAACAACAGTTCACTCCAATTTAATTAACAATTAAATAATTGATAATTAATGAAACATGGAATGATTAAGCAAGAGCGAACCGCCACTTGCCTTAATCCGCAGATCTGGAACAAAGCAGAGACAACGGGATTCCGGGCTCGACACAGGTATAGCTCCGACAGCACAACGACCTTCGAGTCGACCCATAAGAAAACCCTAAGTTAGATCCGACATAAACTAGTACGAATCTAAGGAGAGACGAAAGAAATCGAAAGGAACGAGTCCATAACGATGACCACCAAGACCAAGCCAACAAAGGGGCTTCTGGCCACTGGCAGCGGTCGCCGTGTTCATCACGGCGGGCGTCGCCACGAACACGGCGGTCGCCGTGAAGAACGGCGGCCAACAGAACGGCGAGAAAACTCATCAAAACACCCACGAGGGTCACTCCTTTGGCCTGGCTTTGGGTTTAGACCTCCACTAAGCTTCCAAAGGGACCTCTAGGCTACAGGAAAACACACCAACAACACCGGCGATTGCTCCAAAGAACTCCGGCGAGGGCAAGCTTTTCCGGCGAGACAAAATCTGAGATTGAGCTTCTGATTTTGTGTGAAATCCGATTCCCCAAGCCTCTCCTTTTATAGCCACAGATCGAGGGAGCACAATGATGGCTAGGAGGGCATCGTGGCGGGGCTAAAACGGCGATGTCAGACGTTCGCCGGCGACCTTCGGGCAAGGACCTCCGGACAACAACGACGGCGGGCGCCGTCATAAATACGGCGGGCGCCGCCATCAATGCGGCGGGCGCCTCCATTAATACGGCGGGCGTCGCCATAGACCTAGCGTCCCCAGCTAGGAGAAGACTCGGCTGCTCCTCGAGCCTTGCGACGGCGGGCGCCGCCATACCCACGGCGGGCGCCGCCACCCTGGCTTCGCCGCCTTCATCAACTCTTAGATGAAAACGATGTTAACCCGGGATAAAATTACCGTACGCGAACGAGTAATTAACATCCAAAGTACGTCGTCTGTATTTTATTTCATTGAGAAAAATAATACAAAGATATATCACATTACAGAATGTCTTAAACTCTCTGTATTAAATCCGACGTACAAAATGGGTGTTCGGGAAAATTCCAAAAAATTCCCAAAATAACCTTATAAAAATACGGGGTATCACAGAGTTTGAGTGTGAACTCCATAGAGTCATTTGATGTTGCCCAATCTCTCGCCATTGTAAATGCCTTTGCTACACTACTAGTCGAATGCAACATGTGCATCAAATCCAGCACGACTCATTGGTCTATGTCCTTATCGGTCAGATCCATGCACCCCATCCTATTACGCAGTTCATTTCTGGTATCGGAGAAGTACAGTTGAGCATACCTGGGTGGGGCTCCTTCTTCAGGCATAAGTGAGCCTAGTCTATGGTAGTTTTGGCCCGAAATCCTGAAAGTGTACGGCCCGTGTGACTGGTTGATTTTTTCATCAATTCGGGCGCCAAATGATGTGAATGCAAATATACTGTTGTAGATTCGGATTTTCTGCCTGAAATCTGCACATTCAGGGTTGCTTCCTTGTAGCAGATGTTTTAGGGGTTCTGGGGTGTCTTGTAATGTTGGGAGCTTGACCTTGCCTTCTTGACAGCATATGGAGAAGGTGAGATTTGCCTCTGTTGCTGCTAATTTTTTTCCTCCTTCCATATGTTGGCATTGCAGAAACGACATTTATATTTAGGGTACTCTAACTTCTCATATAATACATGTGTCCCTGGTATGACAATCGATGGTTAGTAAACATTTTGTGTCAGTATGAATTGCTAAATGTAAGTATGGATTGATCTTTCCACTTGATTTATGTGCTGCATAGACCTTTACTGATTGTGCGGGGTTTACACCTGCACTGTTGCCTGTAGACATGTGATATTGAGATTATAATGCCATCTTTGGTGCACATCATTTATTTATATGTGTAGGTTGACAATATGTTGATATAAGGATGTATGTGACTGTGTATTTCCATATCAAAAATGCGTTTAAATTTAGAAAGACGTTGATAACATGTTTGGGTAGATTTCAATTGTTGTAGTTGATTATATGTGGTCATATTCATTAAGTTTAAGAGAGGGTTATAGTAGGCAAATGTAGTTGACGTTGAATTTTGGTGAACTCAATTCTATATTTCTATATATATCTACGAAGGTCGATTATTGTTTAGTTAAACTGCCTCTTTTAAAAAAATAATTGTGATAGTAGACAATTTACTATCTACTTTACATATTTCCACTACTAGTATTACAAATTAGTAAGAAATAGCTACTCCTATTGTTTAGTTGCAGACAAGGTATTAGGTACCTCTCATTCCTGCAGACAAGCCTACCTATGTTTACTATAACCTTTATTTTTCAGCTAAAGTTAATTATTCTAATCAGGGGAAGAATTTGCAAATCATAGTGAACAATCTGTCCTCCTAGAAACCAAAAAGAACGATGTATTAATCAGTTGAGGTGCATACATGTTGTAGGCACTCTAGCATTGAGACAAGGCAGTCCATGTATCACTTGATCTAGGCTGTAGTTCTTACTAATAAAAAACATGAGACGGGTAACAATAAAGGTTTGTTCCAATACTTAATTCTAGAACAAAGGCTATATACATTATATTTTACTGATATACGAATGTTCTCTCCTTAACCTATAAAGAGGGATGGACGCGTTATTGGGAATATGCCTTTTTACTTTGCAATGATTGTATACAATTTTCAGTTGTCCTTTGACCTTATCTTAGGTAGAGGAGTTAATGGCTGAAGAGTCTAGAATGGAATGCTATCCAAAGCTTGTGAAGGGTGAATCAGAAGTGGTTTGAGAGTGGCAAGGTAATTACTGCATATTTAGTTGGTTTTCTCACTGGTTATTCCTTGTAGGTGCTTTTTTTTTGTAGCATTCTCTTAAAATTTGTATCCATATAATGCAAGTATGTAGGGAACCAACCAATTGCTATATTTGTTGCACGTATTGCCGGTTGCTGTTCTGCATTGATATTTCAGAGGTCTCGTGTTGGCATACGTTGGTGTGATTGATACGTATTTGATGGTTGTTCTTCCGAGGCGACATCTGGTAAGTGCCTTGTTGCCATTAAGTAGTATGATTTATAAGTATGTGTGTTGTTCATGATGGGCGCAACTGATGATTAGGATGTGTGGTCACCACTACTTAGGTAGATATACTTGAGTTTGGTATTTGCAAGCCACAAAAGGTCTGAACCAATCCATCTTTCCTCCATACTGTGGTTGTGCATAATTGTATTAGAAAGCCTGAATTTGTAAAATTGGGCAACTCGCCTGCATATGCAATTGTCATTGTGTCATGGTGTTCAATTCCATATGTGTTGGTATAGTATTGGTGTAGACAGTACCTCTGGTGTTTGGCATGACAATCTTCTTCATCGACTTAGTCTTCTTCATTCCGCCAATGGCAATTTGAACTTATAGTGACTTCACGAAGGCTGAATACAAATGTGCTATGAATTGGGCATTTGAAGCTGCACCTAGGGTTGAAAGATTAGCATGACTTTGCTATGTTCAATTAGATGTGTAGGTATATTATTAGTAGAATAATAACATCTGTTTCTTCAGTTAATCTTAATTCATATTTGTATTAAAAAACCTATGCAAAAGAATAAAAGTAACTTTTATATAAATTTAAAATGGATATAGTATAATTCTTATTTCTTTGTTTGGAGGCTCGATAGTTGGAATTGTTGATTTCTTACTCAGAATAACAAATTTGTTCATAATCGTAGTAAGGGAAAAAAAATCAAATTCACATTTGATCTTCAACCAATTTCCAATTCACACAAAATCAATCTCAAATTTCAATTTTCAACAAATTATCAATAAAATTCAAGATATAGTCCACAAATCTAAATACCTAAACAAAATCAATTCAGTGCAAATCCAGCAAAAAATTATTCAATTTAACCAAAATCTATTCAAGCCCAAAGAAATAATTTTATTTATCAAAACATATAGGGGAGGCGGGAACAACTCACAGTTAATCAGGCGAAAGGGCGGGGCTGCCGGTGGGCGGTGGAGAATCGTCGCCGTCGGAGGAGGACTGATTGTTCAGGCCGGCGTGAGTGCGTTGTGCGCGGTGTTGAATGCAACAGTTTCGAACAACTAGAATTGGGGATTTGGGGTACTCTGATGTGCAGAAACGGGGAAATGAAAGAGAGCAGGGGTTTTGTATTTTTTTTGTTTTTTCTTAAATGAAATAGAGTGTTTAATTTTTGTAGCCAAACGATGTCGTTTGGGATGGGACCAAGATGGCGTCGTTTTGCGACCTTTTTATTATTTTTTATTAAAAAAGAGCAAATCTCATCTTCAACCTCGACATCAGCAGATATCAGCCCCCATTTTCAGATTTGGGCAGCAACATGCGGGGGCTTCTCCTCGGCGGGCTAATCCGGCTCATCCCTAATCTCGGCGGTCCTCGGGGGCTAAGCGATGGCGGCCTCCCACTCAAGCCCCCCCTGGGTCCGCCACTGACCTCACCCCTCTACCACAAATATCCAATCTAAATCTCAATATGCAATCTTCCCCGACACCTGCACAGCCAGAGCACCAGATCCGCCGAGCAACTGGTGATTTCCATCTTCGCAGGTTGCCCTCAAATGTATACTTCTCTAGGGCGCTTCTCCGGTGATGAGGCGTTGGACCACCGAGACAACATCTCGGCGAGGACACAGCGGGAGTTTTTCCTGGCGCCATAGATCTAGAGTGATAGAGGTCTTGATCTGTTGGAGGTACAACGCCACAGTAGAGCATCGGTGGAGGCAGAGCTGCAGCTGTCGACTAAGCAACCGCCAGATCTGGAGTAAAGGATGCAAGATGAGATTAGGGGGCCACGTACGGAGCTGAAGGAGCAGGAAATTGGCACAACACCACCAACTCCCTCCCAGATCGTCCCAGGATAACCGATGAGACCAAATCTTCCATTGTAACATCGCTTCGTCTTTGGCTACAGCGGTCAAAGTGTTGAGGAGACAAGGGGATTTGGAGATCAGTAGCAGAGACACCCCAAAGAGAGAGAAAAATTCCACGGGATACCATTCCAGGGGACAAATGTCAATATTGGCGTAAGATGGCGTAGATTTGGAACTCGCGGGATGAAGTAGAGTGGGATCTTGCTAAATCTTGCAAACAAACTGAGCAAGATAGAGCCATGGTTGATATCTAGTGGCTGTCCACTACAGCGTATGTGTTTTATAGCGGCTACTTCATGTGTTTTCAATGTTTAATTCTATGGTATTATGGCGTTTAACTGACACTCAACATCCTCAAATTTAGGTTGTATGAGGATGGGTGCCCACGTTAAAGCCTTAGGATTCCTATATGTTATTTCGGATAGATCTTAGGTCTCCTGATTTAACAGTTCAGATGATTCATATTTGCAGGTGGGTGTACCACCACTATTGTGCTATGGTGATGGCCCTTGTGAGTCTGGCATGGGAAATCAAGGGGCAGCCTAACTGTGTCCAAAAGCAGGTTACTTTGTTTCCCTTTTTAAAATTAAAATAGCTCTTACAGCATTGAGTTAGATTTGATTTGATCTGATCTAAATATCTAATAAATACACCTTTTCGAAACTGACTAATTGAGCCATGATGCATGTTCCAACAAATTTCATGCAGAGAGGGGTGCAACTTTTTCTAAAATGGGCCATAATGCATGGTATTGCAATGTTACTACAAAATCGTTATCAGCGGCAGAGGTCATACATTCGCATAGCACTTAGAAAGGTCCATTCCCATTAGACTGCACAATCTTTTTTATTGAAATCTATATATCTGAAGTAGTGTTGTACAATAATTGAAAATGGAAACTTTTTACTATAGAGGAGTTTGATTGGTATATGTAGTGAAGGCAACTCTTGTGGTTGTTTTGTGTTATGTGAATTGTCAAACGTGCTACTGGAATGAACACATGATTCATGTATATATCCATCTACTGTTGTTGCAAACTTCATGAGTTACTCAAATGATTATTGAAGTAATACCTATTGATGATTGCAGGCAAAGATGATGGATGTTGTTTGGGGAGAAACAGCTGGAGTGAAAGGCCACCTATGGTTACTATGTCCCATACTTTTCATTTTACATGTAATTATAAACTGCATACTCTATTCTGATTCCTGAACAACTATCCCTGAAATAATAGCATCTCTTGTATAGTTGTATCATATTAATAAAAAGTAAACATTCAAGAGGGCTCAACTTCACTTGAGTAGCAAAACAACAAAATGCTTATCAATGGTAGTTTTTGGCATCAGTCTTTTTGTTTAAAGAATCAGGAGAGAGATCACTTTTTAATGCAGTTACCACTTAAGTGGTTCAACACGATAGGATTTCTCTCCATCTAAATGACATTTATTGTTCTCATGGAGTCACTTCTCTTACCAACTTTGATTAGGGTTTCGAGGCATATGTTAGACTGCTCCTGCTCCAAACTGCACTTGTTGGAGTTGTTCCTGAAGGGCGTGGGAAGAAAAATTATAGACAGGGTGAAAGAGACCTATGATACTGAGCTAGGAGGCAAGTAATTTCCATGCTAGCTATTGAGCGGACACCAGCCATGCCTCTAGGTCTTTATAGAAGAATTCCATGTTGTTGCGACCCCTTGTTACTGACCTTTAAAGTTATGATGGTTTAAACTTAATAAGCACAGGTATTGAAGCGATATCTTACATCTCAAATAATTTATGCCATGTATTATCATTCTTCTATTGACACTCATTTTTTTGGGTGCTTGAATTCATTTATGCAATAATTTTCTAAGTTTTATGCGGCTTCTCTTTCTCGCTTTAAACAGGATCATATGGGGAGGTATATCATGCTGATTGGAATGGCACGGTGAGCTCCTGTGATGCATTTCCTCTAAGAAAATCTATCTAGAAAGTCTCTAAGCATTATTTTATTATTTTTATTTATGTTGTATTTTGACTTCTTGATTTTCACTTCCATTTAGCAGTTAGTCTTCACTTTGAAATTGGTCTAGGCACCCATGATAAAAAAAAATGAAAGCAAACTGTAGGCCTGCCACCTTTAAATCTTTTCTTTTGGATTATTAGACTATGCATTCTACTCTTATGTTCATCTATATCAAATGGGGACAAATCAGCAATTGTAAAGCTTTAGTACAAATGGGAGGTATTGCTAGCACAACTCTTGGTTGTAGATATTTTTGATATGCAGCAAGTGATCATACCATGCTTCTTGCTGACTCCTTTGTTTTGACAAAAATGTCATGTAACCTAATTCTTGTAATGGATAGTAAATGATAATTGAGCTTGTTTTTTTGAGTTTTAGCAAGTGTATGATGTTCTTAGTCATTTCACATATAAGACTTTGGAGTGATGGCTGATACAGGCACAAGATCTTCTAAATGCATTAGCTATAGTTTTTCTTCCTTCAGTCTTTGACCCTTCTTGATTGTTTTCTGTTGCCTGTTGGTACCTCAGTTCCCAGGGGTTACTGTAGGATGTTTGGCTTTCAGTATAAGCATCCCTAATACTTGTGTGCTATGAAGTTTGCATGTCTAATATCTTTGCGTCTTTCCATATCAGGAGGTTGCAGTGAAGAAATTCTTAGACTAGGACTTTTCAGGCGCTGCTCTGGCTGAATTCAAAAGAGAAGTAAACCTTTTCTAAAGACAGTAATATGGCGTAGGAGCAACTGATGATTTAATAAAGTTCCTTTTTAACTTTATTTGCTTATAGGATACATTATGTGGTTTACTTGTTTTTCTTTTCTTACGTCCTTTCATTCTCAATAATTGCAGAAAAGTTGTGAGTTTATGCAGTTTCTGCTTTCTGAGGAAAATCTACAATATCAAGAGATTAAGTACCTTCTTGTATCTCTATATGATGTTGTTCTTGATTGTTGCAGAAATAAACAACTAAAGGAGGTATTTTATCTTGAATCTGTAGTCCTACTGTTCTTTATGTTGTGATTTACTTTTTTTAATGTTATTTATTGTTGTGCTGGGGTTAAGCTCTAGTCATCATCAGACATGTTATTTGGCACTTGCCTTTTTTCTATTTTTAGGAAGGCTAGACTGTGCTATTTGTTTCTGGATAGTCGTTTTGTTGGATATATCTAACAAAGAGTCTTGAGTTTCCTGAAGTGAGATTGCCTTGACTTATGTGGCTGATGAATTATGATTGGCTGAATTATGGTTTCTGCTCAAACAAAATTCAGATGTTGTATCATTCATTCATATCTCTATTGTAGAAATAATCTGCAAAAGGTAAATTATGATTTAGATGATAAGGAATGAATATTTACGTGATTTGGTGTAGACTGTGTGGTTTATGTTATCCATCTTGAATTGCCAAAGAAAATGTAGGTGCATTAGGTAGGTATGATTTCACATGAGAAAATCATTTGCATTGGTTTTGAATCTGATGAACATGCTTAAAGTTTTCTTTCGAGCTCTGGCTGTCATTTGTGGTTCTTGCCCGAGGTATTTACAGGCTAAACTAATGATGTTCTAGTAGCTAAAAAAGATTAGTGGAGCTCCAGAAATGGGGAGATCAGTTGATCTTTTAGCTATTCAGGGAAATGGCACATGATTGATATTACTTGTACCTTTCTATGGATTTGTATATATAAGTTTTATGTTGTATAGTATTTCCACTAATGCGAAAGAATCTCCATGAAGGGTTGGATCACTGTATAACAGCTACAATGGGGATGAGCTTGTGACAATCTGTGGTAATATTATTATTCAAGAGCTTAGATGTTGTAATGTTTCAAACGGGTGGAATTTAGGAAAAAGAAATCTAATTTGTTGTCCCAGATTGCCTAGGTAACCCACAATAAGCATCAAGAATTGCTTTCAGTCCTCGTCATCGATGACAAACAGTTTCCTTTTTAGGGGGGTCGGGTTTCCAGATTTTGCGGTAATGCCATCTTCAAGTCTGAAAAAGCATGTAAAATGGGATTGGTTATGCACATACGCACACAACAACATAATGCTAAATGTAGGTGTCTCTCCTCATATACCATTGTTTTGAGGTGTTTCATACCCAATAATCTTCTGGTCTGCCTGCAGGTCAGCAGCTTGCTCCTGCCCAGATGAGAAGTTACTCAGTTTTCTTTTTTTAGGTCGGGACACTGTTTGACCGCGTAACTTCACATCTTCCTCTAATATGCAAACGATTACGATAAAGGTAATTAGTTATCCAGGCTGAAATTTAATTATTATACTTTTTCATATATGTTAGCTCCAATAGTCTTCCTTACGTATTAGCCCCTTCCGACGATTCTTGGCCAATTAAACTCTCCTTTGAATGCAGCGTTTCAGCTTCAGGGCACACTTCTTTTGGGAGAACAACATCATAGGTAGCATCCTACACGTGATATTTTGCGCAGGTGGGATGGTCAGGTAAGAAGGGTAATAAATTAGAAGCAGGAAAGGGGATTTCAATACCTCTGCACTTGGTAAGCTCCTAACTATCTTGCTTGTAGTAAAGCTTTCATGATCGCCATGATTAAAGTATGTATGTGTCTTGAGTTTCAGGAGGTGATATGTATTTGTGAGGGAATGGATTTCCTCGGGGAGAACGCTTTCATCGGCATCATCCTGTATCAAAGACCCACCAAGGGAGTAAGAAGGTAATGTAAGTAACTTTTTACCAGTTTTGCTAGTTCAATATGGCTGAAATACGTACACCGACTTCTTCCAACAACTTGCTGGCTTTCTTTTTGAGTAGGGCTTCGGCTATCTCATCGAAGACAGTGATGGCCATGAAGGATGACTCATCGGAAATATCCAAATGCAGTCAGTACCTGTGCATAATGTGCCAGGGTAAATAAGTGTTGAACCTAGGATGCTATGTAAGGGGCTGAACTTGAAGGCAATACCTATGCCCAACTTCGACCAGGAATCTACACATGCTAAAGTGGAATTGAAAAGGTAATATTGGCATCTCATAAGCAAGTTTTTACCTAAATACTTGGTGCAATTATTTAGGATATAAACTTTTCTACCTCTGATTTTGTTTGTGCAATCTTAAGAGGTTTAGAACTGTGAAAAGAAATCTGAAACAGCTTACCTTGTTTGGGGAAATTCGCAGATTTTCGAACATGAGTCACACCAGAACTGGTCATCAACCTTGCTAACCCCTTTTTTGCATTTGCCGATGGCACATGAGAAATAATACCAACCATGTTTTGTTCGAACATTATCAATCTTCACTTTGCAGTGGAGGGCTATTGATTCCTATCATCACAAAAGGTGAATCAGATAATGTGTCACAAATATGTAGTGAATAAGAGAAAGTATGGAATGGGCAAAACTTGCCATTTTATTGTTTTCTTTTTGCTCCCTGCCCAGGTGCAATAGTTGTAGGAGTGTTCCCTCTCTTGGGACTTGGGGACCGAACGGATGCACAATAGGTGAAAGGTGTGCGTTCCTATAGTCCGGAAAAAAGTAAGTAAGTCATATCAAGCCACAACATGGTAAGTTTTAAGAACAGAATGTTGTACATCATCAATGACTTAAATCCTTGTATCTCATAGATTTCTTTGGCATCCTGGATTGAGGTTGCTGAAGTGCTTGATAAATATCTCTCTCCTATATATGGATGAAATGAGATGGGGAAAAGAATTCAGAAATTGCTACATGGTTGTAACAGACTTTTAATTAAGGTTTTAAAAGCATTGTTTTACTTTTCTGTAAAAGGAAAATTATAAAATAATTAGACAACAGGAAATGGAAGGGAAAAGGAACATTTGAATACCACTTTCCTTGCTAATGCCTATGTCAGACACTTGTGTTCTAAGCTAGCTGAAGCCAACAATCTTATGTGCATTTGTTCTTTGCTCTTGCTGTTGTGTTGCGGGTTTTTTTAAATGAAAAGATATCCTTACATTTTGATATAACCTGGGTTGGTACTTGGTAGGAAAGGTATGTACCATTCCCATACTAAAGTTTTGTATAAGAAATGGATCAAAAAACTGAAAGGGTCGAAGTACAAAGTAGTAGTAATTTTAACCTCTCCACTCTTTCACATGCATGCCAGGCAGGATGAGGACGTAGTTGGGCTGCGCGTGTGCATTTCTCTCGACAAACTCATCGCATAGGCTGCCCCATAGCGTCACGCGTATCTCTTTGCCTCTGCAAAAAGTGGAAGGTAAACATTTCTTCATCTTAGTAAGTAGTAATCTAACAAGCATAAAGTAGTCAAAATTCAATATAGTCATTCAAGGCAAACATATAATAAAAAGCACCTTTCATTTTGAATGTGGATATCAAGAAGCTGAGAATTATTTATAGTGGGATTGATCTGGCCAATACGACACACAACTCCTATCACATCTGCACAATATAGCACCAATGAGTTAGCATTGGGAGCATGATGGCAACGGCAAATTCTGTTTTTGCCTGTCTCAGCCGCAGTAATAACAGTAAAATCACACAAATTCTGTTTCTACCAATTCAAGCATAGATCTAAGTTTGTTAAAATTCACTGTCATTTCTTTTAGTCATTGGAGTGTTTGCACCTATTGTGAATTAGTGTGCTTTTTACATGTGCATAATACATCACTACAGACTTGAAATTGATTACCTTGATATGGCAATATGCACAATGAAGGATAAAGACTTATGACTAATTTGTCCAAATAGTTAGCATAAGTAAACTGCTAATAATGTTGACATTCTGTACATGTTGTAGCTTCCTTTAATAATTGATACTCACCCTGAAAGCTTTGTCTGATCGATTGTTGTACAGAGTCTATTGAAGTCATAATCATTGTGTCATATTTGTAACATGTATCTGATAAAACATGCATTCTTAATCAGCTAATTGATACTCACCCTGGAAGCTTTGTCTGATCGATTGCTGTACAGAGTCTATTGAAGTCATAATCATTGTGTCATATTTGTAACATGTATCTGATAAAACATGCATTCTTAATCAGCTGTATTGCTGAATGATTTTTCCAGCATATAAAGCATCAGATGGTATTTGTATCTGTAGCTTGGAAATATAGTACCTTTTAATACATTATCTCCAAATATATATGTATAATCACTCTTCTGAATTTTACTCAATTGAAGACGTCAAATTATTTTCATTTGTAGCCAGTTCAAAATTTTGGGCCAAGGGACTATCTCTTCAAAATAATCGTGAAGGTGTCATTGCAACAGATGTGAAAGAAAGTAATTTCCTTGTTTTAATATATTATTTTTATCTTTATTTAGCTCCAAAATGAGGCTGCTTTAACCCTCAGCTCTATTGAAAAAGCTCGTGATGGTGGATTCTTGAAGATTTTCCTGACTAAGGTTGACTTCGCTGTGAGATATGACTACTGCATAAGGTATGGGTCTACTCTGAGTTGGTTTGAGATTGAAAAGGTTATAGATGAAAATATATGAACTAATTTTACTTTTTGTTCAAAGAATGTCGTGTTTTGAAAGAAATCTCATATCCATATTTCATAGTGAATGAGATTGACACGGTTATATCTTCTTATAATTGATGACCTGAATCTTTTATTATGTATTCTATTAATACCCTCCCTTTTTACTCTAACCATTGAGCATCACTCTTACCCTGTGGGTTCAAATATCTTTTTTGAACTATTAAATGTTTTTTATGATGTAAGATACTTGTGTGCAATGATTGGTATAATAAGAACTATATCTGAGGTGAATAGAAAAATTGTTGTTTATCTAGGTGAATAGAAAAATAGGTTCATTAAGGTCACATTAAATGTTTCAGGTTGAAGGGAAGTGACGTACCGAGAAGGAATTTGGAGCCATTCGGAGCAATCTCTTCAAGGGGTATTAGGTCAAACGGGTAGCGCTGAAACATGGAAACATCACAGTCGAGGTGCTTCACAACAGTGTTGCCTTCCAGTTGGAGGTTGTATTTATCCTGATTTCGCAAGCGGAACCTGTCTTTGTTTGGTTTCACAGTAAAGCCTTTAATAGTACAACATTCACCTTCCTGTAGGTTTATGGTAAAACGATGGGCAACTCCACTCCAAGCCGTACAGTGTATAGCTCCGCCCTATTGCAGAAACAGAAATCAGCATAGCAAAAAAAGGTATACTGAAATACAAAAGGGTAAAGTGCATAAAAATAAGTATTGGTATTAATGGTATAACACATGCTCATCTGATATAATATAGTCTGTGCTAATGGGTTTGCCTTTCAAGTCCGCCGATTCCCACTTACGACAAACCATCACACGTATTGTGCAGGCCGTCCTGAAGGTGAGTTGGCCGAGAGGCAGGTACGATTATTTAGCCTGTGCCACTGATACAACAGATGCCTTATTGTTGTGGGGGGGTCGCGAGTCCAGTAATGGTATTGCAATCTCCGGCTTTCAACTTGCACATGGTCGAGGCAGCAGACGCGTCTTTGGCTTTCAACTCGGACATGGTTGATGTAGAAGACCCGTGCTTAGCTATGGAAGAAGTAATCGTCTATGTGATGGGAGCAAATAGGAAGTGAGGAAATCTGAGGTGATGGGACAACCGTATTTATAGGGTCAGGGATGAGGAACGACTTTGATGTAAGTGCGGGTGAAAGGGTGAGATTTCACTTCCTTCCTTGCCTCTTCATCGTCTATGGTTAATTGTGTTAATTATACCTCTTTAATTGGAGGCAGGTGTAGGGATTGGGTGTTGAGCCAATAGGGAATTTTGTTTGCGCCGTTTTGCTGAATAGTTGTTGGGTGTTGGGTGTTGGCGGGCCATTGGGTGTTGTGTTAATTGCTGAATATTAGCGGGCCTTACATATTGACGGGCCTTGCATGTTGTTGGGCCTTACATATGGACTCATTTTTTATGGACTCATTTTTTACCTATTTCAAAGTTAGCTTCCTACTGTTATGGATTTATTTACTATTTAAAAGTTAGCATTAATTACAGCAGAAAGCTAACTTTTAAATATATATTGATTGATTAATTTATGTAAGGAAATATGTATGGAAAAAATAGATATGGCATGGACTAGCGAGATAGCTTAGGAATGGAGAAGAATGACCTATCATATAACCTAATACTATTTCCAAATCATGGCTAGGTTTATTAGAATACATGAATGATATATTGTTTGATAAATAAGGAAATTTGTGTTCAATAAAAAGATACTATAGTTTGTTAAAAATCAGAAGGGTGAACAAGTAAATGAACAATTTAAATTGTAATGTGGCATATTTTTAAGGTTGACACATAGGAAAGAGACTAATGACTTTAGTTATAGTATATAAAATATAGATGTCATTTTAGCCTTTGATTTTTGTTAAGAAATATTTGTCATTTTAGAGTTTTAGGTAATAATTAGCTTAGTTCACGTGTGCATGGGGCTTGGATAAAAATTTATATTACATTATTTTTATTTATTAAAATTATATCAATCTCACATTTTAAAAAATATTAATTGAATGAAAAATATATCTAATTAATGACAATATAAATGTAATTAAGATAAGTATGATACTATAAATAACTTTGTACTAAATAATCAAGTAACAAAGATCAATGTGATTTCCTACATACATAATATGATGAACCAGGTCCTATACCTAGAAATAAATTATCTAAAAGAAAATTTGAATAAAATGTAATTAATTAATTGAAAATTTAAGATAGAATACTAATAGGAAAATCTATATGTTGAAAAGAAAAATTATGATCACATCTAAAATATTTTATTTAATAAAAATAGGAAAAAAAAAGATAATTTAGTGATGTGACACGACGTGGATTAGACATATGATAATAACTGACATAACACTATGTCAAAACGACTAGCTAAGTTATACTTTGGTATTATATAGTAGATTAGACATCAAAGCTCCAAACCAATCATATGAATAGGTAACCTTATAAATATAGAAATATAAAGGTGAACCAAATTAGTTAAAACATATGATCATACGTAGTCTCTTAAAAATATTTAAATTAATTTGAAATAATGTTGTTCCACAAACAATAAATATCTACTTAAATTTTTTGAGATATTTGAATACTATTAATTAAATAAATATTTAAACTATCTTAGTATATGTAATATATCATTTCGATGAGATATTTATGATTAGATTGAATTTTAAATCTAGAAAAACAAATCGAAATAACAAAAATGAATTTTGATTTGGATATTGTGCTGACAAATAAATATTAATTTTAACAAATGAATACATTTTGATATGGGTTTTAGTTTAATTCAAAAGTATTCACTATAAATATTATGTTTCTTAATATTTGATTTTATCAAATTTGTTATATTTTATTCTCTTTTTTTAGAGAAAGTCGTTACAACCAAATATTTAGACATATAATATTGATTATGTAAAAAAAAATTAACCATATATATATTGTGTGAAAAAATAATTACTTTCCAAATACTAATTTTCCTCTTCTTTAATTTACATAATGTGCATTATGTTTTAATTGAGATAAATAAAAAATACTACAGTAAATATTATGTTTCTTAATATTTGATTTTATCAAATTTGTTATATTTTATTCTCTCTTTTTTTAGAGAAAGTCGTTACAACCAAATCTTTAGACATATCATATTGATTATGTAAAAAAAAAAATTAACCATATATATATTGTGTGAAAAAATAATTACTTTCCAAATACTAATTTTCCTCTTCTTTAATTTACATAATGTGCATCATGTACTATTTTTATTCTTTAATTTATGTATTTTTTTAAAGAAAAAGAAGATTACGATGTTATACAATGTGATTGTATGTACACAAAAATTGGTTCACTTCATGAGATGAATTTTCGGATCAATATTTATGGTGGATTTTGTAATATTATCAAGTCTTGACGACAAATTCGATAGAACATAACTCTTACATTGCATGTTTCATTTGTCAGTATTAATAATATAGCTAATATAATTGAAAAGTTGGTTGTCGCTTCAAATCTATTAAATCATGGGGAAAAGTTCAAATGAGGACAGCTCCCCGTGTCAGGACTCAGGATGCACCAAGCGCGTCCAAAAATTCGGCCCGGCCGAATTATTCGCGAATTTTTCGGAAAATATTTTTCAAAAATTCGATTTTTTGCAAAAAAAAATCGATTTTGTGTGCATATGAAATACATTGTTGTGTGCATATGTCAGAACGTATCTGTGCATATGTTAGGCTCGGTGTGTGCATGTGGTTTTCAGAAGGTGTGCATGTCTGGGAACAGTTGTTAATGCTAGAGACATGTGTGCATATCAAATACACATCTGTGTGCATACGCGAAAAAGTGTGTGCGCACATATAACCAACAAGGTCGATGATTTCCTGGGTATGAACACATGATTTCTGCGGTATGAACACATGATTCCTGGGCTTATATTTGATACGCACACGCACGTAGTGGATATGCACACAACAAGGTGGATGATATGCACATAATAGTCTATTTGACATGCACATAACGAGTATTTGATATGCACACATGGTTTGTGTGCATCAACACTTGAGACCATATGCACACACGAGGTATGCACACATGGTTTGTGTGCATCAACACTTGAGACCATATGCACACACGAGGTACATCATTCTTAGAATAATATGAATATATATTCATATTATTCTAAGAGATATATTAATATATGGGTCCGGTTCCGATGAGAACGGTGCTTCATGATAGGATTGAGGATGTATGAGAGAAGAGGAAAAAATTAGAGGGAAAAACAAAACAAACGGATATTCAAAGAATGCTGTACCAAATTACGTCTATATTAATATATTTAAACTAATATTAGTATCAGATTAACAAATCAAGAGCGCAAAGAAAAACATTAGGTGGGCTGCTAGTGGGGCCCGCACTTTGAATCAACAAATCACAAAGCGGGCCCATTTTACACCTTTAGTGCCCTCCAGCTGCCATCTTTTTAGAGAGATGGTGAAAAGCGGACTTCAAATCAACATTTCAAATTTATTCATTTTTTCTCTCTCTTTCTCCTTTTTTTTTTTTTTTTTTTTTTAATCTCAATGGTTTGTTTTTTGAAAATTTGAAAATATTTACCAAACAGGTCGATGGGTTTGCCAGGATAAGATCCGACAGCTGATCCTCTGACACGTGTTCGTCATTCTTTGTCGCTTTCCGGATTTCAACCGGTCACTGCCCTCTCAGCTCTGGCTCGGCTCGGCTCGGCTCACCTTTTCCAAATTGACGAGAATATCCCTAGACGGATAATGACATCTGTGAACCTAACGAAAGACGGTACACAATCTGAACCGTTGATTACGCTGTCGCTTCGGGTACAATCTCACAAGGCACGAAGCCAATTAAAAAGGAAATTACTATTTCGACCGAATTGGAAATTGTTCAAAATGTTCAAATCAAAGTCGCTTTTTTTTTTTATGGGAACGGTTTTTAAAACCGTTTTCTAAAAAAAAAGAAATCAACATTTTTTATTAGAAAAACAAACAAATTCATATTATAAAGTATTGTGTTACTTTTTAATTAAAAAACATGGATAATTTTCGCATCAGATTTTTTATGTCTCATACCGCAATTTGGACACCATAGCGTTGCGTCTAAAAAATATTAATCATATTGTTATTTTTTTTATAAAAATGATTGATTTGAAGAAAAATGAGTGTTAGATGTAAAAATTCATATTGTTATTTTTTTTTAAATAATTTCATATTGTTGAATTTTCAGAGTATTATTACGGGTGTTTACGCGAATTTTTGATGAAATATAAGAAAATTAATATAGTGTAATAAACGCTTATGATTTGTACATGAATAATTATATTATACATGTTTATTTTGCATATGATCTGTAGAGTTATTTTGCATATGTTATTGGAAAGTTAGAATTGGACAAAAAAAAATCATAGGATATAACTATAGGATATAACCAAATTGGATATAAACTATACTATATAATCAAAGTATATAACAATAGAATATAACCATAGGATATAACCATATGATATAACTATAGGATATAACCAAATTGGAGATAACTATACTATATAATCAAAGTATATAAGAATAGAATATAACCATATGATATAACCATATGATATAACTATAGGATATAATCATATTATATACCTATAGAATATAACTATAGGATAAAGCTATAGTATATAATCATAGTATATAACTATAGAATTTAACCATATGATATAACTATAGGATATAATCATAGTATATAACTATAGAATATAACTATAGGATATTACCATATGATATAACCATAGAATATAATCATAGTATATAACTATAGAATATAACCATAGGATATAAATTAAATTGGATATAAATATAATCATAGTATATAACTATAAAATATAACCATAGGATATAAATATATGATATAACTATAGGATATAATCATAGTATATAATTATAGAATATAACCATAGAATATAACCAAATTGGATATAACTATAGGATATAATCATAGTATATAACTATAGAATATAACCATATGATATAACTATAGTATATAATCATATTATATAACTATAGAATATAACTATAGGATATAACTATAGTATATAATCATAGTATATAACTATAGAATATAACCATATGATATAACTATAGGATATAATCATAGTATATAACTATAGGATATAATCGTATGATATAACTATAGGATATAATCATTGTATATAACTATAGAATATAACCAAATTGGATATAATTATAGAATCATAGTATATAACTATAGAATATAACCATAGGATATAACCATATGATATAACTATATGATATAATCATATTATATAACTATAGAATATAACTATAGGATATAATCATAGTATATAACTATATGATATAATCATAGTATATAACTATAGAAAATAACTATCGGATATAACCATATGATATAACTATATGATATAATCATAGTATATAACTATAGGATATAATCATAGTATATAACTATAGAATATAATCATAGTATATAACTATAGAATATAACCATAGGATATAACAAAATTGGATATAACTATAGGATATAATCATAGTATATAACTATAGAATATAACTATATGATATAACCATATGATATAACTATAGGATATAATCATAGTATATAACTATAAAATATAACCATAGGATATAATTATAGAATATAATATAGGATATAACCAAATTGGATATAACTATAGGTTATAATCATAGTATATAATTATAGGATATAACCATATGATATAACTATAGGATATAATTATAGTATATAACCATAGGATATAACCAAATTGGATATAACTATAGGATACAATCATAGTATATAACTATAGAATATAATCATAGTATATAACTATAGAATATAATTATAGGATATAACCATATGATATAATTATAGGATATAATCATAGTATATAACTATAGAATATGACCATAGGATATAACCAAATTGGATAACTCTATAGGATATAATCATAATATATAACTATAGAATATAACCATATGATATAACTATAGAATATAACCATAGGATATAACCAAATTTGTTTTGGGATTTTTTTGGGTTTAGGGTCTTTATCATTACAATACAAAGTAGAAGATTTGTAATTTTAAGTTGGAAAAAATAACTTACAATATCTAGATATTGGCAGAATATTTTGGTAATTTGTTTTAAAACAATTTTACTACTTGGGCGCCACCTAGTAGAGCACAATGACTGACCCATTTTTGTTAAAAAAAAATTACTTCTTGGGCGCTACCTAGTGGCGCCCAAGAAGTGACCCATTTTTTCTTTTTTAATTATTTTTTATTTTTTTATAAATCGGTTCACTTATTGGGCGCCACTAGGCGCAACGCTATGACGCCCAAGGCAAAAAAAAATTGGACGCAACGCTTTGGCGCCCAAATTGCGGTGCGGGACATAAGAAAATCCGATGCGAAAATTATTTCTGTTTTTTAATTAAGAAGTAGCACAATACTTTACAAAGTTAAAAAAAAAAACAAGTTTAAGTGGTATCCACATGGACAAATTTATGAGATATAAGAACAAATCATATCCTTGGACTCACATGCATACTAGTACTGCTTGTTTTTTTTCTAATAAAATATGTTGATTTTTTTTATGGACCGTTCCCATTTAAAAATTATTATTTTGTATATATTTTTAGGGAACGATTTTTAAAACCATTCCCTAATAAAAAAATTAAAAATAATAAAAAGTAACGGTTTCTCTCACCGTTAACCGTTGATCAGAGCTGTGCTGCAGTGGTGTCTGTAGCACCCCCTCCCGGTGCAAGTAGGCGAGCCCATTAAATAACAGGACTATTAGAGTGTTGTTTTAAGTCACACTCAATAACATCAACCATCATATCTTTGTTGTTCACCCAAAAAAAGTCATCATATATTTGTTCGTGTTTTGGATAATCTGAATTAACGAAAATAGATCGTTACCAAATAATAACACTCTCCTACCCTAAAATATCGCGAGAGCAATATGGACACTCTTATGAACATGTCATGTTAGTATGTATACATGTTTAATTAAGTATGAATATAAGTGTTGTATAAGTTTGACAACTTAGGTAGATTATTGAAGGTAAATAGTAATGGTGAATTATTCATTTTTTTTACCTTGGTATTAGTTGTTTTGGGGCGAAAAGATTGAACTGACCTAGATCGCCTTAAGAAGGACAACTAGACAATAATGAGATCGAATTTATCTAAATAATCCAAATCCACTTAACAAGAAAATAAACGAGATCAAACAGACGTAATATAAGCTTATCTCCTAGAAAATAGAGATGTAATTAAATACAGAGATTAGTCGTATGTCGCTTCAATACTAGAACGAGAGAATGAATTAGAGAACAACTCTTTGTGATGAACTAAACAATGGTGAAATGCTTCTTGAATTGAGAAAGACTCATAATGCATGTGTTACATCGATAATCTACTTCGTATTTATGCTAATCCTAGGCTTTGATATGTTTAACTGGTCTGCCTGAGATTTTCGAGAGTCGTCGAACCGTCTACCAGCCCTCCGAGCTCTTCTCCAACGTCTTTTTTGCCAATGTTCTCCTCTGCTTTCCAGATCTTCTAGAAGGTGGCCTGATTAGCTCGTTTGGGCCGGCCTAATAGGTCAGATAAATCGTGGCCCAATAATTGCCCCAAGATCAAATTGGGCCGGAAATGACGGTTGATGGGACAATTTGATCTTCTAAATCCTCCCTCTAGTGCAAATATTCTCCTTCGATTCTTCTGCATATGTCCAAGCGATGTGGCGCTTTCTGATTGGACCACCAGATTGACCGGAGATGCAGCAGTTTAACCTTATTAAATAGGCCATCATTCACCTTCTCTTTTCACTGTATTTGCAGAAAGCTTTCAACTTTCAAGGTGAAATTTTGAATTTTCTACCGTTTCTTACTCTTTCTTCCATGGCACTTCTGAGATCCAAGAAGAGTCGGATTTCGTTCGGCGGTTCCAGCGAGAGAGAAGGCATCTTCACCCCTTTAGGGCTCCTGAGTCAAGAAGATTTCTTGCCGGGTACCCTAACCCAACCAGAATTAGACAGGATCCTTGAGGTCGGCCAGTTTCCGGTCGGTACTGTGGCGCGTCTCCCTCTTCCTCACGAGTGAGCCAACTGGTATCGGGAAGGTTGGATTTGTTTTTCCGAATATCCTTTCAAAATTGGTCACTCCTTCCTTTTCTCTAGCCTTGTCCGAAACTTTCTTGCTGTTTTGAAACTTGCTCCTTGTTAGGTTATGCCCCATGCATGGCGTCTGCTTAGAGTAGTCGACCTCTTGGTCTCTAGTGTTAGTTTCGACTTTGATTTCGATGCCTTGTGGTACACCTACTATCTGAGTAGTCGCAGGTCATCTAGGTTTCAGTTACGCCTTCGGCGGAATAGATCTCCTATAGCCTTAAACCTTGATGTTAACGACCGGGGATAGAGGTCCTAGTTCTTCTTCGTGGAGCGAAGGTCGCTCGAGAGGGATGTTGACTGCTCTTTTTTGCTCTTGGGCCGGAGGAAGACAGGTATCGTATTTGTCCTTTTTGATTTTTTGTCGAATGTCTTCTAAACTTTTACTCACATGTATTTTGTTGCAGCGCCTGATCCAGAGGAGCCGGAAGGTTTTGAAACGAAAACTGCTGCTTTGCTTTCCCTTTCTGAGGCCGATTGGTCTTTCAAGAATACAAATTTCCTGGCGTCTGACCCTGTTGATATGTCGACCCCTTATGCGTCCATTACCAAAGGCACTTGTTCGTTCCTGTATGTATGCGTTTGGTTGGTCTTTGGAGTCGTCGTTTGCTTATTTTGTTGCGCTTTCCTGACAGCATCCCGAGGCGGAAGGTCCAATGCTCGCCTTTCTAGGAAGAGTCTCTTGGATCACAAGCTTTCAGCGGCTAAGGATTTTGCATCGGTTAGGGCGTCTGCGTCGGCTAAGGCCATTGCTCTGGACTCGTCATCGTCCAAGACTTCCGGAGCGAAAAGGAAGGCGATTGTTGCCGCGGAGTCGCTGGTAGGTGTACTCAAAGATAGATCTTTGAGCGACTTGCTCCAAACCTTGGACCCTGAGGCTAAGAAGGAGATTGGTGACCTACATCCTATCGATTGTATCGATGAGGCCGGGGCCGCTGCTTGGAAGGTACATGTAGAGTTATTTGTGTATGCATAAACATTTTTCTTTTTATTGATAACTGATTATATGATCTTTCGTGTACAAGCTCTTCAGTATTCCAGTGTGGCATTCTCGACCGTACATGTATTAAGCGATGGGGCTGACAAGCGGATTGCCCAAGCCAAGGGTCAGCTTAAGGCCGCTAATGGTCGTGTGAAGGCCGCTGACAACAAGTTGGCTTCTGTTGAGAAGAGATTGAAGGAGGTCCAAGATCGGCTTGAAGAGTTGGAAGGCAGCGTCGAGGAGCTTCGAGTGAAGGATGCCCATATTGCCAGTGATGTTGGGACGTATTTCTGCATCAAGACCCGTATTGACATGATAGACGAGTATGCCGCGGGAACCCACTCAACCTGGAATATTGAGGAGGAGAAGGCCAGTATGGATTATCTCTACCCTAACAACAATCCTGGTGATGAGTTGTTCAAGCTTGTCGGTTTGGGTGAGGATGAACAGAAAGAGGAGGCTGATCTTGAGGCGACCGAAGAAATTGTTGAAGATGCGTCAAAGGTGCCTTCTGTGATGGAAAAGGGCCAAGAGGTTGTTCCTACAAATACTGACGAGCGGTCAGGTGAATCTTGATTTGTGTCTATGTAATGACAATGACTTGCACACGGCGTGTTGTTGACGCTTTTAACTCATATGTTTTGTTTTGTGTTGTGCCCCATCGTGGAGATGGGATGAACAATTGTTTTGGTGACCCGTCTACCATCGCGGGTCGCGTGTTTATGAATGCTTTGTTTTCTGCATACCTTGTTTTTGTTTGCTTCATTTTGCAAGTGGACTTGTTGGTCGCGTCCTGGCGAGTCGCGTGATGTTTGGTCGAGGAGACATGTTATTGTAGTTGTTAGTGTGACATGCCGTGTAGTTTCCAGGGAAGAGTTTTGTAATTTTGGGTAAAGACAAGTACCTTATATAGGACAAGTCTTGTAAAAGTGTGTTTTGTTTCGTTCCTCTATTCGTCGTGTGTCGATCGATCGTGTAATGTAAGCGCTTTAATGTATAAGAGTATTTATCTGCAAAAGTGTGTTTTGTTTCGTTTCTCTAATCCTTGTGTGCCGATCGATCGTGTAATGTAAGCGCTTTAATGTATAAGAGTATTTGTCTGCACAATTGCGATTTTGTCTTCGAGGCCTCTTGTTCTATGTTTAAGATGCTTGAAACACATAGAAAAGGTCAAAGGGCGACCGTTGGGTGTGATCCCAATGGCCCTCCGATGCTTAAGTCAGTAAAAGGTGTAGATAAATGTAATCGACTAAACATAAATGAAATGCAAGGCATAAAGTTTAAAAGTGATACAACTTTAGATGAGTCGCGTTCCAGCTTCGTGGGAGTAGTTATCCGTTCTTCGTCTCAAGTCGATATGCTCCTTGACCAATAATCTCTTTAATAAGATATGGTCATTCCCAATGAGGTGCTAGCTTTCCGTCTGCTGGGTCTCTGGTACTTTGGAATACTTTTCTTTGGACCCAATCTCCCACTTTGAAGAACTTGATACGAACATTCTTGTTGTAGCTTCTGGCGACTTGTTGTTGGTACTTGACCATCCGTATCCTAGCCTTTTCTTTGATCTCGTCTGAAGTGTCGAGGTTGTGAGATAACTCGACGTCGTTTTGCTCCGGGGTTTGTGACCCATATCTTGCCGTCGGGACGAGGATTTCGGCGGGTATGACTGCTTCACTCCCATAGACTAGTGAGAAAGGGGATTGTCCAGTCGCGTTCTTTGGGGTGGTTCTATCGGACCACGATATTAAAGGGAGTTTGTTTTTCAATTTCCCTTTTGCCCATGTGAGACGCTTCTTGAGATTATTTATGATTATCTTGTTACTGGACTCAGCTTGGCCGTTAGATTGAGGGTACCGTGGTGTGGATGTGATCAAGGTGATGTTCCATTGCTTGCAAAAGGACCGCGTCTTGCTGCCGATGAACTAGGAGCCATTGCCGCATACAATTTCTGATGGCATGCCAAATCTGCATAGGATGTTACATTTTATAAATGAAATGACGTGCTTTTCTTTTACCATTCTATATGCATCAACTTCAATCCATTTAGAAAAATAGTCAGTCATAGCAAGGAGGAAGACGCGTTGTCCTGACGCTGGTGGCAGTTTCCCTACGATGTCCATCCCCCATCGCATGAATGGCAAGGGTGCTAATGTCGAGTGTAACATTTCTGATGATTGATGAGTGATAGGTGTGTGCCACTGGCATGCGTCGCATTTCTTGACGTAGTCTGTTGCGTCTATGTTCATTGTTGGCTAGTAGGATCCTGTCTTGAGGGCTTTACCTGATAGGCTACGTCCTCCAGTGTGGTTCCCACATTCTCCATCGTGTATGGATTGTAGGATGTGTCTAACTTCGGTTGTTCTTAGGCAGCGTAAGTAAAACCTTATGACAGATCGTTTGAACAAAATATTATCTTTGATGTCAAAGGTTGCTGCTCGTACCTTATGTTTTTTGGCTTCCTCTTTGTATATTGGGAGTATGCCGTCTTTGAGCCATTTGATATAAGGTATGGTCCAGTCATCTTGGTTGTTTATGATATCGTCTTCAGTGTTGTCGCCTACTTATGCTGATACGACTTATTCTAGGGGCAACTCGTCTACTGCTTGGATTTCGTCGCAACTGGTTGCTTTGAGAGTCTCGGGGACTGCTGAAGTTGTGACGTGTGCCAGTGGGATGTTGCGGAAGTCGTCGGGATATAAGGCAGACCCGAGGTTTGCTTGGGCGTCGGCTTGAGTGTTGAGGTCGCGTGGGTATTGCCTGATGGTAAACTTCTGGAATTTTTCTGTTAACTTTTTGACGATGTCCAAGTAGGCCATCATCCTGTCATCTTTGGCGGCATACGGCCCTTATACTTGGTTGACGATTAGGAGGGAATCGCATACCACTTCGATGTTCTGGATTGCGAGGTCTTGTGCGAGCGTTAGTCCGAATATGAGTGCTTCGTACTCTGCTTCATTATTGGTCGCGTCCCATTCGCACCTCACAGCTTGGGCTATATGGTCCCCTTGTGATGATTTCATTACAACTCCTAGCCCGACTCCTCTTCCGTTTGACGCTCCATCTGTATGGAGTTGCCATGTGCCCTTGTCTTCTTTGGTTGTTAGTTGTGCGTAGACCTGGCAATCGGGTCGAGCGGGTGGGTTCGGGTCTGAGTACTGCCGGGTTCTGGTTATTTCGGATCGGGTCATTTTGGGTCTAAAATTTACCGGGTCAAACCAGGTCGGGTTATTACGGGTTTATTGCCGGTTCGGGTCAACCAATGGGTCGAGTTACGCAGTTTTTTCCTGCTTTTTTTGTTAATTTAATTTGCTTTAATTTATGAAATATTTATATTAAGTTTTTTTTCCGCATGGCTATCTATCGTTCAATTTTAATCCCGGTAAAAATAATGTTATCATAATGCCTTAAGTCCTTAACTCTTAATTTTAACATCTTAGTTCTATTTTATTAAAACTATCTTATAAATTTATACAGTTATACAACTTATACACTTATAACTACGCAATAGAACTTCGGCATAAGATTTAGGTTTGTACTAGCTTATAATATATTCCAGATTTCTTCTCCCAAACAAACACTTAATTATCTCATATTGCCATATTGGACAAGTGGGCAACCGCATGCTTATTATTTATTAATGATTACAACTTAACTGGTTGAGCTACCTTATATAGTCATATTACTCATATAGTCATATACTCATATATATAATGAATTAATGATGATGCTGAATCAGTGAATCCTTTAGTATTCTTATCGTCTTATTATTTCTGCATCAAACAAGGAACAAACAAACATGTAAAAAAAGTAGTATATAATCATGTTATACTATCACTCAGCATCAATGCTTTCTAGATACCAGCTATTTCCAATGTTCCTCATCTGTAGAGAATGTTCAAAAGTCAAAACACAACACCCTAAACAAAACCATAATTAAGCCATCATCCAACGACGTTTCAAGTTCGATAAAGTAGCAAATTAGTAACAAAATAACAACTTAGTCATAATTCAAAACACGACAAAATATCCAAAACAATTAAACAAGTCCTTAATAGTTATGTCAATCCTCCATCTCCACTGTTTCATCACCATTGTCAACGTGCAACCTTGTAAATTGGACTTCTAATCCTTCTTCTAGATTCTCCTCTGGACCTGGACAATTAAACTTCGAATTCAACTCAAATATATAACATTAAAATGTCATACTAAGGTGGAACAAAACAATAACTTACCTTCTTCGATATCCAATCCATAAATCCAAGAGCGAGTCGTCAAATGTGCTTCGGCGGTTTCTGCAAGAAGAGAATATCTCCACCTTGTTATAACTCTACTTCCCATGCTAAAGGCAGACTCGGATGCCACAGTTGTTATCGGAATGGCTAAAATATATCTTGCCATTCTAGAGACTGAAGGGAATTTATGAGCATTTTTCTTCCACCACTCAAGCACATCTAGATCTTTAGTTGGATTTTCCCTAGTCTCATCCAAATATATATTAAGTTCTGATTTTTCTGTAGAAATATCAAACACCGAAGCAAATCCCTAGCAAAGACACAAAATAAAAATTAGTGAAGCATGTTGAAATATAAGAAAAAATGTAAATAATTGACATTATATTAAATTACCTCAAAGTCTCTAGGGTCAATCATATCTCGAGTCGCAGTTGCTTCATTGTTGTTTACAGAATACTCTTGAAACAACTTCATAAATTCCTCTTTCACATGATTGGATTTCAATGAAGCACTTTCAACATCCAACTTCTCGAAACAATGTTGAATTAATTGAAACTTGTAACGAGGATCCAACATGATGGAAAATGAAAGAATCAAACTATAAGAACTCCAATACTTATCAAACTTCCTCTTCATCCTATTTACCATATCCATCAGAACTGTATCCCCACAAGCAACATATTTCAATAATAGAAGCTCAACTTTCCACACACACTTAAAGTACAAATTGGATGTTGGATATATCCTTCCCGACATAAGAGTAGTAAGTTCATCAAAAGGCTTCAAAAGATTACAAATCTTCTCAATTCTATTCCATTCTTCATCAGTTGGAATTGGGGGAAATCTAGAATCAACTCGCACCATTCTTCCACTTGAAAAAGCCATACGGAAACGCAATGCCCTTTCAAGCATTTTAAATGTAGAATTCCATCTTGTAGGACAATCCAAGCACAAATTTCTTGAGCAATCAAGGCCAAGTGATAAAGCAATTTCTTTAAACTGTAAAGTTCTACGCTCTGAAGACCCAACAAAACACACCATCTTCTTAATCTTTTTCACCCCGGTATCAACTACTTTCAAGCCTTCTTGAACAATTAAGTTAAGAATATGAGCACTACATCGCACATGAAAATACTCACCACCGCAAGGCAAAGAAGAATGCATAGCAAGGCTATCGGTTAACATGGACTGCATATTGTCATTGCATCTTGCATTATCTAGAGTGATACTGAACACTTTCTTATGAATTCCCCAATCTTTCAGAAGGCCAAACACAGTGTCATGTAAAACTGAAGCAGTGTGGGGTGGTTCTACATGACAAAAGTTAAGAATCTTGCAATGCAAATTCCAGTCATCATCAACAAAATGAGCAGTAAGGGACATAAAGCCTTGATCGACACAAGAAGTTCACATATCAGAAGTCAAACAAATTCTTCCAGAAAGCTTGCTCATGAATCATCTAAGATTTTCTTTTTCCCTTTTATGAATTTTCAGCACATAATTCTTGACCATGTTTCTACAAAATGGTTTGCAATTTTCATTCAAGAATCTATGAACATCCCTAGTTCCTTCATGTTGAGCATAATTAAAATGATAGTTGTGTCTAATGATAGAAAGACAAACCATTTCCTTGTAGAAAGTTTGATCCACTTTACGTATCAAATTTCCATCGCTTGCCAAGATAAGTTCACCCTTAGCACCACATAGACGGCTCGAACACGTTTCAAAATGCCTCCTGAAATTAGAAGTACCCTTTTCAGCATAAGCCTTAATAGGTCCACCACCGCAATACTTACAAATAGCTCGTGGCACAAGATCATCAAACTCATTCCCGTCGTGTGTTTCATAATGTTGCCAAATTGGAGCATTCCAACTTCTTTTCCGAGTTTGAGTTTCTACAGAAGAGGATGAACTCCCTAAATAAAAGAAAATAAACATCATTATAAAAAAAATATTGAGATACATATTAATAAAAATTATGATGTCAAAATATGAGACTAGATACCCAAATTTGGAGCGGGTGATGATGATGATGCTGATGGGGCTATGGATGCAGATTCAGATGCGGATCCTGATGCAGATGCGGATGCAGAACTTCCAGTCCGAAATGGCAACGGAGGTCGATCTCCTCTTTTGGATTTTCGAGTTGCAGAAATATTTTTTCGTGGCAGCATGTTCTACACTTCTACCCTAATAGAAAAAATAAGTTAATAACCTTAAATTTAGATTTTAATTAGCAGTACAAACGTAGAGTTCAAAGTTGATAACGTTAAATTTGTAATACTCAAAACAAAAAAAAAACCAAACAAAATGTTGATGGTGAATGTGCCAGTGAAGCAGGAATTAACCAGAAATCAGAGAATTGAGAAATAACACTAAGACAAAAACCCAAATAATTCAAAGCCTAAGTGTAGACAAGCAACAAACATATTAAGTAAAGCACCAACAAATTAACTAAAGCCTAAGTGTAAATAAAGGTGAGAAACAGTAGAAGACTAGAAGCTAAATGAGATTAAGTAAAATGAGATTAGGGAAGGAAAACAGACCGAGAATGAGCAAGGCGTCAGGGAGAGCTCCGAGAATAGGAAGGAAGAGACTGCCAACAATCTCGGGGCCCAAGATCTCGAGCAGAAGCTCGCTCCCACTGAACAACAGATCGGACGAGACTGCCAACAATCCTGGTGCCGCCGCCGGCGAGGCGAGGTGAGGCGAGGCGAGGAGAGTAGAGGAGAGGCGAGGCGAGTAGAGTAAAGGAGAGGCAAGGAGTTGCGGATTGCGTTGGAATGGTCGGATACCTAGCAGAGGCAAAGCAGCGGGCCAGCGGCTGAAGTGCTGAGCTTGTGAAAGAAAATAATGAAAAGGAATAAGTGAATAACCCTAAAATTTTAGAATAGCCGATAGCGCCAGTTTTTTTTTTCAATTTCCCGCCTTTATTTTTTTATCCATCGGGTTGACCCGACCCGACCCGTTTTTGACCCAAAAATTTTCCGGGTCATCGGGTTTGATTGAAAACGGGTTTCGGGTTCAACTTTACGGATTATGACCCAGAAAAATTGGGTCGGGTCGGGTTACCGGTTTGGGTCATATTTTGCTAGGTCTAGTTGTGCGGCTACCTTCGTGGCTTCCTGTTCCAGTGTTGGACTGAAATCGGCCACAAAGTCTGCCAAAGCTTATGACTTGATTGTTGTCCTTGGTTCATATTTGATGTCGAAGCCGCTCAAGTGTATCGCCCATTTCGCCATTCGTCATAATAGACTGGAGACTGTTTTCCGTCCTCTTCTATCGTCAAGACCGCACTTACTGCCGACTCTGATACTGCCATGTATAATGGTAGTGACTCGTCGTCTTTTGGTTTGGGTAGCAGGAGTAGACTTGCTAGATATGCTTTTAGGTCTTGGAAAGCTTGTTTGTGCGCTGCTATCCATTCAAACGACTTGTTCTTCTTTAGGGCTTCATAAAAGAGCTTGCACTTGTCCAAGGATTTGGATATGAATCTATTGAGTGATGTTATTCTCCCTGTTAGTTTTTGGACGTCCTTTGACGCATCTGAGGGACTTTAGGTTGACAATTGCCTTAATCTGGTTCAGGCTTGCTTCTATTCCTCTTAGGGTCACCATGTACCCTAGGAATTTCCCTGAGGATACTCCAAAGGAACATTTAGCGGGGTTTAGCTTCATGTTATACCTTTTCAGTACTTCGAACGCCTCTTTTAGGTGTCCAATGTGATCTCGGGCCGCTTTTGATTTGACCAGCATGTCTTCTATGTATACTTCCATAGTGTCCCTGATCAAGTCTTTGATCATCTTGTTGACGAGTCGTTGATACGTGGCCCCTGCATTTTTTAGTCCGAAAGGCATAACTTTGTAACAATATGTACCTTGACTGGTTATGAAAGCCGTTTTTTCTTGGTCGTCTGGGTCCATCAAGATCTGATTGTACCCACTGAACGCGTCCATGAACGTGAGCATTTCGTGACATGCGGTCGCGTCGACCATTGCGTCGATGTGTGATAGTGGAAAGGAGTCCTTGGGACAGGCCTTGTTTAGATCGGTGAAGTCGATGCAGACCCTCCACTTGCCATTTTTCTTTTGTACTACGACGACGTTTGATAGCCACTAGGGTATTTCACTTCTCTGATTTTACTTGTTTCCAGCAAGTTCTTGACTTCGTCGTCTATGATTTTGTTCCGTTCTGGCGTGAATTTCCTCCTCTTCTGTTTCACCGGGGGATAGGTCGGATCTACATTCAACTTATGAGTAATAACGTCGGGGGAAATCCCCACCATATCTTCATGTGACCAGGCAAAGCAATCAACGTTAGATCGTAAAAATATTATTAGACTAGCTCTGGTCGAATCATCTAAATCCGATCCGACCCTTACCGTGTGTTTTGGCTCTGAAGGGTCCAACGCGATCTCGTCTAATTGTTCCATTTCTGGTTCGATGTATCGTTTGGTTCCTTCGCCGCACTGTAGTTGCTATGCCGAATGTCGTTCGACCGCCCCTTCATTGATGTGACGTAGCATTCTTTGGTAGCCTATTGGTCGCCTTTTATTTCCTGTACCCCACATTTGGTTGGAAACTTTATAGTTTGATGATACGTGAATGGTACAACTTTCATGGCGTGAATCCAGGGTCTGCCAAGGATTGCGTTATATGGGGATGGGCAGTCGAGTATCAAGAACTGTACCTGCTGGTTAACCCCGCTGAAATATGTTGTTAACACTATTTCGCCTAGGGTATGTTTGATTTCTCCACTGAATCCGACCAATGGAGTCGACTTTCGGGTCAAATTGTCCTCACTTAGACCCATACCTAGATCGTCATGATGATCGCCTAATTCTTCGGCTTCAGAGTCATCGAAGGTGATGGAAGGCGCCTCTGCTGCTTGCAGTCGTCTCGTCTCTGATCGGATTGGTTTGGTTTGTCACTTTTGCTTTCTTTGGCGTATCTTTTGGCGGCCGAGTATGTGTTTCCACACACGTTTGACCCTCCTGAGATGGTGTTAATAATCTTAGTGTGTACTAGGAGAGGAGGGTTTATCGGTCGTTACCTAGTCCCTTCGATCTAGGGTCGCTTTTTATTTGTCGTATATGATGTCGCACAAGAGTCCTTGTGCGAGGAGCCTTGCGACTTCCTTGTGCAGGGCAATGCACTCATTTGTGGTGTGACCATGATCTCCGTGTAACTCGCACCATCGGCTCATATCTTTCTTGGCATCTGGCTTGTCGCTTTTTCGAGGCCATCTTACCTCTTTCCCTTACATGTCGAAGCTTTTGACAAGTTTCGACACAGAAATGTTAAAGTCCTAGGAATGGACCTTTGGAGGGAAGGTCGGGTTATTCTTCCAGTCTTGATTCCTATCATAAGAGTTACTTACCTGACTCAGATTGCTTCGTCCCTTGGGATAGGGTTGGTGTCGCTTGTCGCGTCGATGATCTGAAGATGATCTTCGGTCGACTCGATCAGGGCTTTTGTGGGCTCTTCATCTTCTTCCAACCTGACCTGGGCCATGGTCTTGGCTTGTACGTCTTTGAAGCTTCAACACGGGTATTTGGTCAATTCGCGATAGAGTTCACTACCTTTGATCAACCCCCGGCGAAAGGCTTTGATTGACGTCGGGACATCGCAATGTGGGATCACAACCTTTTCTTTATTGTACTTGTTAAGATAATCTCTTAGGGGTTCACCGTACCTTTGCATGATCCTATATAGGTCGCTTGATTGCTTTTCCAGTCCCCGACTGCTGGCGAATTGGATTTTGAACTAATTGGCCAGATCGGCGAATGAGGCGATGGAACCCTACGACAAGTGCATGAGCCAAGTTAGTGCGGGTCCTGCGAGTGTCGTGCCAAAACTTTTGCACATGACCGCTTTGCGATTCCATCTTGGAATATAAATAGTCATCAATTTTTGCTTGTAGATAGAAATATGATCGACGGGGTCCCCGATCCCATCGTAGTTGGGCATGTTAGGGACATGTAACTTCTTTGGGATCTCGACACGTGCGATTGCTTCTATGAAAGGTGAGTCTTCGTATCCATCGATTGCCTCTTTTTTGATTGGCTGTGGGACTCCTGGAATTCGAGCGATGCGGTCGTCCAAATCCTTCATATGCTCGTTGATAGCTTGATGTATGAAGGTTTGGAGATCCATCAGTGTGGTGACCTATGGAGGGGCTACTCGAGTCTTTGTGGGCTCGATCGCGGAAACTGGAGGGTTAGTCATGAAAGCACTGACTGGGGGAGTTTGAAATATACCGATAGGTTGGGTAACGTTCTGAGTGATTACCGCTACGGGCGTCGAGACTGCTCCGTCCATGTTGAGACGTGTTGGGAGGCCCTCGGGGTTGACCACGTGTCTTGATCCTCCTGGGGCCAAAGCAGCCAAATTCACCTGTGATTTCAAGAGTTCATTTTCATGAGTTAGTCGTGCAATTTTAGCTTCACACTGGGTACTTAGGGTTTCGGTTTTCGAGGACTGTTGAGCCAACTCCTCTTGGAGGATGCTCATGTACTTTGCCAACTCTTGGATTTGGGTATCCAAGACTGGCGGATTAACGACGTCTTCAGCTTGATTTCCGAATAGGGCATCGGCCTAGACTTGGTCTTCAGCGGGGATCATGGGATTTTTGGAACCGGCCATGATCGGATGAGGATTGGATCGTTGATTGCCTAGATGCCCCACGATGGGCGCCAAATTGTTTTGGGGCAAAAAGATCGAACTGACCTAGATCGCCTTAAGAAGGGCAACTAGACAATAATGAGATTGAATTTATCTAAATAATCCAAATCAACTTAACAAGCAAATAAACGAGATCAAACATACGTAATATAAGCTTATCTCCTAGAAAAGAGAGATGTAATTAAATACAGAGATTTAGTTGTTGGTCGCTTCAATACTAGAACGAGAGAATGAATTAGAGAACAACTCTTCGTGATGAACTGGACAATGGTGAAATGCTACTTGAATTGAGTAAGACTCATAATGCATGTGTTACATCGATAATCTACTTTGTATTTATGCTAATCCTAGGCTTTGATATGTTTAACTGGCATGTTCGAGATTTCCAAGACTCGTCGAACCGTCTACCAGCCCTCCGAGATCTTCTCCAACGTCTTTTCTGCCAACGGTCTCCTCTGCTTTCCAGATCTTCTAGAAGGTGGCCTGATTAGCTCATATGGGCCGGCCTAATAGGTCAGATAAATCATGGCCCAACATTAGTCAAGAATTGTATACTACCATTGACCTATAAATAAAGGCCTTAACCATTGTGAAACATGCACAAAAAGGGAGCAAAAATACATATCTAAAGTTCTTGATCTCTCTCCCTCTCTTCTAATACTTAAAGTTGTTTTAAGTGTTTCTTTATAAAGGTTTAGGTGATCTTGCCTTAATCACTTCATAACACATTATTAACACGAGTCTCTAAATACCACTTCAGTTTCGGGAAATATCAAGTAATTAAATGACAAGCATCGCAAAGAGAGAATTTGACATCCTTGAGCTATCAGGCCATAAATACCTCGAATGGAGAGTTAATGCCTTAGCTCACCTCATGGCAAATGGCCTTTAGGGAACGATCGTGGAAACTAATAATACCATGCCTCAAGAGAAGGTGAAAGCCATTGTATTCCTCTGTCACCACATACATGAAAGTCTCAAAACTGAGCACTTGTTTGTAGATGATCCAAGAGAATTGTGGGAGAGCTTGAATGAACGTTCTGGACATCAAAATGAGGTCCTGCTCCCACAAACACTATACGAATGGATCAATCTAAGGTTTCAAGACTTTAAGTCCATATCTGAGCACAATAGTGCTATACATAGGATCACGTCTCAATTGAGACTATGTGGTCATATGATAACCCAACAAGAAATGTTGGAGAAAATTTTCTCCACTATGCTTGCCTCTAATGTTGTGTTACAACAATTGTATAGAGAGATAGAGGCTTCAAGAGATACTCTGACTTATTAAAAGTCTTGCTGGTTGCTGAAAAGAATAATGATCACATGATGAAAAACCACAACCTAAGGCCTACTGGCTCCACAACAGTTCCGGAAGCAAATGTTGTGGATAAAAGGGTCCTAGATGGGGATGCCAATGAATATGGGCAACAGTCACGACGTGATAATGGTCGTGGTCGTGGAGGCCATGATGGTCATGGTGTAACACCCCCGACTTATGTCGGTAGTGCCACACACCAGTGACCACCAAGGCAATGACAAGCAAAAGGTCCAGACGGTTCAAACATGACCCTCCCATAATTCACTTGCTATAGATGTGGCATGACTGGTCACTAGTCAAGGGTATGCACTGTAGCTCCACACTTAGTGAAGCTATACCAAAATGAGAAAAATAAATAAAAGGCTACTGAGACCAATTATATTAAAGGTGTGAATAAATCACACGTAACTAGTCTGGATGTCGATAATTTCCTTAATTTTGATAATTACGATGACTCTGTCGTAGAGGGTTAGATGAAAACAATGACCTCTAAATATCTATACTATTTCGTTGTTGCATAATGTTATGTAATGTCTTCTATTTCCTTGTACTATGTTTTCTCATTCTTTCGTAAGAATCTTGTGTAATATATCTATCCATGTGTAATATATATGAAGTTTTTCTTACTAATGTCTTTATTCATCCTTTTCTCCCTTTATCTAGAAAAGATGAACTCACCTGAGGTGAAACTCGATGGAAAGGAGCAATGTTTTCTAGACAGTGCGATAGCACACACCATTTTGAGAAACAAACAGTTCTTTACTCAGTTGAAAGCCTATGAAGGCAATGTCACTACAATATCGGGTGTGTCTAAACTCATCGAAGGTTCTAGAAGAGTTATTGTTCTACTCCCAAGAGGAACAAAATTAGTGATAAACGACGCACTATATTCGAGTAAACCTCGAAGGAATTTTTTGAGTTTAAATATGTGCGTCATAATAGGTTTCATATGGAAACCATGAATCAAAATGTGAGAGAATATTTGTGCATCATAAAACATGAGTCTAGCCAAAACATATCCTTGAAAGGATGCCAGGACAAACCTCCATATTATATCATACATAAATTTATTCGTTTGAGGTCAATGCAGCGATACGTAAAAGGTCATATGACCAAACTGCATTCACATTATGGCATGACCATTTGGGTCACCTTGGATCAGTAATGATGCACAAAATCATACAAAATTCACTTGGACATCTATTGAAGAACATTAAGGTTCTTTCGTCCAGTGATTTTAATTGCATTGTTTGCTCACTTGGAAAGCTAATTATAAGGCCTTCAATGGGCAAAATTGAAAGTGAAATGCATGCATTCTTAGAAGGAATACAAGGAGATATATGAGGACCAATTGCTCCACCATGTGGACCATTTCGATATTTTGTGGTGCTAATTGATGCACACGTTGGTCACATGTAAGTCTATTATCGACTAGAAATGCTTCATTTGCTAAACTCCTTGCTCAAATAATCCGATTAAGGGCATAGTTCCCAGATTATGCCATAAAGAAAATTCGGCTTGATAATACAGGAGAATTTATATCCCAAATCTTCAATGATTTTTGTATGTCGATTGAGATTGATGTAGAGCATCTAGTGGCTCATGTTCACACACAGAATGGTCTTGCTGAATCATTAATAAAGCAATTACAATTAATCTCTAGACCATTGTTAATGAAATCCAGACTTCCACCATCAGCGTGGGGACATGCTATATTGCATGCTGCAGCTTTGGTTCGGTTGAGACCAAGTGCAAACCATGAACATTCCCCACTGCAATTAGTATCTGGAAAGGAGTCAGACATTTTGTATCTAAAAGTATTTGGATGTGTTGTTTATGTTCCTATTGCTCCACCTCAGTATACAAAGATGGGTCCACAAAAAAGATTGGGAATTTATGTTGATTTCGAATCCCCAACGATTATTAAATATCTCGAACCAACAACTGGTGATTTGTTTACAACAAGATTTGATCATTGTCATTTTGACGAAAGTACATTCCCTAACTATGGGGAGAAAAGAAAAAGGTGGACCCATATATGAAAGAGGTTACATGGAATGCAACAACATTATCTCACCTTGATCCAAGAACGAAAATGTGTGAACAAGAAGTACAACGAATCATTCATTTGCAAAATGTTGCAAATCAGTTACTCGATGCATTTATTGATGCAAAGAAGGTAACTAAATCACATATACCTACAACAAATGCTCCTACAAGGATTGAAATTCCCATTGGACAACCAGAAGCGTCCATTGCAAATGAGTTTATAACACGCCGGAAGGGTGGTAGACCGCTAGGTTCAAAGAACTTGAAACCAAAGAAGCCAAAGAACCAAAAGGGTATGGCAGGAGATGCCACAATGGCTCCTGATAACGATGATAAAGGCAAAGAGACCGAAAATGAAAATATCTCAAAGGAAAATGATATATTGAATAATGATTGAAATATCGATAATTTTGAGATTTCCATAAAATTATGTATACACGGATATACAATGGAATAGAAATGATATCATTGTTGATGATATATTTGCCTACTCAGTGGCTATAGATATTGTGGCTGAGGATGATGACATTGAGGCTCAATCAGTTGATGAATTTCATTGAAGGAAAGATTGGCCAAGATGGAAAGAGGCCATTCAGGCAGAATTAAAATCGCTTGAAAAGCGAGAAGTCTATGGACATGTAGTCCATACACCAAAGGGTGTAAAAACAGTCGGTTACAAATGGGTATTCGTTCGAAACGAAATGAGAAAAATGAAATTGTCAGATATAAGGCGAGACTTGTAGCCCAAGGTTTTTCTCAAATTCCTAGAATTGATTATGAAGAAACATACTCTTCGGTAGTCGATGCAACTACGTTGAGGTTTCTAATTGGCATGAATGTGTTTGAAAGACTACAGATGTGCCTTATGGATGTCGTGACTGCATACTTATATGAGTCACTTGATATAGACATCTACATGAGAGTCCTAGAAGGACTAAAACTGTCCGAGTCCAACAACTTTGAACCTCGAGAAATATTCTCTATAAAATTGAGGAGGTCATTGTATGGATAGAAACAATCAGGACGGATGTGATACAACCGTCTTAGTGAATATCTTATAAAAGAGGGATATAAGAATAATACCACATGTACATGTGTTTTCATCAAGCGATCCAAGAATGGATTTGCTATTATCGCAATCTATGTAGACGATTTGAACATCGTCAGAACTTCCCATGAACTTCAAGAGACTGCGAAATGTTTGATGAAAGAATTCGAGATGAAAGGTCTTGGTAAAACTAAGTTTTTTCTTGGCTTACAAATTGAGCATCTAAAGGATGTAATTTGTATCCATCAATCTAATTATACTGAGAAAATTCGGAAAAAGTTTATATGGACACGACTCATCCTTTGAGCTCTCCCATGTAAGTTCGATCCTTCAATGTAGAAAAGGATCAAGTTTGCCCTCGAGAAGAGGACGCAGATGTTCTTGGTCCAGAAGTACCATATCTAAGTGCAATTGGTGCTCTTACGTATTTAACTAACAATACAAGACCAAATATTGCTTTTGATGTGAAACTATTGTCCATGTTTAGTTTTGTGCCTACAAGGAGGCATTGGAACTTGATCAAACATATATTCCACTATCTTCGCGACACACATGATCTTGGGCTATTCTATTGTAACCAGAGAGACGCCACCTTTGTCGAATATGCAGACTCAAGGTACTTATCAGATCCACATAAAGCCAAAGCACAAAATGGCTATGTATTCACATATGGAGGCATATCCGTCTCATGAAAATCAACAAAGCAAGCTGTGACTGCCACATCATCAAATCAAGCAGAGTTGATTGCTTTGTATGAAGCAGGGAGAGAATGTGTGGCACTACGAGCAATGATCAAATTCATCCAGAGAGAATGTGGAATGAGGCCCATCACTGACAACCCAACATTATTGTATGAAGACAACTCAGCACGTGTTGCTTAAATGAAGAAAGGCTACATTAAGGGAGACCGCACAAAACACATATTGCTTAAGTTCTTTTCTACTCATGAACTAGAAGAAGCTGGGGAAGTTGATATCCAACAGATCCAGTCGAATGAAAATTTAGCTGATATGTTCACGAAGTCATTGGCTCCTAAGAAATATGCAGAATTGGTATCCAAGATTGGCATGTACAAATTCCAAGACATACACTGATCTCAAGGGGAGCATCATACGCGCTGCACTCTTTTTCCCTTCGATTAGGATTTTATCCCACTGGGTTTTGCCTGAGAAGGTTTTTAATGAGGCAACATCATAGGCGTATAATGGGATTCATAGTCGCACTCTTTTCCCTTCGATCAGGTTTTTATCCCACTGGGTTTTTCCTGACAAGGTTTTTAATGAGGCAACGTACACTCATATCCTACAACAGTTCGAAGGTGAATATTCAAGGGGAGTGTTATGAACATGTCATTTTAGTATGTTATACATGTTTAACTAAGTATAAACACAAGTGTTGTATAAGTTTGACAACTTAGGTTGATTATTAGAGGTAAATAGTAATGGTGAATTATTCACCTTCTTTACCTTGGTATTAGTCAAGAATTGTATGCTACCATTGACCTATAAATAGAGGCCTTAACCATTATAAAACATGTACCAAAAAGGAGCAAGAATACATCTCTAAAGTGCTTGATCTGTCTCACTCTCTTCTAATACTTAAAGTTGTTGTAAGTGTTTCCTTATAAGGGTTTAGGTGATCTTGCCTTAATCACTTTATAACAGACACCAATTTTTACTTGTCTATATAATACTTTGGTGTATCGGACATTGGTGTATGTACGGCTTTTTATTGGTCCAAAATGGAATTGAACCGAGCTGAAAATTATATTTTGGATTTAGTGAACCAAAAAATGAACCGAATATTTATGAATCGAAATAACCGAACATTTTGAAATTTAGGTTATTGAAACCGGTCTTAGTGAACTGAACCGAATTAGATCGAATCGAATTTGGGCCGAACTGAACCGAACTAGGACGATTTGAACCGAACTGGATCAAACAGAATAAGGATTAACTAGTTTATCTAGAAATCTAGGTTTTATTTTTAAAAATAATGGGTTCTAACCGAACCAAACTGAAAACCAATTATTGTTTTCATGTGAATCAAATATAATCGGTTCGGTTTAGTCCAAAACCGAATATATGACCGACCGATGAACACCCCTAGGTGTATGTCATTGTTTGAAGTACCAAAAAAACTCGTAAAATATCAGGAATTTTTTTTGACAAGACGTAAGCTCACTATGGCATACCCTAACATATGACGCATCAACAAAAGTTGCACATCGTGGTACTTGACGTATGCCAACAATGGGATATGCCATAGATGGGTGCACCGTTATATCTTTTCAATTTTAAAATTGTCACCGTTGGAATATAGTCGTTTTGTGCATCCATGTGTGGCGTACGCCCAGTGGTGGCGCACCAACGTAATATTTCCAAGGGTCTAATTTGTAGCATATAAATACTCAAGTCTCATGTCTGTTCCATATCCGAACACATTCTTCTCATAATGTCACATAATAGTGAAGAGTCATATTCTGATGGAGAAGTGGAAGCAAATTTTTAGGATTGAAGCACCGATTGTGAGGTAAGTATTGTATGGAATTCCGTTTAAGAACATAAGATTTGCTTTACTTATATATTTAAGATTTTATATTAGGTATGAATTAGCAATTATTTAGTTTAGTTATAACTTAATAAAACTACGTAGTTTAAGTAAGCGTTGTTTGATTAGTGAAGTGGCGCCCACAGTGGGACTGTGAGTCAAAAAAGATTAAACCTTTTTCCAACCACATTCACTACAAACCACATCACCATGTCCAACAACGGACCAACCACCAACGACGTCATTGCTTTCGAAGACGTACAACCACAAAAAATCTTCCTCAAAATCCATCATATCAGGTTGGTCTAGCAATTCGAGGGATCAACACACCACTGACATGGCAGAACTCCGCGAAAAGATGAAAGCTTTGGAAGAGTCGTTGGCCGCCCAGAAGACCCAATTTGAAGCGCGGCTCCAGGGTGTGTTAAAGGAGAACGAGGAATTGTGTTCCCTAAATGTGTCGATGCCACCACCATCACCTTGTTCTCGACTCCAATACATTCGCGACGACAACACAGTCTGACACCTCGATCTTGAGTCTGTCGCCGTCAACCCGTCTTTCTTTACTCCAATCATGATGTCGTCAATCGACGTTGGGGATCTCGCTACCCTCCAATAAGGATGACTAACCAGGTTGTCCATGGTATGAAAACAACTGATCCAATAGAGGCAATACCAATGGAGTCATTCGATGATGTCATCGAACGAAAGTGGCGCAAAAAGCTTAGAACTTTAGACGAGATGTTTTCTCAAATACTAGGGGTACGTAGGCCCATATAAGAGGAATGCGATGACTGTTATGCCGATTCACGCTTTGTCGACGCCATTGCTCATGTCAAGATTCCCAAAAAGTATGCGGGTCCTGATATACCGTTTTACTATGGGAAAACTGATCCCGATGAGCACGTCTCATATACAAGCACATGATGATGACAAGCATGGTGCCTAAACACTTGAAAGAAATCGTAATGTGCCAATAGTTCAGATATACTCTAAAAGGCTCCACCTTGACATGGTTCATACACTTGTCAAACATGAGTATCTCCTCATTTGCTAGACTGATCAACATGTTCAAAACTCGGTTTGTTAGCAGTCGACGACTCTAAAACTAATCCAGTGATCTCTATTGTGTCACCCAACGCCAAGGGGAGACGCTAATGGAGTACCTAATCAGGTTCAACGACGAAAAGGAGTCGATACTTTGTCGTGACACCGCAACCTCCATAGAGGCATTCAGCTGGGGACTATTCGAGAAGTCGAAACTATATCGCGATTTGACCAAGTACCCATGTTAGACGTTCGAAGATGTACAAGCCAAATCCATGGCATACATCCAACTAGAGAATGACGATCTCACATCAGAGAAGTCAAAGGAGCCATCACGACCAAGCAATCCTGACAGGATCGCGCCTCTTGATGCTCGGTTCACGGTAAATCAGTTCAAGCATTGCGTCTCCACGAGTAGGGATGATCGTCCTTCCTTCGGATGAGTTTCTTGAGCGTGAAAGTGATGGAATGGTGGTGCTGGTGAAATGATCTTGATGATGATGATTTCTGGATATTTTGAGGGATAAGTATCTTACTCTCTTGTGGATATAACTCACCACTCAAGGATAAGATAAAGATCTTGAGATATAACACACTCAAGAGGCTTTGATCGTCACTCGATATGACACACGAGCAAGGATAAAATTTATGGAAATTCTTGAGACTAAAACTAAGTTTTTCTTCTGGTTTCCGATTGACTAAAAGGTGAGTAACATTGAAAGGGATGAGGGCTATAAGTAGCCAGCCAACACTACTCTTCAAACTAGACTTTTGACATGCCTCAGGTCTTTGAAGAATCATACATATTAAACTAAACAATTTAACTCGGAATGTCTTGAATTTTTGACACGCGATAAACAACATCACAATCAACCCTCATTAAAATATCAGGAAAAAGACACGATCCAATTGGAAGATAGCCTTCATTCTTTAAACGGTTGGACCACGAGCAAAGTCACCAAGCCAACTTGAACTTCTCTCGGGGCTTCTTGAGCCATTAGTCCCTCCATGAGTCTAGATGCTCGGGATCGGGTGATCACGCCGGGGGGTGGGTCATCGCCTCTAATTGATGTAGAAACCCTAGCGACGTCGGGTAGTTGGGAACGAGTGGAATGTCGACCAGACAAATGGGCACTTTCCTAGGCGCTTCTGGCTTGAGGGGTTGGCATAGGACCATGGAGGTTCATAGTCGTCGGGGTGCCCGGTGGAAAGTGGCTTAGGTGGTTCATGGCCTTAGGTGGACTTGGGCGTCGCGAAGGGCTTGCAGCGAGCAACGCCGGGGTGGGCAAGAGCGTCGGTGAGGGCATTGGCATGGCTTGCCTATCTTGAGCATCTTGATGGACCATAGTCACATCAAATCTCGTCAGCAAAACCGAGACACATTACAAGCCCTATCCTCGACTAAAGCCAAGCAACCAGACGATCAACGACATCCGAGACAATGAATACGACCACTACAATGACTGTGGCTGAATCTTCCTCTCCACCACTACTCATTCGCCATCGACTCCGCCACAATACTCAACGCCATGGCCAAACTCGACGAAACTGCAAAATGGCCTAGAAAGCTAGATAATCCCATGAACGGAATAGTTGGCAACAACTGGTGCAATTTTCACTGCGACGGAGGACATAACACCGAAAAATGCGTCGCGCTAAGAAAAGAAGCCACCCACTTGCTTCAAAGAAGCTATCTCAAAGACTTACTAACGGATAGAGCAAAAATGACTTTGGATTGATCCAAGCAAATGTGATAATAATATTAAAATTTACAAATAGCAGATCTATTAAAATTATAAAATCAATGTGAATATATACATGATTGAACTTTATACATGAAGCCTAAAGTCTTATTTTGATTAATAATATAAAATAAACTTAACTTCCTGTTTGTTATTCTAAAAAATAATAATTATAATTTAACACTAATAATTACAAACAACTCAAATAAATTAAATTTTCTAAAATTAGTGGGATAGTAGAGCAGGTGGTGGAGAAAAAAATAATTTAAAACAAAAGAAAATGATAGTAGATAGGGTTATTTCTCGTTAGATCCTTCTTTTTAACAAAAAAAAGAAGACGTGTGTTAGATAGAAATTTAGCCAAATTTTAAATAGAAATTTAGTCAAGTGACACAATTTCTTTTTAAGACTTGCCTTCTTATTTAATGTATTAGAAAATTAGAGTAAAGAGATGAATATGATTAAGAAATAAATATATTAGTTTAAGCCATTTGTCTTCGAACAAGCTGCATATTGATCAAGATATTCCAATCTTCATCCATAGGTGTACTTTACAAATTTCATTAATTAATTATCACTACATAATATGTGGCTAAGAGATTGGACCGTATTTTTTCTAATGCTGCTGGCAGATTGCGGTGGATTGATGCAAGAGTCGTTCACCTGCCTCGTTACTCGTCTGACCATGTGCCCTTACTTCTTTCCTTGGTCCCTCCCGTTGTTGGGGATAGAAGACGACGGCCTTTCCGTTTTGAGGCAGCTTGGTTAACCCACCCACAGTTTTTTAGTTTTATTGGTTTGGCACCGTGAAGGTCCTGCCTCTGTTGCTTTGCTTCATTTGCGTAATCGCCTTATTAGTTGGAATCGCAACGTTTTTGGGAATATTCATATCCGTAAGAAACATATTGTTGATCAGCTTGGGGTTCTTCAACGCACGTTGAGCTCGGGAGTGTCAGATTGGCTTCTGTAGAGGGAGGCTGAATTACAGGGGGATCTCTCGGCTGTTCTTCATCAGGAAGAAGTTTCATGGCATCAGAAGTCTAGAGAACAATGGCTTATTTCCGGGGACCGCAATACTTCCTTTTTCCATATGTCTACGGTTGTTCGTCGGAAGAGAAATAGGGTGGAGTTTCTTAAGATTGCTATGGACTCGTTTATTGACGACAATGCTGCAATGGAAGCTTTTGCTATTGATTATTATCGCTCGCTCTATACCCTTCCGCTGGAGGAGAGGGGCCCTGTTGACATCCTTCGGGGTGCTTTCCCACAGGTTTTGCCTTCAGTTTGGGATTCTTTCAATGCCCCTTTTTCAGAGCTGGAAATCTTTGGTGTTGTTAAGCATATGGGTGCTCTAAAGGCCCTCGGGAAGGATGGTTTCCATCCTGTTTTCTTTCAGAAATGCTAGCACATTGTGGGGGAGTCCGTGTTATCTTTTGTTCGTCAATTCCTTACTAGCTCTCAGATGCCTGCTGGTGTAAATGAGACATTGATTACTCTTATTGCTAAGGTTGCTAAGCCTGAGGAGATCAATCAGTTCAGGCCCATTGCCCTTTGTAACGTCTTGTACAAAGTGATCTCACAAAATGGCGAATAGGATCCAATCGGTTATGCCATTGCTTGTTGGCCCTACTCAAGGGAGCTTTATCCCTGGTCGCATGATTACGGATAATATCGTTTTAGCTCAAGAGGATGTTCATTCAATGCAGAAGAAGCAAGGTCACAAGGGTTGGATGCTTCTGAAACTTGATTTGGAAAAGGCGTACGACAGACTGCGATGGGATTTTGTTGATGATACTCTGGCTGATGCCGGCTTCTTTGATAGATGGGTGGGGTGGATTAGAGAATGCATCTCTTCCCCATCCATGCGGCTCATCTGGAATGGTGAAGTTACTGATTCCTTTCTCCCCTCACGGGGTGTGCGCCAGGGAGATTCGATCTCTCCCTATTTGTTTGTTTTTTGTATTGAGTGCTTGAGTCAAATGATTAATGTTGTTGTTGCTTCAGGTGTGTGGAAACCCATCAAGTTATCAAGGGGGGAGGGTGGGGGGTCCTCATCTTTCTCACAATTTGTTTGCCGATGACATTATCTTTTTCGCGGAAGCTTCTTTGGATCAGCTTAATGTTATTCAAGGGGTTTTAACAGATTTTCGTTGGGTCTCTGGGCAATGTATTAATGCACATAAATCTAGTCTGTTTATATCTCCAAACGTGAGTCCGAGTTTGATACATCGCATTAGAGATGCAAGTGGTTTCTCTCTTACTACGGACATTGGTAAGTACTTGGGCACACCCATTCTGCATCATAGGGTTTGTAAGGCGGATTTTGATCCTCTGTTAGAGAAAGTGCAGAGCAAGCTGTTAGGGTGGAAGAGCAGATTTTAAGTTTTGCTGGTCGTGTTACACTTGCACACTCGGTTCTTACTTCTTTACCGATTTATTCCATGGCTATTGTTGAGCTTCCTCTTTCCGTCTGTAGACGGATTAATCAGTCAATTTGTTCCTTCATCTGGGGCAGTTGGGGTGATCGACGCGGTATGCACTTGTTAGCTTATGATGTGGTGTGTAAACCCAAGGCTATGGGTGGCTTAGGCATTCGCCACATGAAGGATCTCAACTCCGCTATTGTGGGTAAGCTTGGGTGGCATTTCTTGACGGAGGATAAAAAGCTTTGGGTGGATGTCATCCGCACTAAATATGTCCGTAATGGTACTCGGAGGGATGTCTCGGGTTCTCATATTTGGCGTAGTCTCAAGAAAGGGGTCTGAACTGTTGTTATTCCGGGGATTCGTTGGATCCTTGGCAATGGGCGCTCGATTCGATTTTGGTCGGATGCTTGGCTTATGAATGAGTGCTTGATGGATGTTGCTACTAGGGCTCTTTGCGACTCTGAGCGTGAGTATTTAGTGTGTGATTATTGGTTGTCAGGATCTGGTTGGCGTTGGGACATTTTATCGGGCTCCCTGCCTTTGTCGGCTCTTCTTAAGTTGGCTGCAGTGGCGGTAAATGAGGACCCTTCTGTGGACGATGTGATCAGCTGGAAGTCGTCTCCTTCAGGTATTTATTTTGTGAGCTCAGCTTATGCAGCTATTAATGGTTCCTTTGTTGGGGCGATTACTGATGGGGTGGTTTTTAAGTCTATCTGGAAGCTTGTTGCCCCGGATCGTGTGCGCTCGTTTTTATGGTTGGTAATACATGGTCGGATTTTAACTAATAAGGAAAGGGTGCGTAGGCACTTGGCCTCCTCTACCTTGTGTACGTTGTGTGGAGATGATCAGGAATCGTTGGGGCACCTCTTTCGTGATTGTCGTTATGCTAGGAGGTTATGGCAATTAACTCGTCTGCCTTACTCTCAGACTGATTTTTTTTCGGAGGAGTACGGGCTTTGGGTTCGCATGAACCTCTGTCTCCAGGCTAAAACTGTTGAGGGCGGGGAATGGTCGGCTTTTTTTGGTATAGCCTTGTGGTGGCTTTGGAAATGGCATAACCATCGGATATTTAATCATGATGAGTTTCAGGGGGAGAAAGCTCTTTTTATGGCTGCTTTTTCTCACGAGTATACCTCTGCGGTGGGACGAATGTGGTTGAGTAATGGTGTCCCTGTTCGTGTCCAGAGAAGTATTAGATGGGAGAAGCCGGAGGTTGGTTGGGTAAAGGTGAATACTGATGGAGCAGTTAATGGTGATGGTCTCACGTCTTCTGCGGGTGTTGTGCGCAACTTGGATGGTTATTGGGTGTGTGGTTTTGTTCATCATATTGGCCTATGTTCTGTGCCGATGGCGGAATTGTGGGGTATTCTTCAGGGCCTTAGGATTGCTTGGAATCAGGGTTTCAAGCAAGTTATTGTGGAATCTGATTCGCAGCTGGCCATCCAGCTTCTTCGTAGGAATCTCGCTCGGTATCACCCTCTTTCTAGCATGGTTGATCAGTGCCAAGGCTTCATTCGTAGAGACTGGACTGTGCAGTTTCGTCATATTTATAGGGAAGCAAATTTTGTTGTTGACCGCCTAGCTACTTATGCTTATTCGTTTCCTCTAAGTCTTCATGTATTAGATGATTTTCCTGCTTGTGTTTCTTTTCTGCTTTTTGATGATGGTAAAGGTCGGGCTATCCCCTGTTTGATTACTACTTAGCCCTTTTTATCTATTAATAAAATTGCGAAGAGTGCCGCATCTTCTTCTGACCAGAAAAAAAATGAGATTTTGCAAATTATGCGTGATAATTACGTAGTATTACAAAGAGCATAAAATATTCGTAAAATTGCCACAATTTAAACCTATTTATATATAGTCATAACATTTTTTTTGAAATACCTAATCCTGATTTTTTTTTTGAAATCATCTAAGCTTATAATCTAAATTTTTCAGAAAACCACCATTTTGTATTTTATTATACAAAAAATAAAAAAATACCCACATTTTCAAAATTTCCTTTCTCACTTAAGGTGTTATTTTATAAATATCCCAAATTAAGGCATTGTTTCGAAAGAAGTAAAAAATGGTGGATTTAGTCAATTTATCACATGGTTTTATGTCATGTCTTAAACATGAATAAGAGAATTTGATAGGAAGAAGGGAAGGAAGATAAGAGAGAAAGAGATCAGAAGATGAGATGAACAGAGAAGTAGGAGGAGAGGTTAGGGAAGAGATAGAGTTTAGGGAAGAGAAAGATAAGGAAGAAAGTGATTTGTTATTACTTTCTTGTTAACCATCACAATTACATCATCTCCTTACTTATACTATAATCCCATATACTAATACCCCTATATAAACATACATGACAATACTCATCCCTTATAAAAGCTTTGTCCTCAAAGCTTATTGAATTGAAAGGACTACTATACAACTAACAATGACATAGCTATGTGCATGAGCAACTATGCCAATTTGCATCTTAAAAAAATGACAATGCAACTTCACTGCAACAAGGAGACATATAGCCATATCTAACTTGATCAACTTCACACAACTTCAACGAGGTATTGCCAATGTCATATAGTCCTTTGGCATCTAATCTTCCAAACTTCCACACAAACAATAATAAGTGCTGATTGAAACCAACATGAACCTGCTGTTGCTCAATAGGTGTTCAACACAAGTAATTGAATTCCACGACAAAAAGTCCACAATGCATTGGCTTTGAACATTAGCTTAAATTTGAAGGTCTTCATAAGCCAAAAAAAAATCAGCAACAACACTTGGCAAACAAGCTTCAACATCAGCAACACAAGCAACAACTTCATGAATTCAGCACAAATGCAGCAATACACATCCCAAAGAGCGACATCAGCAAGAGCTTTCGTATCATTTTCAACCTTAAAATTCTATTCAACCACACTACATAACACATCTTATTTCCATTCGAGCCTTATATGACAACATACAGTAACACATCAAGAAAAATCAATTCTTCACCCGGATAAAAAACTAGGATTACTAAGGTTTCGACCCATTCGATATGTAATGGAAAATCAATTCTTTTCCCCGGATAAAAAACAAAGGAACTACAATAGCCCATTGACCCATAGGAATCTCCAAGAACAATCGGCAGTTCAACAGAATCATCAATATCAACCATTTGTTTCTCTAACATTTTAACGAACACCTTATGGGCAGGGAAATCTACCAAAAATTAAATCGAATTCATCTTCGAATCAGCCTCCCCAATTTCAATCGAGTCAGTCGAAGCATCAACCCATTCACTCTTTTCGATTGATTCAATTTCAAAAACCATAGGCTCTAAAAATTTGTGAATTACCTCTAGCTTTTCTGGTTTCAAATCGACCGATGGAATGTCACTTTGTAGCGCCTCTATATGGTTCTGATGTTTGTCGGATGGCATATGCAAACAACCCATGAACTTCAAGGGTTTCCTCTACAATTTAGCCTCTTCTGGCTTCACAGGACTCAAATCCACCTTGAATGATAACAACTTAGAAATTTTAGAAGAAAGGGGGTTGGTTCGGTTTCGATTGGTCCATGAGAAGGCAACTCAAGAATTTCTCGTTCTTGCGAATTGTCTCACAACTCTGAATTGGCTCCTGAATTGGCTTCAAGAGGTGCTCCGAATCTCGATCACGCGAAGGATTTTCGACCATGTCGGTAAGAGAATCCAATCTTTGCTCGATATTGCTCATTTTCCTTTGCATGAATTTGACCCGACGTTGTTGACTCTCTTCAACTTGGCAACATAATTCAGCCATTCATTGAAGAAAAAACTCAATCTCTTTGAGTTGGTCATGAAAGGTCGCCATTTTCGTCGAATTAGGTCAAATTTTGGATAAACGAACCAAAATTTGGGGTGCAGAATCGCCACTCTAATACCAATTTGTCATGTCTTAGACATGAGTAAGAGAATTTGATAGGAATAAGGGAAGGAAGATAAGTGATAGATCATGAGAGGAGATGAACAAAGGAGGAGGAGAGGTTATGGAAGAGATAGAGTTTAGGGAAGAGAGAGATAAGAAAGAAAGTGATTTGTTATTATTTTCTTATTAACCCTCACAATTACATCATCTCGTTACTTATACTATAATCCCATATACTAATAACCCTATAGACACATGCATGACATTTTATAATATGAAAAAACGTGATTTTTTGAAAAAGACTTTTTTAAAGGCAGAGTAGGTGTTTTCTAAATATCGTTTAAACATGATACTTTTGTGTAAATGTGGATAATTTGAAAATATTTTCTACTCCTTGAAATATTTTTCTAGTTAACATGCGAAATTTGAAAAGGTCATAGTTATCTCACAAAATCTCCAAGATGTGTCCTAGAACACAAAATTTCTCGAAAGCTATTTCATCAGGTCATATAACATAACTTACATGTGAACTAGCTAGTGATTTAGCAAATACTTAAAGTTTACGATAAGATCTAACAATCTAATCTAATTTTTTTTTTGAGTTTCAATGTCTTATAAATATGTTTCAACGTCTTATGTACTCCCTCTGTCCCATTATATAGTGCATGTTTTCGTAATCGGGTTTCCCAAAAAAATTATTCCTACTTCCCCTCACTTACCATAAATAGAATTTGTATTTTTCTACAACTCATCATCTTCCACTTTTTCCATTTTCCATTTCTCATTTTTCTACCATTAATTCTCTCACCTACTCTTCCATTAATCCACTCACTCACTCCTCACTCCTCACTTACCCTCTCTTCTAACCCTAAATCTCCCTCATTTTTTCCCTATGTGCCACTTTCTCTCTCGATCGCTCTCTCTCTCTCTCTCTCTCTCTCTCTCTCTCTCTCTCTCTCTCTCTCTCTCTCTCTCTCTCTCTGACTAATAACCCTAAAAAATCGCTCTCTCTCTCTCTCTCTCTCTCTCTCTCTCTCTCTCTCTCTCTCTCTCTCTCTCTCTCTCTCTCTCTCTCTCTCGCTGAATCTTCGTTGTTTGATCTCTTCTGTGGGTTAGTTCCTCAATTTCTCACTCTTGATTGCTCTCTGGTTCTCCTCTCTCTCTCGCGCAATTGTAAGAACCCTAAAAATCCCTAGATCTCGTATTTTCTCTCTGTTTTGCTCGGGTTCTTGAGTTTGGGAATTTTGTGGCTTAGATCCTCCAAATCTTCGCTCTTTCTCTTTCTCTTGTCATCGATTCTTGCATTTGTCCTCTAAGAACCCTAGATTTGTCCCCTTGTTGTCTGATTTTGGGGGTTTTGAGTTTTGATTGCTCTCTAGGGTAGATCCTCCAAATCTTTGCTCATTCTCGTTCACTTGTCTTCGATTCTTGCATTTGTCCTCTAAGAACCCTAGATTTGCCCCCTTGCTTCTCAAAGTTGAAGTGGAATTGACGCGAACCCTAGATTTGTCCCCTTGTCTTTGATTGTCGCCTTTCTCTGGGGTAGATATCTTATTTTCCTCTATTATTTTTAGGGTTTATGAGATTGTCTTCGATCGTCGCCTTCTCTGGTTTCTTGGATACTCCCCAAATCGATTTCCCCATAAAAAACAGAAGATGAGCCATGAACATTCTAGCTCCTATGTGTGCTCTGACCCAGATAATTGTGAATGGGGTGATGATTGTGATGGCAATCACTCGTACAATCATTGGAGACTTCAATTTGAGGATGAGCCATCTGTGGAGGGAAAGGAAGAGTAACCGGAAGGTGACCTGGTCGTTGATCAGGCACCCTGTAAGTCCCCTGTTGATTCTGAAGATGGTTATACTTCAGTTGATCGTTGTGGAATGTCATTGGATGATGGTGTTGATAGTGTTGCTTCATGTAGCTAAGTCATCTTTATCCTGAACTTTGTTCTAGCTAATTTTATACGATGGTTTATGTGATATTGATGCTCATTGCTGCTGATGCTTAAATTGGAATGTTGTGTTGTGGTATGATGATTGTGTATTGATGTTATTATCTCTTATATGTCCCTTGATGGTTTCTGTGATCATTGAACTACCTGAATTATGAAAAATTAATCATGAATATGTTATTGTCCCCTTGTTGGTTGCTTACATATAGGTATGATTGATGAGTATGAGATTGAGTGGACATATTCTGTGTGCCTTCATTTGCTGGAATCCTAATGGTTGTTCTTTGTTGATAATGTAATGTTATTGGTTAATTACTTGTGCTTAGGATTGATGACTTGGCAGACTAAATTCTTCTACTGGTTGCAATAATCTGGCTTTGTTTCTACAGAGTACAATCTTGTACTTTCTGGTTATTTTTCAGCTTCTTCCTTTTCTCCTTAATCCCTGTGCAAAACTCACAATGAGCACTATACATGTTGCCATGAAATTTGTCCCATTATGTAGTGTTCATGTTTGATTAGTGATGAAGTCTTGTTAGTATTGAGATGCAATTCATGTTTACTGTCCCCTGAATGAGGTTATTGGTATGTGTCAGTGATCAATGATGAAGTTTTTGTTATTCTGAGATGCTTTTCCTGTTTATTCATGCTATAATGTGCCATTAAGAAACTAGTGTAAAAACTGAATGAGGCTTTTTGGTACATTATGGTCTTGATTAGGGAGATGTATCTGTGATGATTGGGGACATCTGAGATTAATATTGTTTCCATATTGTGTTGAGATGCTTTGCTGTCTGCATTGTATGCTATGAAAATATTTAGATTATCATGTAGGATCCCAAAATTACATGATTCTTGACAATTCTTGCCATATTGTCCACAAAAGTTAGTAACCAAAACAAAGTTTCTACTTTTCACATAACTTGCTAGTTATGTGAAATGTAGAAGCTTTTCACAAAAAAACGGTACTGTAACCTAAATACATCCAGTTGTCCCCTAGTGCATATGATGTTGATGCTGCTACTTGAGTCCCTTGCATTGGATATACTTCAATTGTTGCTTGAGTGTCTTGTTCTTGGGTCTCTTGCATTGCATTCAATGTTGATGTTGCTTGAGTGTCTTCTCCTGCATTTGATGTTGCTTCCTCTGTTTCAGTTTCTTGTACCCCATTAACATTATCCCATGCTTGTACAACTGCCCACATTGGTGCCTTGACTATTGGATCTACGTTACCCTGAGCCTCTAATTTTCTCTTACTTACATGTGGCAATTCCAAATCATTCCCCCCTTTGGCCTTTAGTATCTCATTCATGACATACTGCAATGTCATCCATACATTGCTTAATGTTTTAGGGTCTAATTCATAAAGTGCTTCATTTACTGCATCTAGCATTCTATCAACATCATTTGGCATTTTCTTATGCATTAAAGACTGTATGCTTTTAAAAAAAACTAAATCTAGAATGTTTAAGTCAGGGTTGTTAGGTGGTTGTTGAAGTAATATGAATGTGAATCCATCTTGTTGATATACCTGCTGCCATTCTACATCATCTTGATTGATGTGAGCATTTGCATTATCTTGTTGTATGAATATCACTTTGGAAGTTCCATCTTGTGGTCATTTTGCCTTGATTGCTAGAATTATTTGATTGATGAGCATGTTCCTTGTCACTTGTTGATTTACTGATTCAACAATCTTAGTGATTATTGTCCCATTTTCTCTGTTCTTTGATGACCTCTTTGCTGGCTCTTGGTAAGTGAATGAGAAGATATCAATCTTCCCATCAAAGGTACATTCTCCATGTGCATTAAATCTTGGCCTAGCTACCACAACAATGAACATCACTTTAGGAATGAACTTACTTGAACTGGTTGCTCTGTATTTGCCCTTCTCATTCTCTGCTAAATAGACTCTATGTGACTTCTTGCTAAGATTAAACCATTTTTCATCTAAGTGAACGAAATCATACATTGAATAGTACTGCCTCTTTGTTTCTGGTGTGTCCCCCTGTAGCAGACTTAATATCCATTGCAATCTTGTTTTCTTGTTTGCATCCTTCAATCCTGGATGGAATGGATTTGAATGTGGCTTAATAACTCCCCTTTTCACCATTCTGTGTACTGAGCTCTTTGAAATGTTTAGCTTGGAAGCTAAGTCCCTAATGCATAATATGTCCCCCATGTTCATTGCTTTGATTTGATCAGTTGGCACTTGAATCCTCTTTCTTCCAGAGTTGTGAAACTTTGTTGTGACATTGTATCTCTGTTAAGCATCCCTCTGTTTCTTGGCTGTGTTCCATAATGTACTTATGCACCTTCTTGATACATTGAATTCATGTGTAGCATCCTTGATTGCTCCATACTGAAGATGCCCCTCTGATGCTCTGTTTAGTAGCCACAGTAGTATCTGCATTCTTTGCTCACTGCTGAGCCTATTCCTTGATGGCTGGTGATGACTGTTTGCCTGTGTTTGATGCTCTGTTTCTGTTGATTGTGATGACTGATGATGATGACTGCTTGCTTATGTGTCATGCTTTGTCTCTTCTGGTTCCATGTTAAGATCAAGAAGAAAGCCTTCTTCTTCCATGTCCCCAGTTGGCTCATTCAAATCAAAAGGCATCTCAGTTTCTTCCATTAGAAAATCTTCCTGGACAGCAAAGTCTTCATCATCTGGAAACCATCCATCATTAAAGTTTAGGTCTGAAGCCATTGAAGTTTAGGCAATAATGCTCTATCTCCCCTCTGTTTTTTTTTCTTTCTTTGTTTAGCTTTCAGAGTGTTTAGGCAATAAATTGGGGAGAATGTTTCCCTTTCTGTATTTAAAGAGCCAAGAAATTGAAGCAAATTGGGCACAATCTGTGTGCCTTAATTTTCTGGAATCCTATTAGTTGTATTTTGGTGATTATGTAATGTTATTGGTTAATTTTGTTTGTTTAGGATTGATGACTTGACTGACTAAATCATTCTTCTATTTGCTGAAATCTGTCCCATTTCTGCAGAGTACAATCTGTACTTGTCCCCTTTTCTCTTCAGCTTTTTTCTTTTCTCCTTAATTCTTGTGCAAAATTCACAATAAGCACTATATATCGGGACGGAGGGAGTATAATATTTGAATAACACTTGATTTGTGACATCTTTCTTTTGGTCTTTTATGGCCCATTGAAAATAGTATTATAAGTGGCATAACCTATTTGCACCGGAACAGTGCCTCTGACACGCGCCGACTGGCGCGCGGCAGTGGGTGACGGCGGTGGTGGCCGGAGGTGGGGTGCCCGCGGTGAATCGGAGGTGGCCGGCAGTGGATCGATCGAGTCGTATAATTTTTCGGGTTGAGTTCGGGTCGGGTTTAGGTCGAGTCGGGTTCTTCTTTGATATTTAAAAAATATTGAATTTTAAAATTATATCGAGTCTTAAAAATATCGAGTCAGGTTCGGGTCGAGTCAGGTTCTTAAAATTCACCGAAAAATTGTGATTGAAATTCACCGAAAGTAATTCATTCACGGACGCAATAATAATTCTGATTGAAATCCACTGAATATTCTACCCTAAATCCTGAACCCTAAACCCTAAACCTTAAACCCTAAACCCTAAATCTTAAACCCAGCACCGACGTCCATTAACAGCGAGCTCGTCCATCACCGGCGAGATTGAACTCTTGGTACCACCACCGCGCGGCGGCGCCAGATCAAACGCCCTCCACACAGTGCCCAGAAAATCCGTCGCCGGACCCACCGCCGGCCAACACCCACCATCGGATCCACCATCGGCCAGCACCTATCACCGGATCCACCGCCGGCACTCACTGCCGTGCGGCACTGAGTGCCGCACGCCGTTATAAGTGTAGTGTAAAAAGTAAAATCAAACATACGATTTAAAATGAGTCGGAATTAATGTTTGTTTGTTTTAAGCATAAAATATTCAGTTCACAATTTGAGTCAAAGAACATAAGAAACCCATTTTTGTTTGGTATGTTTAAAAATTAGCTCAATCTCAATAATCGGCATTATGTACGAGCATACGAGATATATGTATAGGCAATCTTTTACCCGTAAGAAAAATAAACGTTCTTTAATCACATCTACAATAATTATTACCTTGGGTTATGTGTTTTTCGATCATACAAAAAAAGGTATTTGAAAAAATGATGAGTGGGTACTGGACCACTGGTAGTAGAAGTAGACCTGGCCCACATCCAATTTCTTATTCATCCTCGAAACTTGGAAAATTACAAAAACAGCCCCATAGCCAACTAAGGCTTTGTTTGGCAATTGGCATAGATACTTATTATTTATAAATATTTTTAAAAAATAATCTATTTTTATATATTTCAATAAACGTATAATAAAATCATTTCATTTTTTTTAACTACTTATACTTTTTTAATAAACTACACAAATATTAATAAAAATTATATTTTTATCATACATAATTTTTTATACAACCTTATTTATTAACTATTTATAAATAAAAAATTCTTCATAAACTCTCTAACCTATACAAAGCCAAGCGGATGAAAGCCAGCGAGTGTGGTCCCCACTGGGCTTGACCGGCTATATCCGGTTAAATTCTTCAGAAAAATATAATACAGGGCACAGGCGGGTCCAGTCAGGCGAAGGGGCCGTACTATAATTGCAGGTCGTTTCCATGGCAGTTGGTAAGCATTTAGTGCGTGTCCCTCTCTCCTCTCTACTGAAAATCACTCACATTATACGTCTGCGGGGAGATTGAGTTGTTTCGAGTAGAAAATCGCGTGAAATCAGTGAGGGAGAGTGTGAGAAGAATAGTAACCGCTTCTTCTGCTTCTACACTCCTCCCATTTAGATCCGTTGCTCTTCTTCCTATCCCCACACTCAATTTTCAGCCTGGGTTCTGCAATCGATGGTCAAATCGAACTGGGTAGGATTTCAATTCTGCTATTGTCTGTTCTATCTGACGCCATTGTGTGGTGTTGTTTGGGCTTTTTGCCATCTCCTCGGTTTTTGTGCAACTTGTTTGATTTGTTCTTCTTTTTTTCCTTCTAAATTCTCGATGATCGGATTTGGAAGAATGAAAGACTTGTTTTGGGTTTTCAGGATTTTGCTTTGTTTGCAGCTGGTGAGATTTTTGGATGATGAATGATGATGGTGGTGGTGGTGATGTGGGGGGCCTTGCGATTGTTAGAACACATTAAATGCTGATTAGTTCTTGCTCGTGATTGATTTATTTCTCACAGAGAACGAACTGTTGCTTGTATTTACTTCAATGTCAGAAAAACGAGCATCTATGGATTCAGGTCTAGCACACTAGCTCCTATCTCTGTTCTCTCTTAAATTCCGTGTTTGTAAATCTCATGAATCTAATGTGGGTTTCTCTTACTTCTGTTTCTTTCAAGTTTCAACTACTATCTTATTGGCTTAAGCTGACTCTTTTTCTTTCTTTTTTCAGGCGCTCGAATTTGAGATTCTTTATAGGACAAGGAGTTGGGTCTTGCTGATTTGGAGAGTGAGATCAATTAGGCCATCTGGGTTAAAATCATATTTTTCCAATTCTGGATTTCGGGTACATATCTACAAAGAGTGGGTTTGAATCCCCAATTTGGGTGAATTTTCAAGTCTGAGATTTAGGGTTTTTTCAAGAATGTTGGAGCCCCAGCAGCTGTGTGCTTCTAGAGTGACTTCACCATTTAGGGAGGAAAGCGGAGACGAAGAGCTTTCTGTGCTCCCCAGGCACACCAAGGTGATAGTGACTGGGAATAACAGGACAAAATCTGTTTTGGTTGGTTTACAAGGTGTTGTGAAGAAGGCAGTTGGTCTTGGTGGCTGGCATTGGCTGGTAAAAAAAAACCCTCTAAATTATTCTCTTATTTGTTGTTTTCTAGCCTTTTCTTGTTTGAATTTTGTGTGTGAAAGTGATACATTTGGTTTTGTTCTCACTTCTCAGAGCCATACAATTTGCATTGATTTGGTGATCAATGAAATGGAGTTGTTGGTGTTGCTATATTTTGAATTAGGATTTTTGAATATTTTCCACCCTAATGCATATGCATGTGAATGGAATGAGGAGTGTCATAGTAACCATGCTCAAGTCATGTGATCAGAAAGTTGATGGAGCAGTTGATATTTTGCAATTGTTTTAGTTTTGTTTTTTTAAAGTTGTTTGGCATATGCTGTATTCCGTGAACTGATTTTTTGAATTTCTTTGCCCGTTATATGATCCAATGTGGGAAAGTTGGCTAAAATTTTGAATTAAGTCATTGCCAAATATTATGAAGGTTGTAGGAGTGCAATAATAGAACTGACAAATTGGGTAGAGTTTGTTCAACCAAATTTGATTCTGCTATTTTATATCTGAATTTTCTTTATGTACAAATTGAAGAAGCTCTGTTCTTTGCTTATGTAAATCCATTAGAATTGAATCAGGGGATATATTTCCCTTTTAAAATAAAGCATAAATTATATGGAAAAATGTAATTATGTAGTGTTAATTGATCACCTTCTACCCTGATGTTCAGTATCCCTTGAATCCTGAGCTTCTGCCAATTTGTCTGATCCTACGCTTAATTTAGTAGAAAATAAGTATTAGCATGTGAATTGAAGAATGCAATGAACAATTGAACTACTCTGCCAATTTGTCTTAACACAAATCTACTGTTTCATTCTGATTGAAATGTCACTTTTGAAGGTTCTGAAGAACGGGATTGAAGTCAAGCTGCAAAGAAACGCTTTGAGTGTGCTAGAGCCGCCAACAGGCAATGAAGAAGACGATGAATTAGATCATTCCAGCAGCAGCTCTGAATTGGCTGAAAAGGACAATGATTTTGGTAAATCCATAAAGTTGAACTCTCCTCCTAATAACATGTTCTAGCTTATTACGAAACACGCCTGCATTGTGCATTATTCTTTACTCCTTGCGCTCAAATCCAGCTGGCGTTTCCTTGTAGGTAGTAGCGTGGACATCAACAAACTGACTAAGCCAAGGGTTCGACATGCTAGAACATGGGCTCCATCTGGACCTCCTGTGAAGTCGAATAATCGGAACTTTAACAAGGAATTCCTGTCCAGCATCCACACGCCTCGTGTGGTAAGTGGTTCAGAACAACCTTGGTGCTTTTTTGTATGTTCTGACCCTTTATTGTTGCTGGTCCCCATTCCACTTTCAGAGCCTTTACATTGGTGTTTATTCAAAATATTATTTTGAGTAGTCCTCCATCCCAATCGTTCAATTTCTTACATTTTCAATTAATCGAGTATTTACACCGGACAGTTGTTTTGAAGAGTCTTTACATTGACTATTCTGCGTTGGAAAGAGCGATTTTGAGCTATAGTTTCATTTTCCTTAACATGGATATGAAGTTTATTAGTTTGTATTGGTTAGTTGCGTTTATTCAACAAAGACCGTAAAAAATATTGATTTTCTTATATTGTTTCTTAATTGCGTTTATATTGTTTCTTTCTTGCTTAGTATATGAATGTATTGCATGCTGGAATACTGATTAAAAAATTATCTGTTGATGATACTGATCAGAGGGTGAACTTGGCTAAGCTTGGAAGCAATTCGCTTTGGAGATACTGGAGACGCTTTCACCTTGTACGTTTTATGCGTTTGAAGATTCAACAAATCTTTCATAATGCTGGTTCTCAATATCTATATCCATCCTAAATCAACATTTTCCAACTTTTATCGTTCAAAATTTCAGGGGAAACACAACTCTTGCTCGTCAAAGGAGCAGATGGTGGGCATTGTGGAGCGTCACTTTGCTGCACAGGTAGCTTCTAAAACGACATGATTCAACACATTTCATAATCAGAGGGAGGAAGAAAACAAAAAAAAAATCTGACTGGCTTTTGTTTTTCCAAATAAATGTAGCAAGTTGACGAGGTGCAAGTGATCATGGACTTCATCCACCGAGCCAAGAGGCTGAAGAAGATGGAGCTGAGCAGGGAGATGTAAGTGTAGGCGTTCTAGTTTCTACGTTGCTCGGTTTGGTTGATTGCTCGTGTAATTACAGAAGTAGATAAGGACGGTAGCTAGCCCCGGAGCTTTAGATGATCAAGAACCCGGAAATTCCAACTTATAAATAGACTTTTGCTAATGGAGTTGGAGGTTTGGCCACCTCCAGACCCGCTTTCTCCTGGATACTGACCCGGGCCTCTGTAGTTATGGCAGAGAGGCCAAGTTTATACTATAACCTCCGCGATTTCATTGTGTTGTGTATAAATCTCTCCTTCACTGCTGTGTTTTTGTGTTAGTTGTCTATATGATTTTCATTCATGTCAACAAGGTTCCAAATACATTTAGGGTTCTTCTGAATTCCTAAAATAATGCATTAAATTCGAATTATCTTACATTAAATGTGATATTTAATGTATTATCTAGAGAAATTTTTAGGGTATTTGTTTATCTAGTGATGATTGTGACGTGGGTAGGTTACAGAATGTCTGAATGGGGAACAAGGAGAAAAAGAGATTTTGCTATTTTGTCGCCATATCATAATCTTTTCACACTTCTTTTTTTAAAGAATAGACAGATATTCGATGCATTAGTTATACTGATGTAAATCGAGAGACAAATCCAGAGTCAACAATAGATGCAAAACCAACGTAAACGAGAAGAAGATATGGTACAAAATTGAACATATTCCCCTCCTTTTTAGCTAGTGTGTAAGGGTACCATGTTAACATATCATATAACCACATCTCTAATAATCACGAAAGTCCGCCAACATTATTCTGTTTTTTAAAATCTTATTGATTTGTTTTCATATAATACGGAGTAGCTTTTATATTTATGTAAAGGTGAAATATGTTCATACAGATTTGAAAGACGGTGTAGAAGCCAATAGATGAAGAAAATGGTTTCAGAGGCTGCCACGGAAGCTACTTAATGTTAGTGATTTCTGGTTTAGTAATAACTTGAGTAATCAATTTGTTTGATATTAAATTGTTAATATACGGAGTATGAAATTCAAATATTTGGACCCAAATTCCGCTACTCTTCCACGATTCTTAGGCGTGGGGGTGGGAGATTTCGAAAATAAAGGTGTGGGGGGTGGGTTGTTGGGCAAAGTGGATATGTGGAGATCATATTCTTGGACAATCAATACTGAAAGCGATCCTTATTTTCTTATCAAAAAAGAAGAAGCGATCCTTATTTATCATTGATAATATTCGTCTTTCAAGTTTTGGTGATTGGTGATAATAACTAAACACAAAATTGCATCAATCTGCCAGTAGAAAAGGATGTTTAAAAACTATACATTGATAACCAAGGAAGCTATCAGCTAATTACTTAGGCGTGTTTTTTTTTTTTTTTTTTTTTCAAGTTGTAGGGCTTGTTTGTTAGCATTTTGAGTTTTCAGTTCTTTTTTAAAATTCTTTTTACGACTTTTGAATTTTAGTTGGTATTTTGAGAATTAAGAAAATGCATTGAATCAATTAAATTGATAAGTAGAAGAACAAAAGCGCTTCAAAATATAAAACTCATCTATATATATTTAAAAGTTAACATTCTAAGTCATTGAATACTAACTATTAAAGATGAATTGTTTTTATTTTCATTTCTTGTCTTATTTATTTAGCCCAAAATTTAAACAATTTCTCAAATTCAAAAAGTACTAAAGTGACAATTTCATATATTAACAATTATATCAATAATATATAATCTTCTATATAATATAAAAAGTTTTTGATTCACAATTATATACAATTACTACATATTAATCAATTAATAAGTCATCATTTTCATATGGTCGTATAACTCTTATATCTTCACGTTAAATTTTCAACATAGTTTAATTTATATTTCTATTAAGCATGAAAAATAACCATCTATATATATTTAAAAGTTAGCATTCCAGGTCATTGAATGTTAACTTTTAAAGATGAATTAGTTTTTTTTTTTTCATTTCATGCCTTATTTATTTAGCACAAAATTTAAACAATTTCTCAAATCCAAAAAGTACTAAAGTGATAATTTCATATATTAACAATTATATTAATAATCTATAATTGTCTATATGATATACAAAGTTTTTGATTCACAATTATATACAATTACTACAGATTAATCAATTAAAAATTCCTCATTTTCATATCGTTGTATAATTATTATATCTTCACGTAAAATTTTCAACATAGTTCAATTTATATTTCTATTAAGCATGAAAAATAACCATCTATATCTATATATATATATTTAAAAGTTAGCATTCTAGGTCATTGAATGATAACTGTTAAAGACAAAATCAAAGGCTTAAATATGCCTAAAGTTATAGTTTGCCTGTAGGATTAGTTTATCACCCTTAGTATATAATATGTTTGATTTTCCAATCGGTTTTTACTATAGGGTTTATAAACCAATATAAAATACATAAGTATAATTATAGGCTACTTTGTAATTTAAGTAATTAGTTTTTTCTTTGTTTATTTTAATATACCATAGCATAATTATGTGTATATATAAAAATGAGCACTATTTGTAAGTAATTATTCCCTCCCCTCACACACTTTTTTCAGCTAAATCTTGCCTCTACATACGGACTATTCTTTAGGTTATGACTCATTTTTTAACATAAATCTCAATTAGTGATAATTACTACATACTATATACGTTATATTTTGCTCTCATTTACTCCTATTTTATTATTATCCAATTATTACACGTAACTCCCGTATTTAGTATACAGAGAATGGTTGGAAACAAATTATAGTCAAGATGTCTAAACGGTTATATGTCAAAATGGCTTCACTTTTCAAGTAACATTTTCATCTATAAAAGGGCGAAAACGGTGGTATTCCGTTCATTTGCTCTGGGCATCCATCATCTCATTCTTCTACATGGAAATTATCTTTAGAAAACCATATAGTGAAGCTTGGGAGATAGTGGGCAACACCTTAAAAAGATATGGTCACTGAAGTAAGCATAATTATTAACTTAAAGATGTGAATGAGGATTCCCGATTGTCGATGATGCAAGTATATATCCACCTCACGGTAAACTATCCTTGATTATATGTATTTGGATCTCTTTTGTAGTCTACAATACTTACATATATCAGTTTAAATTTATTAATATAATTGTCTTTTGATCGAGATAGGTTAATTTTATGTGAATATGTCAGAGAATTGATCTAATAGCACTGTTGAGGCATCAATTGTTACATCATACACCAGTAGCTTTCACTAGAAGGAGGACAAAAGACAATCGATTTAGGACGACTGATTGTTAGTAAAGAATAAAACAAACTATTTTATGGACGATGTAAACCCTTCAACTATTGGTAGCATAAATTCAATTAGGTTTGTATTTTTAGTTTCTTTTTTGTACTAAATCATTTTAGGTAGGTGTGTTGTTATTTTGGTTTAGGATGATTTTTATTGTTCTATTTTATACATATTCATTTTACACTCATCATGTATATATACTAAATTTTGCCTCATTGGTGTTGGTCTAGAGGAATTAATCAAGGATGAAAGCCAAAATAATAGACATGTACTCTGTGATACCCCGTAATTTTGTAAGGTTATATTGGGAATTATGGAATTTTCCCGGGTACCCGTTGTGTACGTCGGAGTTAATTCGGGTAGTTTGAGACATTCTGTAATGTGCTCTGTATCTGTAATATTTTTCTCAGTGAAATAATATACATACATCATGCCTTGGAGTTTAATTGTCGTTCGTGTACGATAATTTTTATCCCGGTCTATCGTCAAGCTCGTTCAAAGCCAAATGGGCGGGAAAAGGGGGAAACGGCGATCGCCGTTCAGAAGAAAAGGGGGAAACGGCGATCGCCGTTCAGAAACGGCGACCGTCGTGGTTGGGCCCGAGAAGGCAGCGTGTCAGCTTCTAGCTGGCCGCGACAGGCCTAACGACGGCGACCGCCGCATTTACGGCGACCGCCGCGTGCCCGCCGCAGGCAAAATCACGGCGACCGCCGTGATTGTCCAGTGGGCATTGCCCGTTGGTCGCCGGTGCCGTTCGAGGCACGCCGTTGCGTCGTTTGCCGCGTCTGAGGGTTTGCAGATCACTCCTTGGGGTTTGCCTATAAATAGAGGAACTTGGGCATGGGTTTTGGGTCATCTACAACCCCGAATCGCTGCCAAATTCGCCTCTCGCCGGAGTTGTGTTTTCGCCGAAATTTGAAGGTCTCGCCCGTGTTGCTTTGGTGTGGTTCCTGAGTGCCTTTGTGAAGCTTTTGGTTAGCCTTGGAGGTTAGAAGCCAAAGCAAGTCGAAGGAGGCCGAACCGCTCGTGTTTTGGGGTGAGTCTCTCTCGTTCTGTGTCGTATGAGTTCATCACGGCGACCGCCGTGTTCTTCACGACGACCGCCGTGATGAAGACGGCGACCGCCGTGTTCTTCACGGCGACCGCCGTGATGAATACGGCGACCGCCGCCAAGAACAGCGACCGCCGCCAGTGCCCAGAACGCCTTTATGGCTTTGGCTTGGTCGGTTGTCGTCGTGGCGTCTTTCCTTTCGTGTTCTTTCGCCGTGTTTAGATTCGTACTGTTTATGTCGGATCTAACTTAGGGTTCCTTTTATGGGTCGACTCGAAGGTCGTTGTGCTGTCAGAGCTATACCGTGTCGAGCCCGGAATCCAGTGACGTCTTTAGACTATTCTGCGGAGTAAGGCAAGTGGTGGTTCGCTCTTGCTCTTTCGTTCCATATTTACATTAATTATCAGTAGTTTATCTGAGTAATTAATTTGGAATGAATATTCTGTTTGTCTGGAAATGGTTTTGATAAACTGTTTTGAAAATCATATAATAGGTTGTATATCTGTTAGAACAACGCTATTATCTGTGATCGCCTTTCGGGCCTTTATGTGGATTTATCCTGTAAATGTTATGGTGCTGTAACTGTTTAGTTAGCATTGTTAGATAGGAACGTTACTCGGACTCTGTCCAGTCGTTTCTTTATAATCTGGTATCGGGATGGCTCGTCCCCATCTGGTACTATTCTATGATCATGATCGGTCTCTTACACATGTGTGTAGAGACATGACACTTAGCTGGTGTCACAAACCTTTCGGTATACGTCACTCTCGACGAAACGTATACTAAGATGTGTCGTCCCACTGGTGGGGTACACATGTAAAAGTCTATAACATGATGTGTGTTTTCGGAACATAAATCAGATAAGTGCTACCTTGACGCACATAATTAATACACCTTGGGCGAGTAGTGCAGCTAAGTTTCAGTGCAGCTAGGAAAACTCGTCTTGACTTGAATGTAGTACGTTCTCTTTCCAATCTGGATTCGCTGTAGGCGATGAGGTTGGTCGTGAACCGAAGCATCTCAGTCAGTTTTAAATCATTGTTGAATGATTCTGTAATATTCCAGATTTGTCATTACTTCCTTAAAGACTCATTTCCGTTGGAGTCTTCTTTCGAGTCGATTTCTGTGAAGATTCAGTCTTCCAGAATCTTCTCTTGTGCATACCTCTTGTTTATTCCAGTAGGAATATGATGGTTGACTATCGTTATCGGTTATTATCCGAGAAGCGATGAGTCTAACCTAATATGACTGCTTCGAACCAGTCTGCTTTGTACCCTTGCTAGTCTATTCATTTAGACTAACCAACCAATGTTTTCCCTTGCATGGTTGGCTGGTGTCATCCGTTTGATTCGGCACATCAGTTATGAAGTAGCTCAGAAGATTAGAAGGACTATGGAGTCGGCGGTGGTTTTTGAATGTTTTTAATTATTTCTTTAATCAGGTTATGATCCTTTGGACAATAACTCCGATTGTAACTTACTTTCTTAGTCTTCCGCTGTGTTTGGTTTAAACTATGTTTTGACCTATTCGGGATTGGGTTGTAATCCCGTAATTCTTGTTTCCTCAACAATGTTATGTTTTGGAATTTAATGCTTGATCTTTGTGTATCAATTGCATTTCATAAATTGTATTTATTTGGTAAAGCCTTGGGTGATCTCGGTAAGGAACACTGGGGTCACTGGCGGTAATACATTTCCAAAATGGTTAAGTTTTGGGGGTGTTACAATTGTGGTATCAGAGCCAAAAGTTTTTAAAACGGGTTTGGAATTTTTATAAACCATTTATCCATTTTTTGAAAAATGCTTAAAAAATGACTCTGAATTTTCATTATGAAAAGAATTTAAAAACACCGTTCATAGTCGTGTCTTCTTTATAGTCTGATATAGTAAGCTTGCTTCTATGTCTAGAAAGACTAATTCCTTCCTTATTGTTCGATAGGATGGGTGTCTGCTTTTCTATCGGTAGGGGGTCGGAAGACGCCAAGTCGGACCAGCCGAGGCTAGATTTTCCGATACCTCAGCGACGTTTCGAGGTTGGAGGCCCGAGTAGCCCACCCGAAGACGTCAAGCACGTTCTCCCCGAGTCGGTTGTCCTTGTAGCCAGGAATGCTATGGTCCCTAGACCTGCACCTGTGCCGCCACCAAGGGTGGAGGAAGTACAGGAATGGGAGCAGGAAGATGAGTTATCAAGGTATGAACAAGGGGTTTACCAAGATGACTTTCTGCTGGGACCAATTCCCGAGGAGATCGAGTACGAGGACGAGGAAGAGGAGATGCTTGAGCAAGATCCTGTCGAGGACGAAGAGATGATCGAGGATGATCCCGAGGATGAGGATCCCATCGAGGATGATCCCGAGGAAGAGGATCCCATAGAGGATGATCCAGAAGAGGATCCAGAGTTGGACCTTGGAGGGCAGAATCAGGAGCCCGGTACAGGATTGTCACCAGTGCCAGAGTACGCACCCATGTCAGAAGCTGATTGGGAGGCACTGTATACCGAGTACGGTATTGGGAGAAGTGACAGGGAATCTCAGCCTATCCCTACTCCAAGGAGATGGAGGTCGGCATCCGGGCTGTAGGAGATTCTCCGCCAGAGCGAGGTAATCTCCGCAGAACAGCAGCGTCAGAGGGATGAGCTGATCGCCAGTACTCAGAGGAGGGCTGGAATAGGAGGACTAGTCATGGACGACTCATACTTTACTATGGCTGAGCTAGGACTATGTGCTTCAGGGTCAAGCAGGGTGCGAAACCCATCGCCAGAGCTCGATGGTGAGCCTAGCCCGAAGAGACCATGCACGAGTAGCCAGTCGTATGGGAGACATTTTGGAACGCCTTGAGGAGGAGTGGCGTTGCCTATCGTAGTAGTTTCGTTTCTTAGTATTCCAAGTTGTACCTTGTGTAATATTTCAGTATTGCGGCAAGTACTCTGAGAAACACTTATATCTTCGAGCAGTGTTGTCCAAACGCTCGAATGATAAACTTATGTGTAACTTGTGTAAGAATTTGAAGGTTCATCTATAAAATACCAAGTTGATCTATTCTGAGTGATTTATTTACATTGATATATTGCATAAGTATGTTGCATAATATTAATGTATTGAATGCTTGGAATTGGATCGGTAAACAGATGGTGAACCCAAGAAGCACGAGAAACTCGACTCGAGCCGGTACTGGGACTAGCCAAAACCCCAGACCAGCAGGAAGAGGTGTTCAGGATGAACACGAGTCTGAGTCTCGCATCCAGCAGAGGCGTGAAGGTCAAGATCAGACCCAAGCACCGACGCTGTTTGACGCTGCAGCTGTTGAGGCGATCCGTGGGATCGTGATGCATGCTATTGCAGATGTCTTGAGACCAAGTGCGCCTCAAGAACAAGAAGTGCCTATTCACGCAACGATTCCTGATGTTGTGGAACCCAGAAACCCTGTGATTCAGGAGACTGCCGTCAGGGCGAGGGACAGCTATGGTCGCGCTCTCAAGACCATTACTTCCATGAGACCCGACTGCTATAACGGGAAAGGGGAGCCAGTGGCAGTAACTCATTGGTTCTCCCATATGGAGAGGCTGTTCAGGAACGTGGAGTGTACGGAGGCCAAGAAGGTCCATATCGCTTCTCTTCAGCTGAAGGAGGAGGCTAGCGAGTGGTGGGAGAGCACTGGTTTGGCTGAGAGCCCAGTGTTGACTTGGTCGATGTTCAAGACCAAGATGGTTGATCGCTTTTTCTCTCGTGCTATGAGAGAGGAGAAGCATAAAGAGTTCTTGTACCCTCAGACTGATGGTCTGAGAGTGACCGAGTTGGCATCTAAGTTCAACCATCTTCTACAATACGCCACTGCCGAGATCACCAGCGAGGCTCAAAAGATCTGGTACTTCCATGAGTGGATGAACCCGGATATCAAGCCATTAATGGTGCACCACACATGCTCTACCTTGGAGCAGTATGTGGATTGTGCCTATAAGCTGGAGGTAACTCTCGAGGAGTCGACCAAGAGGCACAACCGACAGAAGTCGATGCAGAATCAGAACCAGGGAGGTGGTTTTAAGCGCCCTGCGCCACCGTCTAACTTCGCCAAGTCCGGCCGAGCTAAGACGGAGATGACGCAAGGGGGATCGACTCAGCAGTTAGGGCAGACCAGGAGTTCAGTTCAGTGTTATAACTGCGGTACTGCTGGGCACAAGAGCACTGAGTGTCGGAAGGAGAGGAGGCCATGCTTTGGGTATGGACGTGATGGTCATCTGCAAAAGTTCTGCAAGCATGGGAAGCAGAAGGGAGTAGAGTCACAACAAGGGTCAGTTCATCAGAGCAACCGACCTAGGTTTAAGCCTGCCGAGACTCCTAGCCCTTCAGTGCAGACGACTGCTCAGAACAGGGGAAAGGCTCCAGCTGTTTCTGGAAGTCAGGGCCAACGCTTGTACGAGATGCGTGAGGCAGATGGACCCAACGCTCCGATTGCTCAAGGTACTCTATACCTTCACTCTACTTCAGTGTGCATTCTGTTTGATTCTGGTGCTACGCATTCCTTTATTTCGGATAGCTGTGTTAGCAAGTTAGACTTAGTGTGCAACGATTCGTGCGACCCTTTCGTCGTTAATCTTCCTAATGGAGAACGTTTGGTGGGAACCAAGCATTTATCCGACTTTCCGATTACCATTCAGGGTAAGGAATTCGAGGCAGATTTAATCTGCATAGCCATGGCTCCATACGACATTATTCTCGATATGGATTGGCTGACGCATCACAAGGCGGTGATCGACTTCAGTTCAAGAACGATGACGGTGTCATCCGGGGGCCAATTCGTGTGCAAGTTCAAAGGTCGAAATGACGCTGATAACGGCAAGCTGATCAATGCGATGGCTGCATTTAAGCTACTACGACAAGGATGTGTCGGGTACCTTTGCTACTTGGATTCGCCCGAGAGGGATGGACCTGAGGTTCTTGATATTCCTGTAGTTAGGGAATTTTCGGATGTCTTTCCGGAAGAAATTCCAGGATTACCCCCGAACCGTGTCGTTGAGTTTTCTGTTGATCTCGAGCCTGGTACGGCGCCGATTTCCAAATCACCGTATCGGATGGCTCCGGCTGAGATGCAAGAATTGAAGAATCAACTTGAAGATCTTCTTGATAAAGGTTATGTCAGGCCGAGTGCATCGTCGTGGGGTGCTCCGGTATTATTCGTCAAAAAGAAGGACGGATCGTTCCGACTTTGTATCGACTATCGAGAGTTGAACAAGGTGACGATCAAGAACAAGTATCCTTTGCCTAGGATTGATGACTTGTTGGAACAATTGCAGGGAGCAAAGGTTTTCTCCAAGATCGACCTGAGATCTGGATATCATCAACTCAGGATTCGTGAGCAGGACATTCCTAGAACTGCATTTAGGACCAGATATGGTCATTACGAGTTCGTAGTAATGCCTTTTGGGCTTACAAATGCTCTAGCTGTCTTTATGGATTTGATGAACCGATGTTTTCACCAGTACTTGGATAAGTTCGTGGTGGTTTTCATCGACGACATCTTGATCTATTCTCCGAATGAAGAAGTCCACGAGGAACATCTACGGATTGCCTTGTCAATCCTTAGACAACATCAACTTTATGCTAAATTGTCTAAATGTGAATTCTGGATAAAGGAAGTGGCTTTCTTAGGCCACGTGATCAATAAAAATGGGGTTATGGTTGATCCCCAAAAGATTGAAGCTGTGGCTAAGTGGACACAGCCCCAGAGCGTGAAAGAGGTGCACAGTTTTCTTGGACTTGCCGGGTATTATAGAAGGTTCGTAGAAGGATTTTCAAAGATCGCTCTACCTATGACCAATCTACTCCGCAAAGTCCACAAGAAGTTTGTCTGGAATGATAAGTGCGAGGTCAGTTTCTAGGAGTTGAAGCGACGGTTGACCTCGGCACCCGTGTTAGCACTCCTAGAGGGGAATGACGATTATGTGGTCTATAGTGATGCTTCAAAGTGTGGTCTTGGTTGTGTTTTGATGCAAAGGGGCAGAGTCATTGCTTACGCATCTAGACAACTCAAGACTTACGAAGAAAACTATCCGACCCACGATCTTGAGTTAGCAGCGGTTGTCTTTGCGCTGAAGATTTGGAGGCATTACCTCTACGGTATAAGATGCCAAGTCTTCACTGACCACAAAAGTCTCAAGTATATATTTACTCAGAAGGAGTTAAATATGAGACAACGCCGTTGGCTAGAGTTGCTCAAGGACTACGACATGGAGTTGTTGTATCATCCGGGCAAGGCTAATGTAGTAGCTGATGCACTAAGCCGGAAGACAACGCACGAGACTGTGGTTGCTCTACTTACTGCTCAAACCAAGCTAAACCAAGAGTCATGCGACATTGAAGTCTTATATGACCAGCGTAGAGGGTACCTGAGTATGATGGAAATTCAGGCTACACTACTGGATCAGATCAAAGAAAAGCAAGTCGATGACATCATCTTGGTAAAGTTAAGCAGTGAAGTGATGGATGGGAAAGCTCCCAGTTTTGTGGTTCAGGATGATGGATCACTTTGGTTTCAGGATCAGATCTGTGTGCCTGACACAGAAGGTCTTTGTCAGTTGGTGATGAGAGAAGCTCATTCATCTGCTTACTCTGTGTATCCTGGCTCTAGCAAGATGTACAAGGATCTCAGGAAGAAGTTTTGGTGGCCAAACATGAAGTGGGACGTAGCAGACTTTGTGGCAAAGTGCTTAACTTGCCAAAAAGTCAAGATTGAACACCGCAGATCAGGTGGTGAGATGCTACCTCTCCCCGTACCAGAATGGAAATGGGAGGACATTTCCATGGACTTCGTCACTGGGCTACCAAAGACTCGAAGTCAGAGAGATGCTATCTGGGTAATTGTGGATAGGCTTACGAAGAGTGCTCATTTCATAGCCATCAAGACCACATGGGAAACCCAGAAGCTAGCCGAAGTTTACCAGAAGGAGATTGTCCGCTTACATGGCATTCCTAAGACCATTGTATCGGACCGAGATGGCCGTTTCATGTCAAGATTCTGGAAGGAACTTCATAAGGCTATGGGGACCGAGTTGAGGTTCAGTACAGCGTTTCATCCTCAGACAGATGGCCAGTCTGAAAGGACCATCCAGACTTTGGAGGATATGCTTAGAGCTTGTGTGCTCGATCGTTCGACTAGCTGGGAGGACAGCTTGAGTCTGATTGAGTTCACATACAACAATAGCTGGCATGCTACAATCAAGATGGCTCCGTTTGAAGCTTTGTATGGTCGCAGATGCAGATCTCCGATTTGTTGGGACGATAATGCCGACAAAATTCTGCTTGGACCAGAGTTGGTCGAAAGGACGGCTTCAGACATTGCTTTGATCAGACAAAGGATGTTGACCGCTCAGAGTCGACAAAAGTCCTACGCAGATCGGAAGCACAGGACTGTCGAGTTCGAGGACAAGGTTTTTGTCAAGGTGTCGCCTTCCAAAGGAGTTTTCAGATTTGGTAAGCATGGGAAGCTTAACCCTCGCTACGTGGGACCATTCGAGATTCTGGATAGAGTGGGATCTCTAGCGTACCGTTTGGCGTTGCCGCCATCGGCTCACCCGGTGCATAACGTGTTCCACGTGTCTTTACTCAGAAAGTATGTACCAGATGAGTCTCATGTACTTAGCTACGAGGACATCAAGATTCAAGCTAATGGTACTTATGAAGAGTTGCCCGTGCGCATTTTGGAGCGTCGGGAGAAGCATTTGCGCAACAAGATCGTACCTTTGGTACGAGTGATGTGGTCCAAGTCAGGGACCGAAGAAGTTACTTGGGAGACATGGGAAACCGAGTCAGATATGCTCAGGCGTTTTCCCGAGTTATTCTCGACCTAAGTTTCGGGGTCGAAACTTCTTGTAAGGGGGAGGAGATGTGATACCCTTTAATTTTGTAAGGTTATATTGGGAATTATGGAATTTTCCCGGGTACCCGTTGTGTACGTCGGAGTTAATTCAGGTAGTTTGAGACATTCTGTAATGTGCTCTGTATCTGTAATATTTTTCTCAGTGAAATAATATACAGACATCATGCCTTGGAGTTTAATTGTCGTTCACGTACGATAATTTTTATCCCGGTCTATCGTCAAGCTCGTTCAAAGCCGAATGGGCGGGAAAAGGGGGAAACGGCGACCGCCGTTCAGAAACGGCGACCGCCGTGGTTGGGCCCGAGAAGGCAGCGTGTCAGCATCTAGCTGGCCGCGACAGGACTAACGACGGCGACCGCCGCATTTACGGCGACCGCTGCGTGCCCGCCGCAGGCAAAATCACGGCGACCGCCGTGATTGTCCAGTGGGCATTGCCCGTTGGTCACCGGTGCCGTTCGAGGCGCGCCGTTGTGTCGTTTACCACGTCTGAGGGTTTGCAGATCACTCCTTGGGGTTTGCCTATAAATAGAGGAACTTGGGCATGGGTTTTGGGTCATCTACAACCCCGAATCGCTGCCAAATTCGCCTCTCGCCGGAGTTGTGTTTTTGCCGGAATTTGAAGGTCTCGCCGGTGTTGCTTTGGTGTGGTTCCTGAGTGCCTTTGTGAAGCTTTTGGTTAGCCTTGGAGGTTAGAAGCCAAAGCAAGTCGAAGGAGGCCGAACCGCTCGTGTTTTGGGGTGAGTCTCTCTCGTTCTGTGTCGTCTGAGTTCGTCATGGCGACCGCCGTGTTCTTCACGGTGACCGCCGTGATGATGACGGCGACCGCCGTGTTCTTCACGGTGACCGCCGTGATGAATACGGCGACCGCCGCCAAGAACAGCGACTGCCGCCAGTGCCCAGAACGCCTTTGTGGCTTTGGCTTGGTCGGTTGTCGTCGTGGCGTCTTTCCTTTCGTGTTCTTTCGCCGTGTTTAGATTCGTACTGTTTATGTCGGATCTAACTTAGGGTTCCTTTTATGGGTCGACTCGAAGGTCGTTGTGCTGTCAGAGCTATACCGTGTCGAGCCCGGAATCCAGTGACGTCTTTAGACTATTCTGCGGAGTAAGGCAAGTGGTGGTTCGCTCTTGCTCTTTCGTTCCATATTTACATTAATTATCAGTAGTTTATCTGAGTAAATAATTTGGAATGAATATTCTGTTTGTCTGGAAACGGTTTTGATAAACTGTTTTGAAAATCATATAATAGGTTGTATATCTGTTAGAACAACGCTATATCTGTGATCGCCTTTCGGGCCTTTATGTGGATTTATCCTGTAAATGTTGTGGTGCTATAACTGTTTAGTTAGCACTGTTAGATAGGAACGTTACTCGGACTCTGTCCAGTCGTTTCTTTATAATCTGGTATCGGGATGGCTCGTCCCCATCTGGTACTATTCTATGATCATGATCGGTCTCTTACACATGTGTGTAGAGACATGACACTTAGCTGGTGTCACAAACCTTTCGGTATACGTCACTCTCGATGAAACGTATACTAAGATGTGTCGTCCCACTGGTGGGGTACACATGTAAAAGTCTATAACGTGGTGTGTATTTTCGGAACATAAATCAGATAAGTGTTACCTTGACGCACATAATTAATACACCTTGGGCGAGTAGTGCAGCTAAGTTTCAGTGCAGCTAGGAAAACTCGTCTTGACTTGAATGTAGTACGTTCTCTTTCCAATCTGGATTCGCTGTAGGCGATGAGGTTGGTCGTGAACCGAAGCATCTCAGTCAGTTTTAAATCATTGTTGAATGATTCTGTAATATTCCAGATTTGTCATTACTTCCTTAAAGACTCATTTCCGTTGGAGTCTTCTTTCGAGTCGATTTCTGTGAAGATTCAGTCTTCCAGAATCTTCTCTTGTGCATACCTCTTGTTTATTCCAGTAGGAATATGATGGTTGACTACCGTTATCGGTTATTATCCGAGAAGCGATGAGTCTAACCTAATATGACTGCTTCGAACCAGTCTGCTTTGTACCCTTGCTAGTCTATTCATTTAGACTAACCAACCAATGTTTTCCCTTGCATGGTTGGCTGGTTTCATCCGTTTGATTCGGCACATCACTTATGAAGTAGCTCAGAAGATTAGAAGGACTATGGAGTCGGCGGTGGTTTTTGAATGTTTTTAATTATTTCTTTAATCAGGTTATGATCCTTTGGACAATAACTCCGATTGTAACTTACTTTCTTAGTCTTCCGCTGTGTTTGGTTTAAACTATGTTTTGACCTATTCGGGATTGAGTTGTAATCCCGTAATTCTTGTTTCCTCAACAATGTTATGTTTTGGAATTTAATGCTTGATCTTTGTGTATCAATTGCATTTCATAAATTGTATTTATTTGGTAAAGCCTTGGGTGATCTCGGTAAGGAACACTGGGGTCACTGGCGGTAATACCTTTCCAAAAGGGTTAAGTTTTGGGGGTGTTACATACTCACTCTCACATATGAAATGCACAAGGAAGAAGTTATGAATTATAATTTCCCTAAGAAGAGTAAGCAAGTACCGATAAAATAACTAATGTACTTTTATAGAAAATGTAACAAGGTTCTAAGAAAATGCAGAGTCATCAATTATTTATATTACTCTGTATTTAATAAGAATAGGAATTAATGACTAATATATTTTAATTAAAATGATATTAATGTCTAGGAATGTGTAAAGTCAATGTGACTAATAAAACGATATATATTCCAGAGCAAATAAATAAAATGATATATTAATGAATATTAATAACTAAAGCATAACAAAAAAGACATTATTAAAATGCAATAAATTTGTAAGATAAAGGCAAAAAATTAGAAATGTGAAGGATAGTGGAGCATGTAAGAAATGAGAGTTGTTGTAGCAAGTTTCTTACAAATACTCGAGTTCAAGCATAACATATAATTAGATACGCATTTCTAAAATATTTCCCAAATATTTTCAAAGGAAAAAACGCATCCTTACAAAAAACAACTACCACCTTAATTCAAATTTTAAATTGAACTTCTGACCAAAATAAATAAATAAAATTATACTTCGTACAATCATAGCAATTTATACCTAAAATACTTAGATATTATATTTTTTTATCAAGACTTAGATATTACATTTAAATACATATCAAACAATATATCGTCTAAGATAAAACATGAAACAACAATCCATATATTAGAAACTCAAATTTAAATCGTGACACTACATATACATAAAAGGTTCGCACGGGCTTCAATTTCTAGTAAGATTAAAAATAAGCCCTTAAGTATTTAATGTCTTAAGTTGTTTAGAAACTCAAATTGAGCCAACGAACGTTTTCGCTTCTATTAGCCATACACCCATAAATACTCGATTAAGAGTTAAGTGAAAAGCTCATTTGCTACCTTGTTGAAGTGTATGGATAAGGAGGAAATTAGGGCTTTTAAACTTCGACGTTGGCGGACTGAGGGGGGCTTGAGTGGGCGATCGCCCGTGCATAGCCCTCGGGACACGCCAATATTATGTAACGAGCTGGAGATGTCCCTTTGACAACCCCCGCTTCCAGTTGAAGCTTATAGATCTACATTAATGAAGATGGGAGAATCGAAGAAGACGACCACTTTTTTTTAACACAAACACTAAAAAAATTTAGACGGTTTTGCATAAATACACCATTTTATAATAGTGATTACATAAATGCCTAAGTTTTTTTCAACTTGCAAGGATACTCCTTTTTGAGCATTTTTGTAAAACAATACGCAATAATATTTTTTTTTCCAAAATTTGAAAATTAGGAAATAATGGAGTAAACTATCAAAACGTTAAAAAAAGGACAAAGCATCCAAAAAGTAAAGGGCAATATATATTGGGGATCTTTGTAATCATTTCTCAACCTATTCGTGAAGGATTGTGAATCTAATTGTACGTTATAACCAACTGCTGCATTTGCTAAGATTTTATAACACAAGTAAATCTTTTTTAGATAATATCACGATTTCAATATTATTACTGTTTGTGAGTTCGTAAAGTGTTGTTTTCCCTAGCTTCCAAATGTTAATGTCTTCTTGTTCTTTGTGATTCACTGGCGCAACACATCAACGAACTACAAGATTAAGATTCCTATCGACTACAAAAAAAACTACGTTTTATGTCATGGGTACGTTAAATCTTACTAATATTATAATTAGCATCAAGCTGAACATAGGACAACACCCCCAATTCCTTCGCATCAGTCTCGACCCGAAAATGCGCAATCCCCAATTCCTTGTATATGGTCAATCCTTAGAGGAGGCCAAGTAATTCAGCACAAAAAGCTGAGTGTCCTCATCTTGTAGCAGTGTAGGCCTCTAATTAAACCACCAACCCCAACTCTCTCCAGCCCTTGTTTAAACGCTCCATCAATGTTCAGTTTCAGTCGTGTATACTCCTTCACTCGCTCTCGGTCCAGCCGTGTTACCCAAAATACTAGCATACTAAGCCTTTGATTTTTCTTTGGCAGCAATATACTCCTTCACGTACTCTATGCTTGATGATTCATGTATTAGGGGATGATTGTTCTGTCTCCCCCAAAGATGCAAGTATTTCTCCAACGCCAAAGTCACCAAATCATGTTCTGGCTGATATTCCTCTCAATCCAATATAATACTTGAAATCAGCTTGCATAAACACAAAGAATGCGCTCCCAGAAAACTCTTGAAATTATACCCCGCTTTAGCAATAGAGAGGACTAGCAATAGGCACAAGTGTATCACTGAACTATTATACAGAAGTCATGAGAAATATATCCCTTGAATCAAAATTGTGTCCCAGATTCCTCCAATCGTGTTTGTAGTTCGTGGACGTCTCAAAATCGGAGTTGAGTGTCGAAGACAAGTGGGTAAAGAATCGAAATCGGGGTGGCCAGAAATTGTTCATTGTGGATGACACAATGTTAGGAAGGGGAGAGGAGAAGGCTGGAAGCAAGGAGTTTGACGATTTCATCCCCTCGTAGAGTTGCTCAGAAATTATTCGTCAAAGTCGATTAGGAATCATGTTAGGATAAAGAGAAAGGGGGAAATTTTGTACGAGATAAAATAGGGGAATAAACATTTTCTTATTTTCTTTTAAGGTGTTCACTTTCTAATACACATTTTTAATGTTTTCTAATATTTCGGATTAGGAATTTTTATGGGGTATTTTTGCTAAAAATCTAGGATCTAATTACCTTGTGGAATAAATTTGCAAGAGTTTTAAAATATAGGTATTTTTGCAAATGAATTACTAAAATAGAGTACTGGATGCTATTGTTCAAAAAATTATTAAAATAAAACAAACCAACTTTTGGTTTGTGTAAGCAGAAGCAACATCGAGAGCACTACCCTGGTGCACGCTCGAAGATTTGAAGAAATCGGTGCCAGACCAGACCGCCCCGTCCTTCTCCAGCCCTCCTCGCCGGACTCCACCATAGGTCACCGTGCCCCGCCTCCTCCCCCGACCGGTGATCGTCGTTTTATTGGAATTTGTGAGTTTCTTTAGTATTTGTTGAGAACTTTTTTTGTACTGTTTGGATTGATTAACGATCAATTGAATAATTTGTAATATCTCACTTAGAATTAAAGGATAAAATGATAATTTTAAAGTGATAAAATTAGAAAATTTAAAATTTATTTTATTTCTTTTTAGATAAATAATTTAAACTGTGATAATTTTTGGTACAAATTATCAAATGAGTAATAATGTATGGTGTTAAAATAAATAATTAAGTGCAACAATGATTGTAATTTTAAATAATAATAAAGGTTATAAAAATTATTATGTTATCCATAAAGCGATAAAGTAATAATTATCCTAAGTAAATTATTTTTTTAAGTTAAGGATGGTTTAAATTATGATTAACTCTATGTTAATTATACTTTAGATAAAAACTTATCAAATTTAACTTAGAATATCTAAATCAAGTCTAATAAATTTTTGTTAAGGATTTAAGTATGGTCAAATTCATAAGAAAAATAGCTTAAGTTTATTTTAACCTAAGTTAAATTTTTCTACACTTTAATTTTGGGTTAAAATAATATTATAAACTTATAATATTAAAATAAATAAATTTGGGTAAGTTTTGTGATTTTTAAAAGTTAAAATAAGGGCATTTTTGCCACAACTTAAGAAAGTTGGACAAAATTGTGCAAATAGGCCAAATAGGGGGGGTCGTGTGTAATATTCCCAAAAGTGGGTCTTCTTCCTCCTTCAACATCAGCCATTAAAACGTGAGCTTATAAAGCTCTTCAATGGCGGAATTCGATCCTCCTTGGATCCGATTGAAGAAAACCTCATTCTACACGTAATGCCCCAATCAATTGGATTGAATGTCGTCTTAAATCGTGGAATTTCATCCCCAAAACCAACGTGGCGTCTAGGAGGCCGAATTGAACAAATCCAAAATTGGATCAAATCGTCTTTAATTGGGAGGCATTAACCATTTTTTCTTGATGAGGGTATCCTAAGCTTCAAATTTCCTATAACATCCCCTTCAATCCTTGTCCCAAATCATCCAATTTCGCCATCCAATCTCAAGAACCCTAAATCCTGAAACCGGTTGTTCTTCATCAAAATTCGAGAGTGTTGGAGCTTTTTGCTTGCAATTTCTTGCACCATTGGATTAGTCTAGTTGTCGTAGAACCACTTCCTGGCCTCCAATTTGGACGATCTCCGCCGGCTGCCACCAACGACACCGTTTGGGTATTTTTTCCGGATTTTTTTGGTCCGATTTTCATTTTTTATTTGATTATTAATTCGATTAATTAAGGTTAATTAAATTAATCTTAACTACTGAATAATAAGATGGAATTTATTTGGTTTTAATAAAATTAAAATTAAATTAATTAAAATTTCTTTGGGTATTATCTTAGACTATGAATAGTAAAAATATTACCTTTTAAGGATAATATTTTGGAGTAAAATTTCTGGACTTATAAATAAATTATGAGATTTATTTATTCATGAAAAGAATATTTAGAATATACGACTAATTGATTTTTAATCGTACAGATAACCATTTCACTAATTAAGCCTTGAAATTGAATTAGTTGGAGATAAATTAATTCAATTTAAATCTTGAGACATATACCCTTCAAAATTCAGTATGAAATAAATTATAATTTATTTTTGTGTGTGATTCGGATACGTCTCGGATTTGCTTCTGGAACGGAAATAGAGCAAGGATTCAAGTTGCTACTCGAAAACAACCATCCCAATGATACCATTCATCTCTCTGTGATTCAAGGCAAGTGGCGGTTCGCTCTTGCTAATTTATTCCATATTTTTCTTAATTGACAATTAATCTATTGTCTTAATTAAGTTGGATAAATATTCTTAATTTCTCGTTTGAGAACTTGTGTGTATAAATGTTGTGTAAAATAAACATTTTTATTAGGTTGTATATATGCTAGTTATAACCCTTATATATATATATATATTGTACAATAGGCTGAATTGGATGTAGGAGGATGTACATATTGTACAATAGGCTGCACACACCTGATTTTCTCACATTAACGTAATTTTTGGGATTTGATTTACCCATATCACAAAGACCGTTCACTTTCCATAAATCACATGCACACGATCTTCCAGTTACGATCCCGCTTCGTCTTCAACCTCTGCACACGTCTTCAACCTCTGCAAGTCTCATTGGATTCTTCGTCTTCAACCTCTGCCCACGAGCCGCTGTGACTCCCCTGCCTCTCCCTCCTCTTACCCAGACTCGCCGGCGACCTTCACTCGCCTAGATCCATGGCTGCTGCTGTGAAGCCCCGCCAACACTGAACCCACAACAACCGCGTACCTCCACATGCCCGCTCCGATCCACTCACCGCTGCGAGCCCTGCACCAGACCACCTCGCGTTGCTGCTCGCGAACCAACCACCGCACCTGATCTCACCATCCCAGCGTGCCCAGATCTGAGAGACTCGCGGCGACAAACACCAACACCGCCCCCACTCCCTCGCGAGTCGCGCCCAGAACCGAGTCCCCACCACGCACCACCAGATCCGACCACCACCACCCATCTGGAGCCCATCGAAACTCGACTCATTCACCGTCGTCGATGAGAGGGGACTTGCCGGAGCCGCTCGTGCCGGAAGTAATCCCTCTATTTCTCTCTATTTCTGATCAACGCTTATCCTTTCTTCGCGTACAAGGCGAATCCGAAGCAAATCCGCTCGATTTCGTGTTGTTTCAACCAAATGAAGGGGATGTGGATCCGAATTCCGGCCTCCATTGTCACTGAAAATTGGTGTTAATTATGAAGTAGCAGTAATTAGCTCTCTAACAGTAAGTGATTGTCGATTATTTACTGAGTTCTCATTCTTAAAGGGGGTTTGTATTTTCAATTATATGCTTCACTAAATCTTGGAATTTCTAATCAAACAGCACTTGCTACTGGGAAGGAAACATCTGATGTGAGCCATGGAGAGGACAAGCAAGAAGACAGACAGATAGAGGAGTAAAATTGCATCTTCTCCCTATCTCTATGTTCTTTTGTCTTCTTCAGATTTTAAATCAATTACAGTATAATCAAGCTTCAAGATTGCTATAATCAAATTCCTACATTAAGCCGCTTACGGATTAGAAACAACAGCAGCAACTTCGTTCCTGGTTAATTAAATTTGTTAGCATTGCATTCTGTATATTGTATTCAATGTTGCATAATCTTCGTTCCCCAAAATACTCATGCGTTGAGTATTTGATATTTATGATGTGATATTCACCTAAACTCTGAATAATCATGAGGTTTCATGCGTACAAAATATCGACTACTTACTTGTATGACTATGCGTACAAAATACGTGAATATCATCACATATGGAATTAATATCGCTATTATAGTATTCAAATTGCTTGTTGATGGTGTTATTTATACTATTTGCAATTGATATTCAAATTGTATGATGTGATATTCACTATAATGTTGTTCATATTCATCAGGTTTCATGCGTTGAATAGTCGATATTCAAAATTTATGATGTGATATTCAATATAATGTTGTTGATATTCATTATAATAATGTTGATATTCAGATTGATCGTGCGACTGTGCGACCCAAAATCGACGCGACAATGTCATTGTTAAACCTTACCGCCATGAATCGAAGCTTCAAAGATATTGGGTGGTGATATTCGTGTAGTTAGGTGATGATATTCATGTACTTGGGTGACTATATTAATGTAATTGGGTGGTGGGCGGTGGGCGATATTCACAAAATGGGTAGTGATATTCACAAATTGAGTGGTGATATTCATGTAAGTGAATTTGATATTCACGTGATTAATTGAGATATTCATGTAACTTAGTGTGATATTCATATTATCAAGTGGTGAAATTCATGATTTAAGTGATGATATTCACATTTTTAAGATATTAAATATTCACTTATTAAATAGAAATCGATATTCAAACAAACATGAACGATATTCATTAACAAATGATTGATATTCGTGAACACACTAACGATATTCACGAACACTGGAAAATCATTAAACGAGCAAAACGAATTTAAATCTAAACGAATTTAAAATAATCTTCCCATTTAAAGTTCAAATATTTGAATAATCTCATTCTCTCTCCAATTTGCACATTTACCATATTTTGTAGGAACAACTTCCTATTTTGTAGGATATTAATTTCGGTAATTCAATAAAGAAGGCATGTTATTCAAATTCGGTACAATGCACCCCCATGTGGCTTATTTTGCTCCATCAAATCCAGCCCTCCAATCTCTTCAATCCAACGCTCATTATTTGTACTTCCGTTTTACCACAATACCCGTTTTACCTGAGTGTGCCCCTATATATATATATATATATATATATATATATATATATATATATATTATAGGGTGCTAGATAATAATTGGTGTGGATTGTTGTGCTTTGGTGTGGATAATAATTGCTAGTTAGCACGAGTATTCGTAGGAACGCTATTACCTTGCGAGATTTAGATGTTTCTTTATAACTTGGTATTCGGAAGATAATTGCCCTAATACTTTTGGTCATGATCTACCCTTATTTTATATAAGTGGCGGTGCACTTAGCTAGTGTAGAAATTCGGGATTCGTCCCATGTTCTATATCTCATTGCGAGATTGATGTGGATTAAAAGATTTAACGTCAATGCAAGTTTTGCAATTGAATAAGATAAGTGTTGTTTTGCACATAATCAATATACCCTCGGACGAGAAGTACAACGTGTAACCCGTCCGGTCTATTGTCTAAAGTAAGTCCCATTTCCAATCTGGATTCGCATTACGCGGTGAAGTTGGTCGAGGACCCAAATATGCAACAAGATGTTTTTAAAACTTTGTGTGATAATATAATGTTCCCAAACAAATTCATGTAATTTTTCCATAAGACTCAATTCATTGGATTCTTCTCTTTAATCATATCTCTTCATTCTATTCGGTAGAAGTTTATAGTCATATACCGTTTATCGAGTTTTATTCGGGAAACAAGGGTAGTGATTATATACGACTACGAGAACCAATCTGTTTTCACCCTTGCATAGTCTTTCATTAGACTATTCAACATTTCCTTTTCCTTGCATGATTGACTGGTGTCATCCCTCTTATACGACACATCAAAGGTTAGTCCCCGACGAGTTGAAGTAACCAATCGAAGAGAAGACTTGCAGTTGAAGGTTGCGTTTTAATAAGTAATACTTTAAAGGTGTGCCTGTTTTGGATAAATGTAATACTTAGTCATGTATTTAGGATTTGTTCAAAAGTCTTCCGCTGTAATTTAAAAAGTCTTTCGCTGTAAATTCACTTTGTTGTATTACCGTCCTTCTTATTTTACGAGAGAAATTTTAATAAAAAATTGAGTTTCATTTAAAAGTCTTCCGCTATTCACTCTACTATTATTTAATGTCTGTTTGGCTATTTTAAGCTTAATTGTTCTGATTAAAGCCTAAGGTGACTTTGGACTTTATAGTCTGAGGTCACTGATATGTGGCACTACCGACATAAGTTGGGGGTGTTACATAATTTTTGTGTGAATTGAATTGATTTTGTTTAGGATTAGTAATTGAATAGATAATTTGTTGAAAGTGGAACTGATTTTGGTTGAATTGATTCATTATCAAATTCTTGTATGGTTGTGTTCCTGTTTTGCAAGTCTCTATGGAAATCCTAAGACTTCTCTACAAATTCTGAGGACTGTCAATGAAAAATACTCACTTGATTATGTCAACATCTATGATTTCAGTCCTCCACTGCATACTACTCCCTCCGTCCCATAATATAAGCCCCATTTGGGAACGCGCCACTGTTCACCGTTGAAGCTTCGGTTTAAGATTTCTTCCAATATATAAGAAAAAACATAGTCATGTGGGGTCTTGTTTGATTCGTCTCAACGAGTACTTTAATCATATCAAAAAATTATAATTTTTAGGGTTATGTAATTAGAGATATTAACGATACAAAACCCGCCTCGGCGGATGTGCCCGGGTCAAATGAGGCTTATATTTTGGGACAGATGGAGTACTTGTGTTGGAACTGTGAAACTCAACTGTGATGCGACTTGCGAGTCAATGTTTTGGAAGCCCATCTAGTCTTGACTTCTCTCTTAATAATTCTAATTCATCCTTAATTGTGTTAGGGAGTATAAAATCAAAACCTTGCACAATTATTGATATTTTAGAAACTCAAACACGTTCTTTAAATTGCTAAAGAATTTGGAATTCAGCACCTGAAAGTCTACTCAGATTGCCTCATTGTGGTTAGAGAATGCTACAATCAGATCCAGTCTTCAAGATCTTTTATTGGCATGGTCATCAAGCTCATTCAGCAGTTTGAGTCTTGAATTGAAGTTTGTAGGATTTTTTATGTTTCCAGCCTTCCAGGTTGGGATGAGCATAATTCGGTTCAGATCGGATTTTTGGACCGGATCGAATGAAAACCGGTCCGGTCTTCGGTCCGAGAATTCTAAAATTTCTGTTTCGGTCCGGTCCAAAAACAAAAAATTCTAATAAAATACTTATATAGTTTAAATTATGTGTATATTGTAAATATATTTTAATGTAATCATATATGTACTAGATACATTAATTTAGAATGTCTTAATTTTTTTTTATCAAAGGGTTACCATTTTAATTTAGAATATTAGTTCCCTAATTTAGATTCTTATCATATACCCTTAAGACATAAAATAGAAAGACGGATGTTAAAAACACCCAATTTATAGATAAAAAAACAAATAACAAGAAAATTTTGAAAATGTCATTTGATAATCTATGTATATATATTAAAAAAGAATTCATCCAATCTATCAGTCTATGTGTTGGTTTCTCATTAATTTAGTTGGTGTTTAAATTTATGACATTTTTTTAAAATTATTATATTTAATATTATGAGTCCTCCGTTATTTAAATAGTAAACCATTAAAATAATAAATACTTTGTAGTTGTGCAATCCTGCCCAAAACTATATTTAGATTTTCAAACAATTATGTATAAAAACTCAAAACAAACTTCACATTTCACAAAGATCTTATTCAAATTCAACTAGTTTACAAATTTGTGTTTGTTTAAGAGCTTCTCTTTTGTGGAGTTTTATAAATGACAATAATAAGAGAGAGGGATGAGTAGGATCTGTGACGGGTCAGGGGGTCGATTGAATTGTTGAACCGGAGGTTTCAGAACTGACCAAAACCGTCCAGAATCGTAACCAAACCAGAATCGGCCGTAATTGGATGAGTCCCGTTCTGGTTTCGGTTCATAATTTCATAGAAAAGTGGAATCGGTGGTTCTATCGGTTCGAACCCTTTATTTTTTATATACTCATTGTATGGATATAGCCTATTTTTCATTATGAATATGTCAAAAAAATAAAACGAATGCAACTTAATATTAAGTTCAAAAACTTTATTTTTCCATTTTTTCTTATTTTTTTATTAACTATTTTTCATTAAGACAATTGAATTTTATTATATTTTTTACTTTAAGAAATTATTCTATGGTAAAAATGTGAAGATTAAATAATTAATGTTAATGTATGCGTTTTTTTATGTTCGCCTTACTTTTTTTCTAAATTTTGTATGTTTGACTTGTCTTTTAAAAAAAACAATTTATTTTCCTCGAAACGTGAACCGGTTCAGAACCGGGTCAAAATCGGAATCGAACCGGAGGAACTGGCCAAGTCTGGTTATGGTTCATGAGTTTTTGGAATCGGAACCGACAACCGGCGGTTCCAGAATTGTGAACATCACAACGGGGTGCTAGGGAGGCTAGGACGATTCATCGGGTTTGGTTTTTGGTTTTATGGACCAAATGGACAGAACCGAACTCAAACCGATTATATTCGGTTTGGTTTTCGGTTCGCAGTAAAACAATAATATGTTTTCAGTTCGGTTTGGTTCCAATCATTTTTAAAAATAAAAATAAAACCCTAGATTTCTAGATAAACTAGTAAACCCTTATTCGGTTATGTCCAGTTCGGCATAGTTCGATTCAATTCGGTCCAACTGGTTCAATTCGGTCCAAATTCAGTTCGGTCTAATTCGGTTAGGTTCACTAAAATCGATTTCAATATCCTAAATTAAACTAATTTCAAAATGTTTGCTTATTTCAGCCCAGAACCAAATCGAACCGAATAAAACCAAACCCGAACCGAGTATGTTCGGTTTTCGGTCCACTATAATTCGGAATTGGGTAAAAGACTTAAGCATTCCTATTTCATTAGGGAGTTTCAAAAATATACTACATCATAAAAATAGGGAATTAGTAACTCATCTCTAAGACTAAATTATCCCTATTTATATTTTATTGCTTAATAAAAAATAGAAAAACCCCTCAATTAGGTACATTTAGTCTCCTTCCGCTTCTCCGTATCCACTGTTCCATTAGAGCCCTAGCGCAGCCACTCCGCATTACCGGATCACCGCAGTCATGCCGGACCGCTGGACTGATGCCCGCTCGTTGTCCTCATCGCGCCGCCCCATCCCGCCCTCCTCTCCATGCCGCCCTCTTGTTCGCTGCACGATTGTACGAACTGAATTCCACAAAAAAATTGTACTAGACAACATGTATGTACGAACTGAAATCGATGAATTGAATTCCATGAAAACTGTGTACGTATACATCCAAGTGTGTAGAATATGCAATCCTAAGTAGGAAAAATGTTTAATCTAATTTTGTGTAAATATTACTAGACTATACGAAATTATGTTTTAGCTTATACAAAATTATGTAGAAGTCAATACGTGTAACACCCCCAAATCTTAACCCATTTGGAAATGTATTACCGTCAGTGACCCCAGTGTTCCTTACCGAGATCACCCAAGGCTTTACCGGATTAAATACAATTTAAGGCATACAATGATACATAATGATCAAAGTATCCAAATCAAAACATCAATCAAATGAAACATGAGTTACGAGATTACAACCCAATTCCGAATAGGCCAAACACAGAGTTCAAACAAAGTACAACGGAAGACAAATAAAAGATTTTACAAACGGGGTTGTGATCGTGATGATCACCTACCCAAGGATCTCAACCTGATTAAAAGCAATTATTAAAACATCCAAAAACAACCGTCGTCTTCATAGTCAATCTAGTCTCCTCAAATCTTCACTCTATCTGATGTGCCGAATCGAACGGATGACACCAGCCAACCATGCAAGGGAAAACATTGGTTGGTTAGTCTAACTGAATAGACTAGCAAGGGTACAAAGCAGACTGGTTCGAAGCAGTCATATTAGGTTAGACTCATCGCTTCTCGGATAATAACCGATAACGGTAGTCAACCATCATATTCCTACTGGAATAAACAAGAGGTATGCACAAGAGAAGATTCTGGAAGACTGAATCTTCACAGAAATCGACTCGAAAGAAGACTCCAACGGAAATGAGTCTTTAAGGAAGTAATGACAAATCTGGAATATTACAGGATCATACAACAATGATTTAAAAGTTGACTGAGATGCTTCGGTTCACGACCAACCTCATCGCACACAGCGAATTCAGATTGGAAAGAGAACGTACTATGATCAAAGTCGAGACGAGTTTTCCTAGCTGCACTATAACTTAGCTGCACTACTCGCCCAAGGTATATTAATCATGTGAACTCGGGCACTTATCTTATTAAATTCCAAAACGAGCATTACGTTATAAGCTTTTACATCTCCACACAAGAGATATCGGATCTCCTCACAAGAGATATCAGATCTCCTCACAAGAGTTATAGAAGGGATGAACCCTGAAAGATTTGGCACTAGCGAAGTGCGCCTACCCTGTGAAAGGGTATGGTCATGACCAAAGAGAAAGTACTGGGGACGAACCACCAAGTACCAATTATAAAGAAACAGCTAAACCCCCTCAAGGTACATAGCGTTCCTAGCCACTAGTGCTAACTAAACAGTACAGCACAACAACGGTTACTGGATAAATCCATATAAAGGCCCGAAAGGCGATCACAGATAATAGCGTTGTTCTAACAAATATACAACCTATTATATGATTTTCAAAACAGTTTAACAAAACCGTTTCCAGACAAACAGAATATTCCTTCCAAATTAATTACTCAGATAAACTACTGATAATTAATGTAAATATGGAACGAATGAGCAAGAGCGAACCGCCACTTGCCTTAATCCGCAGAATAGTCTAACGACGTCAACTGGATTCCGGGCTCGACACGGTATAGTTCCGACAGCACAACAACCTTCGAGTCGACCCATAAAAGGAACCCTAAGTTAGATCCGACATAAACAGTACGAATCTAAACACGGCGAAAGAACACGAAAGGAAAGACGCCACGACGACAACCAACCAAGCCAAAGCCACAAAGGCGTTCTGGGCTCTGGCGGCGGTCGCCGTTCTTGGCGGCGGTCGCCGTGAAGAATACGGCCGACTGAAACGAGAGAAATCTCACCCCAACACGAGCGGTTCAGCCTCCCTCGACTTGCTTTGGCTTCTAACCTCCAAGGCTAACCAAAAGCTTCACAAAGGCACTCTGGAAACACACCACAACACCTCCGGCGAGCACAAGAAAACCGACGAAACTCAACTCACTTTGAGGGAGAATTTTGGCAGCGATTCGGGGTTGTAGATGACCCAAAACCCATGCCCAAGCTCCTCTATATATAGGCAAACCCCAAGGAGTACCCAGCAAACCCTAAGACGTGGCAAACGACGCAACGGCGTGCCTCGAACGACGCCGGCGACCGACGGGCAAAGCCCACTGAACAATCACGGCGGTCGCCGTGATTTTGCCTGCGGCGGGCACGCGGCGGTCGCCGTCGCTAGGCCTGTCGCGGCCAGCTAGAAGCTGACACGCTGACTTCTCGGGCCCAACCACGGCGGTCGCCGTTTCTGAACGGCGGTCGCCGTTTCCCCCTTTTCCCGCTCATTCAGCTTTGAACGAACCTGACGTTAAACCGGGATAAAAATTATCGTACGCGAACGACAATTAAACTCCAAGGCATGATGTCTGTATATTATTTCACTGAGAAAAATCTTACAGATACAGAACACATTACAGAATGTCTCAAGCTACCTGAATTAAATCCGACGTACACAACGGGTACTCGGGAAAATTCCATAATTCCCAGAATAACCTTACAAAAATACGGGGTATCACAATACGAAAATTTTATACTAGACTACACGAAATTATGTGTTAGCCTACAAAAAAATATGTAGAAGCCTATACGAAAATTTTGTACTAGACTACACAAAATTATGTATTTACCTACACGAAATTATATAGTCACTTACACGAAATTTATATAATAGCCTATATGAACTTATATCGTCGCTTACACGAAACTTATATAATAGCATACACGGATATTAAGTAGTAACCTACACGAACTTATATAGTCGATTACACGAAACTTATATAATAGCATACACGAATTTATATAGAAGCCTATACGAAAACTTTATACTAGACTACACACAATTATGTATTTACCTACACAAAATTATATAGTCACTTACACGAAACTTATATAATAGCCTACATGAACTTATACCGTTGCTTACACAAAACTTATATAATTACATACACGAAATGAAGTCAACATGAAACTTATGTAATAGCATACACGGATATATGTAGTAACCTACACGAACTTATATAGTCGGTTACACGAAACTTATATAATAGCATACACAAATTTATATAGAAGCCTACACGAACTTATATAGTGGCCTACACGAATGTTATTTAATAGCATACACGGAATTATATAGTAACCTACACGAACTTATATAGTAGCTTACACAAAACTTATATAATAACATACACGAATATTACGTAGAAGCCTACACGAAATTATGTAGTAGCCTCCACGAATATTATTTAAAGGTCTACGCGAACTTATATAGTAGCTTACACGAAACTTTGATAATAGCATACACGAATACTATGTAGAAGCCTACACGAACTTAATTAATAGTAGATTACATGAAACTTATATAATAGCATACACGGAAATTTTGTATTAACCTACACGGAATTATGTAGTAGCCTACACAAATATGATATAGAAGCCTACACGAACTAATATAATAGCCTACACGAAATTTATATAATAGCATACACGAAATCTTATGCAAGTAAATAAGTCTACACCAAATTTATATAATAGCCTACACGAATATTATGTAGGCTATTTTACAATGCAAACTTATTTATATCTCTTTAGAAATATATCGTGAAATTAGCTAATATTATGCACGAGCAGCCCCACCCCGAACGCCGCCGCCGTTTCCACACGATCGTGGACGTCGTCCATGCCCCGTGCTTCTCCTCCCCTGCCCTCAGCCTCGCCGCCATGCACGGCCTCCCGATCAGCTCCCCGCACAGGCCTGCGTTTCCAGGAAAAGACGAGGGGTGGAGGTTGGTAATGGTGGCCCCTGCAAAAGACGGGATTGGCCCACTGAACATGTTGTAAGAGATGTTGAACATCTCCATTGTTGTGCAGGATGGTGCCGCTGAGCAGGTTGTAGGAGAGATCTACGTCGATGATCAATGGCAACGTTGACAAGTCCTTAGGGATTATTACGACGGTGAGAAGGGACGACCGTGTAACTCAAACAATGGAATGAGGGTAAATTAGATTAAGGGTAAATTAGTCATCAAAAATTAAATAAAAAATATTAAGGAAAGAATACACTTTTGGGAGGAGATTATGAAATTAAAGAGGATTATTGGGGAATTCTTCTCTTCGAAATCCAGTTTTCGGTTTGATTTTATTTGGTTTGGCTTTGGACCGATGAACTGCTGAGGGCCGGTCGTCCCCGCTTTGCTCCGGCAAACCCCTAGGGATCCCGTTGGATTTTAGATTTAGCCCCTTTTAAGTTTTCATGATATAAACATATAAGATGATTAAATAATAAGGAAAATATTTTGGTTTACTGGTGTTTGTGATGGAACTTGTGTAAGAAATACCAATAGGTCATGGGTTGAATCCTTACCAACTCTCCTTTTTTGTTTTTTATTCTTCATTCCATATTTTTCTATTTTCTTCCATATTATTTAAATATTTTGTTATAATACAAAAAAAAAGATATGGTATAAATTGGTCAATTTTCAAGTGGTGGGTCTTCAAGCATTTCTCATTAGTTTCAAAAATATTAATAAAAATGTAATTACTCAAGCTGATTTTTTAATTCTTTCTTCCATTATTAATTTTTTTTTTTATTAAAAGAAAATTAAAAATTATAATCCTTATTATTTATATATTTTTTTAAATACAAAAAAGTATATAAGATATTGGTCAATTTTCAAGTGGTGGGTCTTGAAGCGTTTCTCATTAGTTTCAAAAATGTCAATTACACAAGCGGAAAAAAGAGAGTTAAAAACAGTCCTCTTCAACAAATTCATGGATCCACCACCGAGTATGATTAAGTAACAGAGTGACAATTTTGTATTTATTGTGACCCCCCTAATCACAATGAGTGATTTTACTTAGGTTAACATATATATACTAGATGTTCACATAAAAATACTTGAGATTCATAAACTTAATCCTCAATGTTTACAAACTAAATTATACTAGAAGTTCACAAGCTTTATACTAGAGGTTCACTAACTCATACTTAGGTTCACAATGCGTTTATAAAGTGCATGTTTATTTTGTTTATGAAATATGGACATATAATATATTAAATATGAACTTTTAGTGTACTACATATGAACATCTATTGTACTATTTGTGAGCCTTTGTTGTAGTTATTAATTATTCACCCTTTCATTTAGTACATTAAAATACGTGTTTTTACATGTGAACCTTTGATATATTAATTATATACATCTAGTATAAAGTTTGTTATTAATTATAATCCCAAACCTTAATGAACCTCTAGTATAAAATTTGTGTGTAGATATACGTTATAAAGTTTGTGAAATACTAGTGTTAAATTTATGAACATCTAGTATATATATATGTGTGAATATCTAATATATGTATTTGTACGATCAGGGAAAAAACCGAAATCACGGAGGTGTCACTCATACCCTCCTCTAACCCCATCTATTCTTCATCCTTAATCTAATAATCTAGATAACCTTAAGGGGTTGGTCTAGTGGAGTATGACAGGGTCTCGATCTGACAGGTCGTAGGTTCGAGCCCCCACTAGTTTCCTTGAGGTGAGGCATATGTAAATTCCTCTATAAGTGCTTTCTGAGTTTTTTGGTCTTCCCTGTCCTTGGACTGGAGCGCCATCCCCTCACCCTAAATTTTATGGACAAAAAAAAAATAGGGAAAATTAATTAAATTAACCCAATCTTTAGGGAGGTGGTAAAAAATAACCCAATCTTTTAAAAAGTAAGAAAATAACCTAAAGTTCAACAAGGTGTTAAAATAACGAAGCCGCTATATACACTACGTTTTTTGCCCATTCGCACTACAATCCTCTACGCCAGAATCTTGCATTCCCTACGCAAGTATCTTGCGTATGCCAGATACCCGCGTAGAGAAGAAAATGGCCGTTGCTGATTTGAAAAATATGGCCTTTGTTTTTTTTTTGAAATTTTGGCCCCTACGCAAAATACTGGCATACACCGGTTTGTTGCGTAGACTAACGACTATAGATCCAACGGCCAAATTATCCCTCTATATATACTCAAACTCATTCATCCATTTTTTTTACACACGAATACAATCTTACCACAATGGAAAATAGTGAAAACGACTATTGGAGTAGCGATGAAGAATATTTGGGCAGTGATGAAGAATTCAACCCCAACAATTTTGTGGTTAGTATTCCATAATTCATAAATTATATTTGCGTTATACAGATATGTATGAATTAGTAATGGTTTATTGCATGCGATATTGTGAATTAGTTCAGGTATAAAGGAATAAAAATATATATAGTTTTACTCAAGTTTTTATCGTATAAATCATAAGTTTGTAAATGGAGATATTATAGTTTAGTTTTGTTAGTATATTTTAGGAGTATGGAGATATTGTAGTTTTGTTAGCATTTATTATATATTTAGCGGTATTTTGATATTGCATGTGTAGTTAGAAATAGTAGTTACTTAAGTTTGGAGATTCAGATATTGATATTATTTACATTAATAGGGTAAAGATTTGGATCTGAATTTCGTACGAATCAAAAGTGGGATAGCCGAGAGGAGTTGGTTGATTGGGCTCAAAAGAGGGGCAAAGATTTAATGATGGTTCTAGTCATTCACCGAAGTAATGAAAGACATGTTAGTTTGATGTGCGAGCACTCTGGTGAATATAGACCGGGGAGGAAGAAAGTTAGTGAAGAAGATCCGAATGAGGCTGATGTGGTACTTTGTGAAACTAGATCGAAGAAGTCCGGGTGCACGTTTGAGTTGTACGGTGTTCGAATGAAGAAGAAGTTGAGAGTAGAGACTCGGAAATGGATCTTGAATGTGTTGAGCGGACAACACAACCATAAGCTTCCGACTACCTTCCTTGGGCATGCATACATGGGTCGAATGACCCCGGATGAGCAAAGCATTGTTAGGAGGTTCGGCGAGAGGTTCAATCCGCCGAGTGTTATTGTTGCGGAGTTGAGAAGCTGCTTCTCCAGAAATGTAACATCACCGAAACAAGTTTCCAACTATCTACTAAAGATGCACTACGAGGATCGTGGGGAAATGACGGTCACCCAATGGACCCTAAGTTTCTTCAAAGAAAACAGGTATGAAGTGCATCCTCTAAGGAAGCTGTCTACGTCTCAGATCGATATCCTATTTTTTGCTCACCCTCACTCGCTACACCTATTGAAGTTGTTTCCGTACGTGGTAGTTATCAACGTCACATACAAGACAAACAAGTATTTAATGGCCTTCTGTTTATTACAATTTAATATAGTCGTTATATCCATGATCTAAAATTGCATATACTCTTTTGTTATCTTACATTCATCCTTAGGTATAACATGCCTCTGGTGGAGATTGTCGATTTTACATGCACTAACAAGACGTTCAGCATCGCCTATGCATTTATACGGGAGGAAGATGGTTTGCATTACGAATTCATAATGCGAAAACTTTTGCATTTGTTTGAAGAGGCGGGAGTAATGCCGACGGCCATAATGACTGATCGAGAGAAGGCCCTCATCAATGCAATTCGGGTAGTTTTCAAAGATCGGGTTAAACACCTTTTGTGTTGGGTGCATATCAAACACAACATCGAGGCATATGCTAATCCAATCTTGAAGGATTCGAAAAAAGTCAGTGACTTTTGCGGCCAATGTTGGGGACTTTGGTGTTCAACCACGGAGGAAAGCTACGAAGAGAGGCTCCAAAAACCGAGGAAATCGTGGAAGAGCGGCCTCGTTGGATACCTTGAGAAACAATGGTTGAATCCTTACAAGGAAAACATAGTCAGAGCGTGGACATATCATCATATCCACTTCTTCACGAGGACTTCAAACATGTATGTATCCTTTTTTCATTTTCTTGGTTGTTTATTGGGCCTAGGGCTCGATGTCATAGTTCCTTACTAGCACGATTCATTTTTTTTTGTTTTGATAGGGTTGAGGGTATGCATTTAGTGTTGAAGGATATTGTGGATTCTAGTATTGGCGGTTTTAACAAGATGGCAGTGAGGATCCACCATGCAATCGAAGGTCAAATCAGGCAGGTGAGGGCGAGCATGGAGATGTCACGGGTGAAAAGACCAAATTATTTCAACCAAGTGCCGCTAGAAATGAGAAGGGTGTTTACGAAGTTGTTCTACAAAGTGTCGGAAAGGGGCTTGAAGAAGTTGTTCGATATGTATAAGCAACTAGAGAAAGATGATTTCACGGAGGAGTGCGACGATTACTGGATGAAAGAATGCCAAGGCCTGCCGTGCATACATGAGATTGGGGAGGCTATTGTTGATAAGAGGCAGATCATGCTGAGTAAGATCCACCGCTTCTGGAGGCAGTTGAAATGGGATAAGATTTATCGTGACAACACCATTGAGGACCATGTTGCAATGTCTATTCCACAGTTGAGACTTGAGGAATTGTACAAGAAGGAGAAAGAAGGGATCCTTGATCAATCCACGCTAAAGCAAGTCACTGAGCCGTTCTATGACTTAGAGCATCTGCGTGAATCTTCGCTATTGGAGTCGACGGGTATCGTTTCCAAAGGAAGGCCGAAGGGTTCCACAAAGTATTCCACCAAAAGGGAGATGAGCTTGTTTGAGCAGAGAAGGGCCGAGTTAGAGGAGTATGAGAAGGAGAAGGAGATAAAGAAGGAGAATGAGAATGAGAATGGGACCCAAGGTAGGGGTCATGGCTGTCCTAGAAAGGATAAAAGTGAAGTTCCGTCGGGCCAATGTGAAGCGTCGGGATCACAGTTCCCTGAACAACCCATTATTTATTTGGGGGTGAACTTCGGGGTTAAGAATGTGGATTACTTCTGGTTCCCCTATATAAAGGAGGCGAGAGATGTAATTCCGGACGGGCATTGTGGATATCGGTCACTAGCTGTACTATTGGGGTACGAAGAGCGTGATTACCCTATGGTTTGAATGCATCTGGCGGCAGAGTTATTGGACAACAACGATGTATACAGGGAAATACTACCCATACTACAACCGGGAATGAGTTACGAAGATCCTATATTCCGGGTGAACTATGTCATAAGTCCTTGCTCCTCGCAATATTGACTCGACGTGCCTCTAATCGGTTTGGTGTTTTCCACGGTGTATCAAGTTGCGCTAGTCTTCTTAGCCTGGGATGGTCCCTGCTTGGCTGCTTGTGCCTAACAATGAAGGTGTCTGATACAAGTCTCGGCCCTCCAACGAAGATATTGACGATGGCCCACGTAGGAACTCGGAACCACTTCATATTGGTAAAGCTTACTATTTCTAAATAACTTACTCTACTAAACTATACGAGTCTATGCGCAAAGAGTTCAAGTTTGTGTTTGTATGTAGGTGTGGCTCAAGGATGATTGTCCAGTACCCCCTCCTCCGTATGTTTGGCATCGTTTCAAAGACCGAAGTTTAGATGACTGGAATGTTCAGTTTCACTCGAGGTTTCAAATATTTCGGGATTATCGCACAATATGTAACCGTCCACCCGATCCTCCAGTGTAGTGATTTAGATTTAGGGATTGTAATATACTATCATTGTAAAGCTGTGGAGGACATTTTAGGCACAAAACAAAGGTTTCGGGCAATGATCATAATTTATGAAAAGTTGTGGATGATATTTTTTCCACAAAACAAAGGTTTTGGGCAATTATCATAATTTATGAAAAGTTTGGGAGGGCATTTTTGCCACAAAATAAAAGTTCTGGGCAATTATCGTAATTTATGAAAAGTTATGGAGGACATTTTTGCCACAAAACAAAGGTTTCGGGCAATAAGTATATTCATATGAGATATAAAAGAAAACTATATTATATAAGTATATTCATATGAGATATAAAAGAAAACTATATTATATAAGTATATTCATATGAGATATAAAAAAAAACTATACTATATAAGTATAACTATATGAGATATAAAGAAAAACTATATTATATAAGTATATTCATATGAGATATAAAAGAAAACTATAGTATATAAGTATATTCATATGAGATATAAAGGAAAAGTATATTATATAAATATATTCATATGAGATATAAAAGAAAACTATAGTATATAAGTATATTCATATGAGATATAAAAGAAAACTATAATATACAAGTATATTCATATGAGATATAAGGGAAAAATATACTTATAAGTATAACTATATGAGATATAAAGAAAAACTATACTATATAAGTATAACTATATGAGATATAAAGAAAAAACTATATTATATAAGTATATTCATATGAGATATAAAGGAAAACTATACTTATATACATATATTATATACTTATATACTATAGTTTTTCATTATACCGATATGTTATATACTTATATACATATATATATTATATACTTATATACATATATATATTATATACTTATATAATATAGTTTTCCTTTATATCTTATAAATATACATATATTATACACTAATATAATATAGTTTTTCGTTATACTTATATACTATACTTATATTTTGGATTATATACTACTCCCTCCGTCCCTAAATATTTGTCTCATGGCCAATCTTGACACTATTCACAGTTAAAGATAATCTTTAAGATTTCTTCCAATATATAAGAAAAAACATAGTCATATGGGGTCTTGTTTGATTCGTCTCAACGAGTACTTTGATAATATTAAAAAATTATAATTTTTATTACTCCCTCTGTCTCATAATGTTCTTCCTGTTTCGGTTTTATACACTATTCATAGTGGAAGAGAATCTTCAAGATTTCTTCCAATATATAAGAAAAAACATAGTCATGTGGGGTCTTATTTGATTCGTCTCAACGGATACTTTCATAATATCAAAAAATTATAATTTTTACTAATATTAACGATACAAAACCCATCTCGGCAAATGTGCCATACCCAAATGAGAAGAACATATTGGGACAGAGGGAGTAATATATAAATAGAGATATTAAATGTACAAAATGTGCATCGACAAATGTGCCCTCCCCCATGGGACAAACTTTCAAGGACGGAGGGAGTATATTTTTGAAAATCAAATCCATAAACATCAAACAAATACCATAAACATCCACAAAATACTATATTGTTCAAATATATGTAACGTAACAGTTTAGGTAATATACATATCGTAACTAGTCCTCGTCTGGCTGCCGCCCGCTACTAGATCCATCCTCGTGAACCGAGTCGCAGAATATCTGGGACACACGTGGAATGGGAGGGGCTGAAGGCGTCACGTCACCTATTAGATACTCGATCCAACGGATCATCCGATCTGTAAGACGGGGAGGCATATTGTCGTACTGGGCCAAATAAGCCGTCATCTCGCCGGCCACCAGCTGTGAGCGTTGTATTAAAAAAAACATCAGAACATACTCATAAATAATTTACCGTAAACATAAGAAAATGACATACCGTGACAGCGAAAGCCGGGGGAGGTGGAGGGACAGGATCTACTGCATGTGGGTCATGTGTGGCGGACCGGAAATCCAAATATGGATGAGACATCCGGTCAATCCAATCGAGGTATGCATCGTCACAATCCCATGCGAAGGTGGACGTGATAAGATCATGCAGCTCGATCAGTGGCCTCGGGTCCGCATCCCACAAACAGTGTTCATCCCCGTACTCCAATTTATACGACCGTAGGTCCGTGTGTCGGACAACTTTACTCAGCTCTAGTGGCGCCTACGGAATACACTACCTGTACCCGAACTGGCGGAGGCAACGGTTGGGCATGTACGTCTCTCGCACGTCAAAAAACTCTATGACGCCTCGATATAGCGACGGAGCGTACCTCAGATCGCTGAAGTTTAGCTTTCTCCACGGTTGCCACCGCACCTGAAATAAAATAAAAATAGAGTCAGAAGACAAAAAATAATCGAAAAACCCGAAATTCGAACGTAACGTTTTTTTATTACCTCCGAATACTTCATGGCGTCCAGAACCCGACGCAGAGAGATAAGGCGATCCGAGTCACTGCCATGAGGAGCCTCCCTCCCGTGTATCCCCCATATTTGATAAAATACGTACCGGATCGGGATCCACGGGTGACGGGGGAGGGTCGTACGTAAGTCGTTCCGTATGCGTCCAAATAACGGCAGCGACATGCGTCGGGTATGTCACCAGGAGACTGCGCGACCGAAGACCTTCTGGCATCCACGCCTCCTCCTGCTCCTCCCCCTCGGGAGCCGCACCTGCCACGGGAGGAGGGGGGGCGCTGGCTCGGGTACGGGTCCCGCTGATTCAGGAACGGGGGAAGGAGGCGTATTGTCCCTCCCCAAGTCCTCAGCCGTCGAAACGGGAGGGAGCTCGATGCCCTCGACGTAATCCCGCTCCAAGGCCGCTGTCAATGCCTGCTCGTCGAATACGTCGGCGGCGGCGGAGTCGACGTCGGGCATGGATGCGTCGCAATTATTGGCATCGGGATCCGACATAGATGTGTCGTCTTCTTGAGTAGCATCCAGTCGCGGACCCAAATCCGTCGTACCTCCGTCGCCGCGTCGGACCGAACTTGTGACTCTCCGCTATCCCAATCGATGAGACCCTTTGTACGGCTGTCGAACTGAATGCAACGACTGATGTACCGCCTTTTTACGAATTTTGGAAAAATATATTAAAAAAGTTACTAGAAATATTTGTTTCATTAAATATGTTTTATCTTAGAATAATTAATTTTTTTTTCAATTGTTACATAATATTTTCAAGGAATTAATTAAAGTTTATTTGTTTATTTCCAATTTAATTTTCTAAATAATAATATTTAAAATAATTTATTTAGAACAATTTCCATTTTTTTACTATTTATTTATTTATTTCCAATTTACTTCATTATTTCATTTCTACTTTTTTTAAAATTATAACAATTTCTCTTTTTTTTATTTTCATTTCATTTTTAATTTATGAAATCATTTCATTTTACAACAACAACATAATTACACAATTTTTAATCTCTAATATAAATATTTTATCCATTAATTCAATCTAATTCAAATTTATTAGTGCATAATATATGAAAATCATTCATGTATATTTAATTACCGTACAATCTAAACATTTCTATTTATTAAACATATTAAAATAGCATACCGAAAAATACATACTAACTACCTATTCTAAACATTTCTAAATAATTTCTAAACAATTTCTTACACATATTTAATTACCGTAAATTCTAAAGATTTCTAAATAATTTACCATTTCAAACGAAATTAGATGAGATAATTTTTAAATTTTAATTTTATATTAAAAAAAAAATACATACATGTCGCAAACCTCCTCGTCGTCCTGTCCCAACTGGCGTATCTGTGATACCCCGTATTTTTGTAAGGTTATTTTGGGAATTTTCCCGAGTACCCGTTGTGTACGTCGGATTTAATACAAAGAGTTTGAGACATTCTGTAATGTGCTCTGTATCTGTAATATTTTTCTCAGTGAAATAATATACAGACAACATGCCTTGGATTTTAATTGTCGTTCGCGTACGATAATTTTTATCCCGGTTTAATGTCATGTTCGTTCAAAGCTGAACGGGCGGGAAAAACCTGTCACGGCGACCGCCGTACAGTAGCGGTGACCGCCGTAAAGTCACGGCGCCCGCCGTCCCAATGCTCGAGGAGGCAAGGCAGCTGGTGTGCCAGACCGCGGCGACCGCCGTAAATTACGGCGCCCGCCGTAATTGCCACCTTCGTTGTCCGGCAGTCCTTGCCCGATGGTCGTCGGCGCGATTTCTGGCGAGCGCCGAACTAGCTGTAGGCCCATTGTTTTTGAACTCCAGATGCTTGGCTATAAAAGGAGGTGTTGGGGGAGAGATTTGAGCCATCCCAAACACCGAACCTCTGCCAAATTTGCCTCTCGCCGGAGTTTGTGCCTTCGCCGGAAATTCCGAAGCTTTCGTCGGTGTTGTTTGGTGGTGTTTCCAGGAGCCCTTTAGAAGCCTTTTGGTTGCCTTTGGAGGTCAGAACCCAAGCAAGGCAAAAAGGGGTCGAAATGCGCATCGTTTTGGTGAGATTTCTCTCGTCTCTGTCGTCCGTGTTCTTCACGGCGACCGCCGTGATGAATGCGGCGACCACCGCCAAGAACAGCGACCGCCGCCAGTGCCCAGAATGCCTTCGTGGCTTTGGCTTGGTTGGTTGTCGTCGTGGCGTCTTTCCTTTCGTGTTCTTTCGCCGTGTTTAGATTCGTACTGTTTATGTCGGATCTAACTTAGGGTTCCTTTTATGGGTCGACTCAAAGGTTGTTGTGCTGTCGGAACTATACCCGTGTCGAGCCCGGAATCCAGTTGTTGTCTTTAGACTATTCTGCGGATTAAGGCAAGTGGCGGTTCGCTCTTGCTCATTCGTTCCATATTTACATTAATTATCAGTAGTCTATCTGAGTAATTAATTTGGAATGAATATTCTGTTTGTCTGGAAACGGTTTTGTTAAACGGTTTTGAAAATCATATAATAGGTTGTATATCTGTTAGAACAATGCTATTATCTGTGATTGCCTTTTGGGCCTTTATGTGGATTTATCCTGTAACTGTCGTTGTGCTGTAACTGTTTAGTTAGCACTGTTAAATAGGAACGTTACTCGGACTTTGTCCAGTCGTTTCTTTATAATCTGGTATCGGGGTGGCTCGTCTCCATCTGGTACTATTCTAAGATCATGATCGGTCTCTTTCACAAGTGTGTAGAGACAGGACACTTAGCTGGTGTCACAAACCTTTCGGTGTACGTCACTCTCGACGAAACGTATACTAAGATGTGTCGTCCCATTGGTGGGGTACACATGTAAAAGTCTATAATGTGATGTGTGTTTTTGAAACATAATCAGATAAGTGCTACCTTGACGCACATAATTAATGAACGATCAGCGAGTAGGGCAACTAGGTAATAGTGCCTCTAGGAAGACTCGTATTGACTTGAATGTAGTACGTCTTCTTTCCGATCTGGATTCGCTGAAAGGCGGTGAGGTTGGTCATTGACTGAAGCATCTCAGTCAGTTTTAAATCATTGTTGTGTGATTCTGTACCTTTCCAGAATTGTCATACTTCCTTAAAGACTCATTTCCGTTGGAGTCTTCTTTCGAGTCGATTTCTGTGAAGATTCAGTCTTCCAGAATCTTCTCTTGTGCATACCTCTTGTTTATTCCAGTAGGAGTATGGTGGTTGACAAGCGTACTCGATTATTATTCGAGGGACGGGGAGTCTAACCTAATACGACTGCTTCGAATAATTCTGCTTTGTACCCTTGCTAGTCTATTCATTTAGACTAACCAACCAATATTTTCCCTTGCATGGTTGGCTGGTGTCATCCGTTCGATTCGGCACATCAGATCAAAAGTAGCCTAGAAGATTAGAAGGACTATGGAGTCGACGGTGGTTTTTGAACGTTTTAATTATTTCTTTAATCAGGTTGAGATCTTTTGGACAATGACTTTGGTTGTAAGGTGTTTTATGAGACTTCCGCTGTATTTGGTTTAAACTATGTGTTATCCTATTCGGGATTGGGTTGTAATCCCGTAACTCTTGTTTCCTTGACAATGTTATGTTTTGGATTGAATGCTTTGATCATTATGTATTATTAGTATTTCATGATCGTATTTAACCGGTAAAGCCTTGGGTGATCTCGGTAAGGAACACTGAGGTCACTGGCGGTAATACCTTTCCAAAAGGGTTAAGTTTTGGGGGTGTTACAGCGCAATTGGTATTCACTCCTTGTGGGGAGTGGATAAAGGGTGGAGAGGTCGCGTGTTCGACTCTCACCAACAACCTGATGGAACTGGCCACCATTAATTTGGTGTAGGCCACCAGAGATGGGTTGGGGTACATGGGCTGCGGCTCATGGAGTGTCTCATGTTGGGCCTGTAGGCTCGTGGCTTGAGCACTCACATAAAAGTGTACTTTTTTGTAACATCCCAGGCCAAGCTATCCTAGCCACCAAGCCGCCCAGCCACCCAACGGTGCCGGCGCCGGTACTGGTGCCGCCTGGTTGTCCAAGGGCATGCAGCCCACACACCCAACCCTTCTCCCATTTAAATGGGTAGGTTGTTGCCCATAGAGATCGAACCCGAGACCTTTAGATACAAGGGCAATGCCTTACCACTTGTATCACCAATTGCGCTGCAGCACAATTGGAGTAATGTCATTTGCCACATCATTAAATCATTGCCACATCATCAATTACCTTTTGAAAGATTGAGTTATTTTTTTTACTATCTATTACTATATATTAAAGTTTTCTCCCTTTGAACTCTTAGAACGATTTTGGCCCTACCATACTTATGTGTTAATTTATGGGTAATTCTCTTTTTAAATTATTAAGATTAATTTAATTTAACCCAAAAAGATTTTAAATAAAATCTTATCTAACAAACTTGGAGAAATGGAAAAAACCTCCGGATAATATTACTAAAATCAACACAGATGGATCAACCAAAACCAATGGTGAATCTAGCTTTGACTATATTTTCAGAAACAACACGGGAAAACCACTTTTCCTCTATGGGGATAAATGTGGTATTTTAACCCCGCTTAAAATAGAAACACTGGCAGTAAGAAATACCCTAGTAAAGGCTTATGAATTAGGCTTTACCAACATTCATCTTGAATGTGGCAACCTTACCATCGTGAACGTCCTTAAACAAATCTGGCACTGTCCATGGGATATTGAAATGCTAATTTCTGATATCCTGTGTTTTTTACAACTATTTTCTTCAGTGTAGATTTCTCACGTCTTCCGAGAAACCAACGTCGTAGCCGATTTCATCGCGAAGAAGGTTCATCAGGTTTCCTTGGAAGACTTTAGAGATAGTCTTGAATTTGTAATTCTCATCCGTAAGGATGCTATAGATTGAGAAACCGACTCTTCTGTGGTTTTCAATCTAATTTTTACCTTATAAAAAAAAGTACATGTGTTTGGTTACCTTTTTTCTATCTAGAAAACTCATGTATTTAAATTCATAAGATTTCTAATTTCCCCATTATACAGGAAGTACACTTACCTACAAGGGGTAGGTAAGATTTTCTTCCCCCATTATTTTAATCCCCAAATTACCTAATTACCCTCTCTCAAGATTTTCTTCCCCCATTATACTTATAAGGTTATAGTAGTAATTTTATATAAATTCATGCAAACTTCCCACATCCAACCAAACAAAATATAGTTTTCAATATCACATAATTAAAATGTTAACCAAACATAATTTCTTAATTCATAGGAATTGTAAATCCCAGAAACTTACTTTATGGGAAATAAGTTTTAGGGAATTGCACTTCCTCTCTTTAACCAAACGAGCACTAAATGTTATGCATTAGATAAGTTGAAACAATAAATCAATTATTAAATTTATATAAGCCAAAATAGTACTAGCATTTATACAAACTGAAGGAAGAATAATATATCTATTATAGTATTAATTAATACATTTTTTATTCATGTTAATTATCTAATAAGTAAAAAGTATCGCAATCTTAATTTATCCAGTTAACAAAATCTTCACCCTACAAGATACGGTATCTCATAAATATTTGAATATAAGGTTCATACCAATAAATGTAGCCACTTTGTATATGTGTTATTTTATGATTAATCCTATTTTATTTATTTTTTAATTTTTAGATTACTCTTTATAAACTCTAAAACTATACAAAATCTTCTTAAAATCTAAACAATCAAAGTTTAGTTTCACATATATTTGAAAATCTGAGTACAGGTTTCACCCTTTATTTTGAACCATTCTTTAATTCATCCTCGCTACTCACCTCTCACACTACCAAATTGACCAGTCATGACAAGACATCAAGCTAGCTTAAAATTAATTTAAGCACTAAGCAACATTAATTATGGTTGTAGATCTCTTAAGATTAACAATAAGAAGGTATGTGATAACGAATAGAAGGTGTAAATCTATGGGTGAAGAATATGCTTCACATTAGTTTATCTTGATAAGAAGTGATTAAGAGTACATAAAACATGATCAGAACTCCCCATAAGATATTGTTTTACCCGCTAAATAATATCTTAATCATTTCTCACAATTTAATTTAATCTTTCTATTAAAATTTGGTAGTTAGCAGAAATTTTGACTATGCGAGTCCAACTAGAATTCATGTTTTGTTTTAATTATAAGAAATTTTTGGTTAAACGCATAAAGCTGTTACAACTACTTTATTTTAAATTATTTTTTTAATTTACCATTTTTGAATGTGTAGAATAAATTTAAAATTTTCACAAACAAATTTTAGTTTCTTTAACTCTATTTTTAAGGAAAGATAATAATTTTTTTGTTAAACACATAAAGCTATTAAGACTACTTTTTTTTATTTTTTTATTTTTAGTTTACCATATTTGAATGTGTAGAATAAATTTAAAAATTTCACAAACATATTTTAGTTTCTTTAACTCTATTTTTAAGGAAAGATACACAGTTTTAAATCTAATTTTGTTTTTGTTTATTTAGATTGATGTTACATTGTATTTTTTATATATGTTTTGATCTCATAGTTATCATAATTTATTTTATTTTGCTACATTTTCCGTAAAATCACAAAAAAAACTTTTTTAGATGAATGAAGTATTTATTTATGAGCCATTGTTTAAATTATTTTATCATTTGAGGCGACAATTATTTACTCCTATTTTAAAAAAATCTTAAACAATTGTCATAATTTACTATTTCAATTCTCACACAATATTTCACCAAGTTGCTTTTGAGTCCCATTATCTTAGTTGTCAAGCAAGTGTTAAATTTGTCAAATGATATGCTCTTTAGTTTGAAGAAATAGTAATATTTCAATTATTACTAAAATATAATATAAAAACACAATATATTTTCATTTTTCAGAGAGATAGAATTATCAATTTGATAAACATAATTTTTGACATTATAGAAATTCATAATATTGTTGATTATAGTTTAAGTTTGTTCGGGTGATTCGTATGAATATTTAAATATTTATTTTATAAAATCACATTTATGATTACATTAATCAAAGGATTTTAAAATGATCAAATCAAATCAAATTCGTTTTAAAATCAATTCTGATATTAGGATGTGGGCTAAAATAATAATAATAAAAACCCAAATCATGTTTTGGTTACATTTACTATCACTATATATATTTAATGATTTCTATTTTTTCTAAATAAAGGGCTTTTCTTTTTATTATATTGAATGTAAAAAAGTTAAGTTTCGTATCATATTTATTGGCTACATTTATTGTTATGTAGTTTTGAACATTTACAAATCAACTCCATTGAGTAATTGAGGTAAGTAAAGATTAGGTAAAAATTTTGTTTTTTAAAAATAAAATTTGTGGTTACAAGAATAAATTGAGAATAACTAAAAAACAAAGGAAAGTAAAAAAAATGGAGCAAATAATAAATCAATATATCATATACATTTTGTTTGAAAACTCTAATATCTTAAAAAATTAGTTACATAAACCTTACCACTTTGATTAATAATATTATGCAATATAAAATTAATTATTTATATAAAAGAAGATTTTTATAAATTTTATAAAAAATACATTTTTCAATATTTTCCTAAGATAAATATAATTTTTTTCCTAACATTCAACTTTGACTTTAATAAGTATAATGACTTTTTACGGTTGTTGTTGTTTTCGTCCATATAGTAAACCTTTTTTTATGAGCACTAATGTAATAAAAGTTGATAATTTTTTTTTCTTGGTCGAAAAAATTTGACAATCTTTTAATATTACAAAACATTTTCAACTTTGTGAATTTAATCTCATATAATTATAAAATTATTAAACCCCATCCCGTGCTTGGCACGGGAACTATACTAGTTTCTCTAAAAGTTGGATTATTTTAATTAATTTTTCCAAAAAAATATCTAATAATCCAGATTATACCATACTTTTCATCATAAAAGTATTTTTGAATTGAACGCCTCCTAATAGGAGGCTCCTATATTCCTATTATATAATTGGAACAACTTGTTACATAAATTAAGGAATATAACTTTACGATATTATTGCGAAATATTATTGACAATAATATTATACCGGTGAGTTAAGTAAATAACCCTTTGACAAACTTTTTTTTTAAACTAATGGACCCTTAGTAAAAATGGACCCTTCTCCCTCTTCCTAAACCCTACTCCCTACCCCCTATCCCTACCCCTTAAACCCTTAAAAATTAGTAGGGGTCTATTTTATTAATTGAAAACTCTTAAAGGGCCAATGAGCCCAAAACCCTCATATTATACGGTGAATTAGATAAATAACCATTTGACAAACCTTTTTTTAAACTAATGAACCCTTACTAAAAATAGACCCCTTCCCCCCCCCTAAACCCTACTCCCTACCCCAAATCCTTTAAACCTTAAAAACTAATAAAAATTCATTTTATTAATTGAAAACTCTTAAATAGTCAATGGATCCAAAATCCTCCATATTATACTCGTATAATGTAATGGAGCTTTCGTATCAGGCCATGCCTAGTAGTTGGCCCACCAATTGCTTTTGATTGGCGGCCTCATTCCTTATTTAAGTTCTTTTGCTCCGCCACGCCACTCATTTCTTCTTCATGTCTTTTCTAAAACCCTTTTCCCTTTTTCTTCTTCTGAAGGGGCCCACCTCTGCGAATACTGAAATGATTGTTAAGCTTGGTGGAAACAGTTGGGCTGTCAAACCCTCAAGAATTGGGCCTACAAGGTTATTTTGCGGGCCTGGGCCCAAGCGCAGATTCCCGTCAACCTCATCTGTCCAGTGTGATCCACCAAAATCGACGCCTTTACAAATTGGATGAGTTGGGTAAATGATTCATGTGCGACGTTTTTATTAAGAAACTAACCCGTTAAGAAATTAACTCCCTCTCCCTAAACCCTAAATCCTAAACCCTATTCCCTAAACCCTACATTATAAACCCTAAATTTTAAACCCCAAAAAACAATATTTTAGAGAGAGAAAAAACAAAGAAGAGGAAGAGAAAAAAAAAAGCTAGTAGGGATAGGAAAAATACATAAAAACTAATAGGGGATAGTTTTGTTAATTGAAAACTCTTAAAGGGTCAATGTGCCCAAAACCCTCCTACAAATTAGCCCAACTTTTGTAAGGTGTGCAAGAGTGCCACTCACATGCAGAGCTCCTTTAGAGCGCAGACCGGTGAAGCGGTGACATTTTCGTAATTTTTATTTTTTTGCTTCCGAACGCAATGCACTAAAAATATTAACTTTATACTAAGCTTTACAAACCTTATGTTAGTGGTTAACAAACTTATACGTAGGTTGATAATACGTTTAAAATGCACTAATGTACCTAGGTTCATACATATTATGCGAGAGGTTCATAAATTTTAAAATTCACGAATCTACCTAGTTTCACAAATGTGTGATTGAACTGAGGTTCACAAACTTTATACGAGAGATTCACACACAAATAAAATTAAAACTAGAGGTTCATAAACATAATTCTAGAGGTCCATAAACCATATTCATAGGTTCATAAACCCTATTTTAAAGGTTCATAAACCCTATTCAAGAGGTTCCTAAATACTATTCTAGAGGTTTATAAACCATATTCTAGTGATTCATAAACCATATTCATAGGTTCATAAACCCCATTATAGAGGTTCATAAACCCTCTTCTAGAGTTCTAAAGGTTCATAAATTCTATTATAGAAGTTCATAAACCATATTCTAGAGGTTCATAAACCCTGTAATAGAAGTTCATAAACCCTATTATAGACATTCATAAACCCTATTATAGACATTCATAAACCCTACTCTAGAGGTTCACAAACCATATTATAGAGGTTCATAAACCCTATTCTAGAGATTCATAAATGTTATTCTAGAGGTTCATAAACCCTATTATATAAGTTCATAAACCCTACTTTAGAGGTTCATAAACCCTATAATACAGGTTCATAAACCCTATTCTAGAGATTCATAAATGCTATTCTAGAGGTTCATAAACGTTATTCTAGAGGTTCATAAACCACTTTGAGATGCTTAAATATCAATTCGTAATTAATTTGGATAAATAATAGAAAATGAAAAATTATAGTGAAAACTGTAATTATTCTGGGCAAAAGATTAAAAAATTGCTTAAAATTATAATTATTGAATATTCATGTGTGTTTGGGTAATTAAAGCTAGAGAGAAAAGGCAAATGACGAAAAATGAGGGCATGCGCTCCTCATGAGGGTTGAACTCATGACCTCTCACTCCCCCTTTAAGTTTCTACCATTGGGCTCCACACTCCTTCATTAAAAATTTGCATCACTTTTATTTAAACACACGCTCATCTATTCTGGGCCGTGAGATCAATATAAACCGACGACCCTAGATAATATTCTCTACCATATAATTTATGTTTTTTTGTTAGAAGGAAAGACGGAACTCTCCGCAATTTATTGAAAACACAAAGGGCTAAATACAAGCCAAACGGGGGATACTTCGTACCCTAACGTCGTTCAACAACAAAAAAAGATAAATTTCTTGGGGGGTATATTAATGATAAATGGCATGAAATCCAATGCAAAGGAAAAGGCGAGTGAAGCAAGAGAATTCGCAATAAAGTTAGCTTCGCGAAAGACATGGCGGAATTGGACGGACCAACTCCTAAGAATAAAGCCTTGATATTTGAAATCCAGGCTAGACAAGGGGTGACTCCTTTTTAATGGATTACCAAGGAGCTCGATAATAGTCTCGGAGGAACCCAGAAAAGCGGTATGGTTCAATGAGCTAGAGCCACATGTTCTTGACGTCATTACTGTAACACCCCCAAAATACCTTTGGAAATATTACTGCTAGTGACCTCAGAATACACACCCGGGGTCACCCAAGGCTTACCGATTTTATAACAAATGATATAATGTTGTAAACTCTATTAAATAACATGAAGTTACCAAATAATATTCAAACCAACGTCGTAAGTTACAACTGATGACAAAACCAAATACATAAAGAGTTTAGTACAACAGAAGTCTTTGAAATAAATAAACATCATAAAGGGATTTTACACTGAGCGATCTCACGCCAGGATCTTCAACCTTAGGGAAAATACTTAAAACGTCAACTGCCTTCAACGTCGGAATCTGGCCTTCACAATTGAGGGAATTTACCTGATGTGCCGTATAAGACGGATGAGACCAGCCAACCATGCAAAGGAATAAAACCGGTTGGTTAGTCTAATGAAAGACTATGCAAGGGTACAAATAAAAAGGTTCTAAGTAGTCGTATCAAGTTACAACCATCGCTTCTCGAATAATAGCCGATATGCGAGGTGAACTTCAATACTTCTACGGAAACACAAGAAAAGGAATGATCAAGAGAAGACTCCAAAGGAATTGAGTCTTATGGGAAATGTATGAAGAGAAGACTCCAAAGGAATTGAGTCTTATGGGAAACGTATGACAATTGTTTGGGAACGTTAAGTTTTCACACAAGTTTAAAACACGACCTTGATTATTTGGGTCCACGACTAACCTCACCGCGCAATGCGAATCCAGATTGGAAAAAAGACTTACTCTAACAAGAGTCCGGGCGGTTTCCATGTTGTACTCCTCGCCTGGGGGTATATTAAATATGTGCGTAAAACACTTATCTTATTTAATTCCAAAACGTATATTCACGTTACAACTTTTAATTCACATCATCTCGATACGAGAGATATTTCTAGGAATGAATCCTGAACGTTGGCACTAGCTAAATGCACCTACCCTGAATAAGGGTACGATCTTGACCAGAAGTACTAGGGCAAAATCCTCCTAATACCAGTTATAAAGAAACGACTAGACCTCGCAAGGTACATAGCGTTTCTACGAATACTCGTTCTAACTACACATGAGTTCACATATAAATCCACACCAAATTCATTACGGTAATATCATAAAGAAATATATAATAGCATTGTTTCTAGCAATATATACAACCTATTATAAATTCATATTTTAACACATTGTTTTATCAAATCTGTTCCCAAACATAAAACAATAATTTTTATTCCAACTTAATTAACAATCAATTAATTGATAATCAAGGGAAACATGGAATAATGAGCAAGAGCGAACCACCACTTGCCTTAGTTTAGACGAACGGAAATTTGATTCGAGAATTGGGAATCTGAACACGTGCACGACTGCCTACTGAAATCCCCGTTTCATTCCATCGTTGTTCCGAAGGGTCGGATCCCGATCCGCACAACCAACCATAGTAACGAGCATAGTCCAACCCGACGACGTGCACACAGACGAATTTACAAAAAGAACCCTAATTAGTTTCGATACGACAAGAAAACGAAACCAAACGAAAGGAACATGACGAGACCGCGTTCGCGGGGACATGGCCGCGATTGTGGTTTCCTGGGCAAGCTGCGGCCATGCCAGAGGGTGCCGTGATCGCGGTCAACATGACCGCGGTCAAGGTTTTCTGGGCAAACCGCGGTCGCGGTGGATGGGACCGCGGTCGCGGTTTTCCATCCTGACGAGAGCTCGGAGATGAAATCGGGCTTACCGACGACAAGGGCTCGACTTCTTCACTCCTTGGATGAATGCGCACTACTACCACCACTTTAGGCTTCACAAGACTGCCAACGACTTCCTCCGGCGACCACTCCGACTAGCAAGACAACTCCGGCGACAAACTTTTGAACGAGTGAGATAGAGATGCAGGTTTGGGATGAAGGAAAATTGGGTGGAGGCATCCCTATTTATAGGGATGGGAGAGCTCAACACCAGGCAACCCAACCGCTTCACATCCCCTCCACCGGCATACGTTGTAGAAACGTGGGAAATCCGAACCGGCGAAGTTCAGAAAGGAGGAAGAAGACGACGAAGTCCAGGGATGCGATCGCGGTTTGGCTTCTAGCCAAAACCGCGGTCGCGGGCATTACCGCAGTCACGGTAACGCTACGCCTGCTGGGCTTGGGCCTTGCTCGATTCCGGGCCTTGATCGTGGTCTTTGCTAAATTCCATTTTTAACACTCCTTAAATACTTTAAGACCCATATATCTTTATTAAACGTATCTCAACACGTTCAAATGGCTCTTACAGAGTTTACAGAAATTGCCTAACATGTCATGCTTACAAAACGACAGTTGGGACTTTTAGAGGTTATTACAATTACATTCTCTAAAGAGGTGGGGTAAGATTCGTCTGAGCTTGAGCATATAGTGCAAGTAGCAAAGGTGGTGATGTGGTGTGTGAGCCTTTTTCATTAGATAAGATACCACCTTTCAGAGCAAGCTACATGAAGGATCTGATTCGCTCAGGGGTTTTAGCTTTCAAATTTTTATGAAGACACTTTGATCAACGTTTTGGGAGTTGGTGAAGCCATGAACAAGGTTGTAACCGAAACATACAAAGTATTCGCCATTTGGAAGAAAGGCCGCAACTAATTTCATCCATATCCACCGCCTCGTTTAAGAGCGCAGTCGTTGCGAGTTTAAGCAAGATGGATGTAGGGAGCAAAGGTGACACGATTTTCCAGTTCTAGGTGTGACATGCCCAATAGTGGTGAATGCTTTTGAAATCTTCTCCATCCATTTTGAAAAGGGCAACGTTTCAAAGCGAGTAATCTACCATCCAAGTATCTCTCCAAAAGAGTGTAGTATGCCCATCGGCGGGGATCCATCGTGCTCCCTTGGTGATGTGACCCTGCCTCCCATGATGGCCCAAGACGAGGAAGCAGCCATGAGCCTACGCTCAGAGGGCCCAGTGACAAGGTCTAGGTCCAAAGCCATCGCCGCCGCCGTCACGTCACTTGTCGCACGCATCGTCACTGGCCAAGAAAGCCCAGACGCCAACCCAAGACTCGTCGTCCTCGCCACCATCGGCATCGAAACATCACAATCATCGCAGCCGGCATCGCGTGCACCCACTCGCGAGGCCATCGACCCTTCGTCGTCATTCCTCGCGGTGTTTGCATCCAGCCTTCGCCGTGTTCTTTTTGAGACACTTTCTATATTTGTTATTATTGCTTATTTTAGATAGTTTCCTTTTATAGTCATTTCTATTTTAGGGTTTGTGCCTTTTGCATGCTTGCATGGGCTAGCCCACTAGGCTCGACTTGGCCCATCCGATGTCTCGCTCTAGTATTTAAGTCAAACTATGTTATTGGTTTTAGCATGTTCAATTTTAATCAAGGTTTCAAGTAGAGTGTTTATCCTCCTTCCCTTGATCGGACGTCACCCTCTATCTTCGCATCCCCATTCCCTCCGCCGCCGACGCTACGACAATGGCTTGAACCTTCAAGCCAAGTCTTCCTTCGCATCTCCCTTCCTCCGCAGTCGACGCTACGACACCAAAGACTTGTCTTTTCAAGTCATCTATCCCTCATCAAATCGCTTCCACCATCGCTATCCATTCACTCCATCAATCGCTTCCATCGCGTCCAAAATCGCCACCAATTCCATCGCCATCGCCTTCGCCATCGCCTTCGCCATCGCCTTCGCCATCGCCTTCGCCATCGACGTCGTCTTCGATGTTGTGACACTCAACGTGACACTCAGCCTCGCCGACACCGCGATCTTCCAGACCACCTCCACCGGGTTCACTTCGCCACCATCTTGTCAACCTTTCGTGCAAGACAATGTGACTTCTCGCCCAAGACTAGATCCAAATGTGTCGCTTTTGACAATTGGCTTGTCATCGGAGGCAAGAACACATCAACTGGCATCAAAGCCCAGCAGTCTTGTAAGTCACGAACTCAAGTTTGCATCTTGTTCACAATTTTTTTTTCTTGACCCCTATCGTTTGTTTTCATAAGATCTTGAGAAAAACCAAAGTTTCCATATTTGCATTACCTACTCGGTTTCTACAAGATAATATCTTGTCCAAAATTTTCTTTCTTGTTCCCTAAGTTTTGGTGTGTTATCCTCCTTCCCGCAGACCCAAGTAGCCGGACAACGCGTTCTTCCAAAGGGCACAAAGTCGTTTGTAACGACCAAGAGCCAACAGCACGATCTAGAGGCCAGGACGGTGCAAAGACCGCGTTAGAAAGAACCTTTGTGCACAACTTGCTTCTTGGACCTCCTCGCGACCTCCATGCTACCTTTCAAGGCAACATGCCATGTTTCTTGTTGATGCCAACACGTTGCGTTGGCATCAACAAGAAACATGGCCTTGCTCGATTTCCTCCATACTACCACCACTTTAGGCTTCACAAGGCTGCCAACGACTTCCTCCGGCGACCACTCCGACTAGCAAGACAACTCCGGCGACAAACTTTTGAACGAGTGAGATAGAGATGCAGGTTTGGGATGAAGGAAAATGGGGTGGAGGCATCCCTATTTATAGGGATGGGAGAGCTCAACACCAGGCAACCCAACCGCTTCACATCCCCTCCACCGGCAGACGTTGTAGAAACGTGGGAAATCCGAACTGGCGAATTTCAGAAAGGAGGAAGAAGACGACGAAGTCCAGGGCCGCGATCGCGGTTTGACTTCTAGCCAAAACCGCGGTAGCGGGCATTACCACAGTCACGGTAACGCCGCGCCTGCTGGGATTGGGCCTTGCTCAATTCCGGGCCTTGATCGTGGTCTTTGCTAAATTCCATTTTTAACAGTCCTTAAATACTTTAAGACCCATATATCTTTATTAAACGTATCTCAACACGTTCAAATGGTTCTTACAGAGTTTACAAAAATTGCCTAACATGTCTTGTATACAAAATGACAGTTGAGACTTTTAGAGGTTATTACAATTACAGTCTCTAAAGAGGTGGGGTAAGATTCGTCTGAGCCTGAGCATATAGTGCAAGTAGCAAAGGTGGTGATGTGGTGTGTGAGCCTTTTTCATTAGATAAGATACCACCTTTCAGAGCAAGCTACATGAAGGATCTGATTCGCTCAGGGGTTTTAGCTTCCAAATTTTTATGAAGACACTTTGATGAACGCTTTGGGAGTTGGTGAAGCCATGAACAAGGTTGTAACCGAAACAGACAAAGTATTCGCCATTTGGAAGAAAGGCCGCAACTAATTTCATCCATATCCACCGCCTCGTTTAAGAGCGCAGTCGTTGCGAGTTTAAGCAAGATGGATGTAGGGAGCAAAGGTGACACGATTTTCCAGTTCTAGGTGTGACATGCCCAATAGTGGTGAATGCTTTTGAAATCTTCTCCATCCATTTTGAAAAGGGCAACGTTTCGAAGCGAGTAATCTACCAGCCAAGTATCTCTCCAAAAGAGTGTAGTATGCCCATCGGCGGGGATCCATCGTGCTCCCTTGGTGATGTGACCCTGCCTCCCATGACGGCCCAAGACGAGGAAGAAGCCATGAGCCTACGCTCACAGGGCCCAGTGACAAGGCCTAGGTCCAAAGCCATCGCCGCCGCCGTCACGTCACTTGTCGCACGCATCGTCACTGGCCAAGGAAGCCCAGACGCAAACCCAAGACTCGTCGTCCTCGCCACCATCGGCATCGAAACATCGCAATCATCGCTGCCGGCATTGCGTGCACCCACTCGCGAGGCCATCGACCCTTCGTCGTCATTCCTCGCGGTGTTTGCATCTAGCCTTCGCCGCGTTCTTTTTGAGACACTTTCTATATTTGTTATTATTGCTTATTTTAGATAGTTTCCTTTTATAGTCATTTCTATTTTAGGGTTTGTGCCTTTTGCATGCTTGCATGGGCTAGCCCACTAGGCTCGACTCGGCCCATCCGATGTCTCGCCCTAGTATTTAAGTCAAACTATGTTATTGGTTTTAGCACGTTCAATTTTAATCAAGGTTTCAAGTAGAGTGTTTATCCTCCTTCTCTTGATCGGACGTCACCCTCTATCTTCGCATCCCCATTCCCTCCGCCGCCGACGCTACGGCAATGGCTTGAACCTTCAAGCCAAGTCTTCCTTCGCATCTCCCTTCCTCCGCAGTCGACGCTACGACACCAAAGACTTGTCTTTTCAAGTCATCTATCCCTCATCAAATCGCTTCCACCATCGCTATCCATTCGCTCCATCAATCGCTTCCATCGCGTCCAAAATCGCCACCAATTCCATCGCCTTCGCCATCGCCTTCGCCATCGACGTCGTCTTCGATGTTGTGACACTCAACATGACACTCAACCTCGCCGACACCGCGATCTTCCAGACCACCTCCACCGGGTTCGCTTCGCCACCATCTTGTCAACCTTTCGTGCAAGACAACGTGACTTCTCGCCCAAGACTAGATCCAAAGGTGTCGCTTTTGACAATTGGCTTGTCATCGGAGGCAAGAACACATCAACTGGCATCAAAGCCCAGCAGTCTTGTAAGTCACGAACTCAAGTTTGCATCTTGTTCACAATTTTTTTTTCTTGACCCCTATCGTTTGTTTTCATAAGATCTTGAGAAAGACCAAAGTTTCCATATTTGCATTACCTACTCGGTTTCTACAAGATAATATCTTGGCCAAAATTTTCTTTCTTGTTCCCTAAGTTTTGGTGTGTTATCCTCCTTCCCGCAGACCCAAGTAGCCGGACAATGCGTTCTTCCAAAGGGCACAAAGTCGTTTGTAACGACCAAGAGCCAACAGCGCGATCTAGAGGCCAGGAAGGTGCAAAGACCGCGTTACAAAGAGCCTTAGTGCACAACTTGCTTCTTGGACCTCCTCGCGACCTCCATGCTACCTTTCAAGGCAACACGCCATGTTTCTTGTTGATGCCAACGCGTTGCGTTGGCATCAACAAGAAACATGGCCTTGCTCGATTTCCTCCATACTACCACCACTTTAGGCTTCACAAGGCTGCCAACGACTTCCTCCGGCGACCACTCCGACTAGCAAGACAACTCCGGCGACAAACTTTTGAACGAGTGAGATAGAGATGCAGGTTTGGGATGAAGGAAAATGGGGTGGAGGCATCCCTATTTATAGGGATGGGAGAGCTCAACACCAGGCAACCCAACCGCTTCACATCCCCTCCACCGGCAGACGTTGTAGAAACGTGGGAAATCCGAACCGGCGAAGTTCAGAAAGGAGGAAGAAGACGACGAAGTCCAGGGCCGCGATCGCGGTTTGGCTTCTAGCCAAAACCGCGGTCGCGGGCATTACCGCAGTCACGGTAACGCCGCGCCTGCTGGGATTGGGCCTTGCTCGATTCCGGGCCTTGATCGTGGTCTTTGCTAAATTTCATTTTTAACACTCCTTAAATACTTTAAGACCCATATATCTTTATTAAACGTATCTAAACACGTTCAAATGGTTCTTACAGAGTTTACAGAAATTGCCTAACATGTCTTGCTTACAAAACGACAGTTGGGACTTTTAGAGGTTATTACAATTACAGTCTCTAAAGAGGTGGGGTAAGATTCGTCTGAGCCTGATCATATAGTGCAAGTAGAAAAGGTGGTGATGTGGTATGTGAGCCTTTTTCATTAGATAAGATACCACCTTTCAGAGCAAGCTACATGAAGGATATGATTCGCTCAGGGGTTTTAGCTTCCAAATTTTTATGAAGACACTTTGATGAACGCTTTGGGAGTTGGTGAAGCCATGAACAAGGTTGTAACCGAAACAGACAAAGTATTCGCCATTTGGAAGAAAGGCCGCAACTAATTTCATCCATATCCACCGCCTCGTTTAAGAGCGCAGTCGTTGCGAGTTTAAGCAAGATGGATGTAGGGAGCAAAGGTGACACGATTTTCCAGTTCTAGGTGTGACATGCCCAACAGTGGTGAATGCTTTTGAAATCTTCTCCATCCATTTTGAAAAGGGCAACGTTTCAAAGCGAGTAATCTACCAGCCAAGTATCTCTCCAAAAGAGTGTAGTATGCCCATCGGCGGGGATCCATCGTGCTCCCTTGGTGATGTGACCCTGCCTCCCATGACGGCCCAAGACGAGGAATAAGCCATGAGCCTACGGTCAGAGGGCCCAGTGACAAGGTCTAGGTCCAAAGCCATCGCCGCCGCCGTCACGTCACTTGTCGCACGCATCGTCACTGGCCAAGGAAGCCCATACGCCAACCCAAGACTTGTCGTCCTCGCCACCATCGGCATCGAAACATCGCAGCCGGCATCGCGTGCACCCACTCGCGAGGCCATCGACCCTTCGTCGTCATTCCTCGCGGTGTTTGCATCCATGCCTTCGCCGCGTTCTTTTTGAGACACTTTCTATATTTGTTATTATTGCTTATTTTAGATAGTTTCCTTTTATAGTCATTTCTATTTTAGGGTTTGTGCCTTTTGCATGCTTGCATGGGCTAGCCCACTAGGCTCGACTCGGCCCATCCGATGTCTCGCCCTAGTATTTAAGTCAAACTATGTTATTGGTTTTAGCACGTTCAATTTTAATCAAGGTTTCAAGTAGAGTGTTTATCCTCCTACCCTTGATCGGACGTCACCCTCTATCTTCGTATCCCCATTCCCTCCGCCGCCGACGCTACAGCAATGGCTTGAACCTTCAAGCCAAGTCTTCCTTCGCATCTCCCTTCTTCCGCAGTCGACGCTACGACACCAAAGACTTGTCTTTTCAAGTCATCTATCCCTCATCAAATCGGTTCCACCATCGCTATCCATTCGCTCCATCAATCGCTTCCATCGCGTCCAAAATCGCCACCAATTCCATCGCCTTCGCCATCGACGTCGTCTTCGATGTTGTGACACTCAACGTGACACTCAGCCTCGCCGACACCGCGATCTTCCAGACCACCTCCACCGGGTTCGCTTCGCCACCATCTTGTCAACCTTTCGTGCAAGACAACGTGACTTCTCGCCCAAGACTAGATCCAAAGGTGTCACTTTTGACAATTGGCTTATCATCGGAGGCAAGAACACATCAACTGGCATCAAAGCCCCAGCAGTCTTGTAAGTCAAGAACTCAAGTTTGCATGTTGTTCACAATTTTATTTCTTGACCTCTATCGTTTGTTTTCATAAGATCTTGAGAAAAACCAAAGTTTCCATATTTGCATTACCTACTCGGTTTCTACAAGATAATATCTTGGCCAAAATTTTCTTTCTTGTTCCCTAAGTTTTGGTGTGTTATCCTCCTTCCCGCAGACCCAAGTAGCCGGACAACGCATTCTTCCAAAGGGCACAAAGTCGTTTGTAACGACCAAGAGCCAACAGTGCGATCTAGAGGCCAGGACGGTGCAAAGACCACGTTACAAAGAACCTTAGTGCACAACTTGCTTCTTGGACCTCCTCGCGACCTCGATGCTACCTTTCAAGGCAACACGCCATGTTTCTTGTTGATGCCAACGCATTGCGTTGGCATCAACAAGAAAAATGGCCTTGCTCGATTTCCTCCATACTACCACCACTTTAGGCTTCACAAGGCTGCCAACGACTTCCTCCGGCGACCACTCCGACTAGCAAGACAACTCCGGCGACAAACTTTTGAACGAGTGAGATAGAGATACAGGTTTGGGATGAAGAAAAATGGGGTGGAGGCATCCCTATTTATAGGGATGGGAGAGCTCAACACCAGGCAACCCAACCGCTTCACATCCCCTCCACCGGCAGACGTTGTAGAAACGTGGGAAATCCGAACCGGCGAAGTTCAGAAAGGAGGAAGAAGACGATGAAGTCCAGTGCCGCGATCGCGGTTTGGCTTCTAGCCAAAACCGCGGTCGCGGGCATTACCACAGTCACGGTAATGCCGCGCCTGCTGGGATTGGGCCTTGCTCGATTCCGGGCCTTGATCGTGGTCTTTGCTAAATTCCATTTTTAACACTCCTTAAATACTTTAAGACCCATATATCTTTATTAAACGTATCTCAACACGTTCAAATGGTTCTTACAGAGTTTACAGAAATTGCCTAACATGTCTTGCTTACAAAACGACAGTTGGGACTTTTAGAGGTTATTACAATTACAGTCTCTAAAGAGGTGGGGTAAGATTCGTCTGAGCCTGAGCATATAGTGCAAGTAGCAAAGGTGGTGATGTGGTGTGTGAGCCTTTTTCATTAGATAAGATACCACCTTTCAGAGCAAGCTACATGAAGGATCTGATTCGCTTAGGGGTTTTAGCTTCCAAATTTTTATGAAGACACTTTGATCAACGCTTTGGGAGTTGGTGAAGCCATGAACAAGGTTGTAACCGAAACAGACAAAGTATTCGCCATTTGGAAGAAAGGCCGCAACTAATTTCATCCATATCCACCGCCTCGTTTCAGAGCACAGTCGTTGCGAGTTTAAGCAAGATGGATGTAGGGAGCAAAGGTGACACGATTTTCCAGTTCTAGGTGTGACATGCCCAATAGTGGTGAATGCTTTTGAAATCTTCTCCATCCATTTTGAAAAGGGCAACGTTTCAAAGCGAGTAATCTACCAGCCAAGTATCTCTCCAAAAGAGTGTAGTATGCCCATCGGCGGGGATCCATCGTGCTCCCTTGGTGATGTGACCCTGCCTACCATGATGACCCAAGACGAGGAAGAAGCCATGAGCCTACGCTCAGAGGGCCCAGTGACAAGGTCTAGGTCCAAAGCCATCGCCGCCGCCGTCACGTCACTTGTCGCACGCATCGTCACTGGCCAAGGAAGCCCATACGCCAACCCAAGACTCGTCGTCCTCGCCACCATCGGCATCGAAACATCGCAATCATAGCAGCCGGCATCGCGTGCACCAACTCGCGAGGCCATCGACCCTTCGTCGTCATTCCTCGCGATGTTTGCATCCATGCCTTCACCGCGTTCTTCTTGAGACACCTTCTATATTTGTTATTATTGCTTATTTTAGATAGTTTCCTTTTATAGTCATTTCTATTTTAGGGTTTGTGCCTTTTGCATGCTTGCATGGGCTAGCCCACTAGGCTCGACTCGGCCCATCCGATGTCTCGCCCTAGTATTTAAGTCAAACTATGTTATTGGTTTTAGCACGTTCAATTTTAATCAAGGTTTCAAGTAGAGTGTTTATCCTCCTTCCCTTGATCGGACGTCACCCTCTATCTTCGCATCCCCATTCCCTCCGCCGCCGATGCTACGGCAATGGCTTGAACCTTCAAGCCAAGTCTTCCTTCGCATCTCCCTTCCTCCGCAGTCGACGCTACGACACCAAAGACTTGTCTTTTCAAGTCATATAGTGCAAGTAGCAAAGGTGGTGATGTGGTATGTGAGCCTTTTTCATTAGATAAGATACCACCTTTCAGAGCAAGCTACATGAAGGATCTGATTCGCTCAGGGGTTTTAGCTTCCAAGTTTTTATGAAGACACTTTGATCAACGCTTTGGGAGTTGGTGAAGCCATGAACAAGGTTGTAACCGAAACAGACAAAGTATTCGCCATTTGGAAGAAAGGCCGCAACTAATTTCATCCATATCCACCGCCTCGTTTAAGAGCGCAGTCGTTGCGAGTTTAAGCAAGATGGATGTAGGGAGCAAAGGTGACACGATTTTCCAGTTCTAGGTGTGACATGCCCAACAGTGGTGAATGCTTTTGAAATCTTCTCCATCCATTTTGAAAAGGGCAACGTTTCAAAGCGAGTAATCTACCAACCAAGTATCTCTCCAAAAGAGTGTAGTATGCCCATCGACGGGGATCCATCGTGCTCCCTTGGTGATGTGACCCTGCCTCCCATGACGGCCCAAGACGAGGAATAAGCCATGAGCCTACGGTCAGAGGGCCCAGTGACAAGGTCTAGGTCCAAAGCCATCGCCGCCGCCGTCACGTCACTTGTCGCACGCATCGTCACTGGCCAAGGAAGCCCATACGCCAACCCAAGACTCGTTGTCCTCGCCACCATCGGCATCGAAACATCGCAATCATAGCAGCCGGCATCGCGTGCACCCACTCGCGAGGCCATCGACCCTTCGTCGTCATTCCTCGCGGTGTTTGCATCCATGCCTTCGCCGCGTTCTTTTTGAGACACCTTCTATATTTGTTATTATTGCTTATTTTAGATAGTTTCCTTTTATAGTCATTTCTATTTTAGGGTTTGTGCCTTTTGCATGCTTGCATGGGCTAGCCCACTAGGCTCGACTCGGCCCATCCGATGTCTCGCCCTAGTATTTAAGTCAAACTATGTTATTGGTTTTAGCATGTTCAATTTTATTCAAGGTTTCAAGTAGAATGTTTATCCTCCTTCCCTTGATCGGACGTCACCCTCTATCTTCGCATCCCCATTCCCTCCGCCGCTGACGCTACGGCAATGGCTTGAACCTTCAAGCCAAGTCTTCCTTCGCATCTCCCTTCCTCCGCAATCGATGCTACGACACCAAAGACTTGTCTTATCAAGTCATCTATCCCTCATCAAATCGCTTCCACCATCGCTATCCATTCGCTCCATCAATCGCTTCCATCGCGTCCACAATCGCCACCAATTCCATCGCCTTCGCCATCGACGTCGTCTTCGATGTTGTGACACTCAACGTGACACTCAGCCTCGCAGACACCGCGATCTTCCAGACCACCTCCACCGGGTTCGCTTCGCCACCATCTTGTCAACCTTTCGTGCAAGACAACGTGACTTCTCGCCCAAGACTAGATCCAAAGGTGTCGCTTTTCACAATTGGCTTGTCATCGGAGGCAAGAACACATCAACTGGCATCAAAGCCCAGCAGTCTTGTAAGTCACGAACTCATGTTTGCATCTTGTTCACAATTTTTTTTTCTTGACCCCTATCGTTTATTTTCATAAGATCTTGAGAAAAACCAAAGTTTCCATATTTGCATTACCTACTCGGTTTCTACAAGATAATATCTTGGCCAAAATTTTCTTTCTTGTTCCCTAAGTTTTGGTGTGTTATCCTCCTTCCCGCAGACCCAAGTAGCCGGACAACGCGTTCTTCCAAAGGGCACAAAGTTGTTTGTAACGACCAAGAGCCAACAACGCGATCTAGAGGCCAGGATGGTGCAAAGACCGCGTTACAAAGAACCTTAGTGCACAACTTGCTTCTTGGACCTCCTCGCGACCTCCATGCTACCTTTCAAGGCAACACGCCATGTTTCTTGTTGATGCCAACGCGTTGCGTTGGCATCAACAAGAAACATGGCCTTGCTCGATTTCCTCCATACTACCACCACTTTAGGCTTCACAAGGCTGCCAACGACTTCCTCCGGCGACCACTCCGACTAGCAAGACAACTCCGGCGACAAACTTTTGAACGAGTGAGATAGAGATGCAGGTTTGGGATGAAGGAAAATGGGGTGGAGGCATCCCTATTTATAGGGATGGGAGAGCTCAACACCAGGTAACCCAACCGCTTCACATCCCCTCCACCGGTAGACGTTGTAGAAACGTGAGAAATTCGAATCGGCGAAGTTCAGAAAGGAGGAAGAAGATGACGAAGTCCAGGGCCGCGATCGCGGTTTGGCTTCTAGCCAAAACCGCAGTCGCGGGCATTACCGCAGTCACGGTAACGCCGCGCCTGCTGGGCTTGGGCCTTGCTCGATTCCGGGCCTTGATCGTGGTCTTTGCTAAATTCCATTTTAACACTCCTTAAATACTTTAAGACCCATATATCTTTATTAAACGTATCTCAACACGTTCAAATGGTTCTTACAGAGTTTACAGAAATTGCCTAACATGTCTTGCTTACAAAATGACAGTTGGGACTTTTAGAGGTTATTACAATTACAGTCTCTAAAGAGGTGGGGTAAGATTCGTCTGAGCCTGAGCATATAGTGCAAGTAGAAAAGGTGGTGATGTGGTGTGTGAGCCTTTTTCATTAGATAAGATACCACCTTTCAGAGCAAGCTACATGAAGGATCTGATTCGCTCAGGGGTTTTAGCTTCCAAATTTTTATGAAGACACTTTGATCAACGCTTTGGGAGTTGGTGAAGCCATGAACAAGGTTGTAACCGAAACAGACAAAGTATTCGCCATTTGGAAGAAAGGCCGCAACTAATTTCATCCATATCCACCGCCTCGTTTAAGAGCGCAGTCATTGCGAGTTTAAGCAAGATGGATGTAGGGAGCAAAGGTGACACGATTTTCTAGTTCTAGGTGTGACATGCCCAATAGTGGTGAATGCTTTTGAAATATTCTCCATCCATTTTGAAAAGGGCAACGTTTCGAAGCGAGTAATCTACCAGCCAAGTATCTCTCCAAAAGAGTGTAGTATGCCCATCGGCGGGGATCCATCGTGCTCCCTTGGTGATGTGACCCTGCCTCCCATGACGGCCCAAGACGAGGAAGAAGCCATGAGCCTACGCTCAGAGGGCCCAGTGACAAGGTCTAGGTCCAAAGCCATCGCCGCCTCCGTCACGTCACTTGTCGCACGCATCGTCACTGGCCAAGGAAGCCCAGACGCCAACCCAAGACTCGTCGTCCTCGCCACCATCGGCATCGAAACATCGCAATCATCGCAGCCGGCATCGCGTGCACCCACTCGCGAGGCCATCGACCCTTCGTCGTCATTCCTCGCGGTGTTTGCATCCATGCCTTCGCCGCGTTCTTTTTGAGACACTTTCTATATTTGTTATTATTGCTTATTTTAGATAGTTTCCTTTTATAGTCATTTCTATTTTAGGGTTTGTGCCTTTTGCATGCTTGCATGGGCTAGCCCACTAGGGTCGACTCAGCCCATCCGATGTCTCGCCCTAGTATTTAAGTCAAACTATGTTATTGGTTTTAACACGTTCAATTTTAATCAAGGTTTCAAGTAGAGTGTTTATCCTCCTTCCCTTGATCGGACGTCACCCTCTATCTTCACATCCCCATTCCCTCCGCCGCCGACACTACGGAAATGGCTTGAACCTTCAAGCCAAGTCTTCCTTCGCATCTCCCTTCCTCCGCAGTCGATGCTATGACACCAAAGACTTGTCTTTTCAAGTCATCTATCCCTCATCAAATCGCTTCCACCATCGCTAACCATTCGCTCCATCAATCGCTTCCATCGCGTCCTCAATCGCCACCAATTCCATCGCGTTCGCCATCGACGTCGTCTTCGATGTTGTGACACTCAACGTGACACTCACCTTCGCCGACACCGCGATCTTCCAGACCACCTCCACCGGGTTCGCTTCGCCACCATCTTGTCAACCTTTTGTGCAAGACAACGTGACTTCTCGCCCAAGACTAGATCCAAAGGTGTCGCTTTTGACAATTGGCTTGTCATCGGAGGCAAGAACACATCAATTGGCATCAAAGCCCAGCAGTCTTGTAAGTCACGAACTCATGTTTGCATCTTGTTCACATTTTTTTTTCTTGACCCCTATCGTTTGTTTTCATAAGATCTTGAGAAAAACCAAAGTTTCCATATTTGCATTACCTACTCGGTTTCTACAAGATAATATCTTGGCCAAAATTTTCTTTCTTGTTCCCTAAGTTTTGGTGTGTTATCCTCCTTCCCGCAGACCCAAGTAGCCGGACAACGCGTTCTTCCAAAGGGCACAAAGTCGTTTGTAACGACCAAGAGCCAACAGCGCGATCTAGAGGCCAGGACGGTGAAAAGACCGCGTTACAAAGAACCTTAGTGCACAACTTGCTTCTTGGACCTCCTCGCGACCTCCATGCTACCTTTCAAGGCAACACACCATGTTTCTTGTTGATGCCAACGCGTTGCACTCCAGAGACCCCCATCAGGAAAGCTTTGCCAGAGGCGCCTCCCAAGCTCTACCAACCTTGCGAGGCATTCAAAGCACAATCGACTGGTTGACTGGTGCCTATCTGCACAAACGCGGCCGCCGTCGATTCGTGTTCGACACCGGAGACCTTCATTGGGTGCACTTGCAAAATGACAAATCCCAATTGCGGCGCAAGCACCACTTGGTTCCACGCGGAGAAGGGCCATTCCGCGTCGTGAAAACCATTCGAAATACCGCTAACCAGATTGAGCTGCCCAGAGGCTATGGCATCCACGCGACCTCTGACGTCGCGGATTTGGAGAAAAATTTGGAGCACAAGATCGATGTTGGTGAAGCGGGGACGCTTCACAGCCAAGTGAGGGAGGGTGATGTGACCCTGCCTCCCATGACGGCCCAAGACGAGGAAGAAGCCATGAGCCTACGCTCAGAGGGCCCAGTGACAAGGTCTAGGTCCAAAGCCATCACCGCCGCCGTCGTGTCACTTGTCGCACGCGTCGTCACTAGCCAAGGAAGCACAGACGTCAACCCAAGACTCATCGTCCTCGCCACCATCGACATCGAAACATCGCGATCATCGCAGCCGGCATCCACTCGCGAGGCCATCGACCCTTCGTCGTCATTCCTCGCGGTGTTTGCATCCATGCCTTCGCCGCGTTCTTTTTGAGACACTTTCGATATTTGTTATTATTGCTTAATTTAGATAGTTTCCTTTTATAGTCATTTCTATTTTAGGGTTTGTGCCTTTCACATTCTTGCATGGGCTAGCCTACTAGGCTCGACTCGGCCCATCCGATGTCTCGCCCTAGTGTTTAAGTCAAACTATGTTATTGGTTTTAGCACGTTCAATTTTAATCAAGGTTTCAAGTAGAGTGTTTATCCTCCTTCCCTTGATCGGACGTCACCCTCTATCTTCGCATCCCCATTCCCTCCGCCGCCGACGCTACGACAATTGCTTGAACCTTCAAGCCAAGTCTTCCTTCGCATCTCCCTTCCTCCGCAGTCGATGCTACGACACCAAAGACTTGTCTTTTTAAGTCATCTATCCCTCATCAAATCGCTTCCGCCATCGCTATCAATTCGCTCCATCAATCGCTTCCATCGCGTCCACAATCGCCACCAATTCCATCGCGTTCGCCATCGACGTCATCTTCGCTGTTGTGACACTCAACGTGACACTCAACCTCGCCGACACCGCGATCTTCCAGACCACCTCCACCGGGTTCGCTTCACCACCATCTTGTCAACCTTTCGTGCAAGACAACGTGACTTCTCGCCGAAGACTAGATCCAAAGGTGTCTTCTTTGACAATTGGCTTGTCATCGGAGGCAAGAACACATCACTTGGCCACAACTTCTGACATTCTTCTTATAATAACTTTCCAACTATTCCAGGTATCATTGATGACTCTAGGATTTTGGTAGACATATTTATGCTTGAGAACATCAACCCACAACTATCCATCACCCATCACAAATATCAAGCTGAGCTTTATAAATCTTTCATGGCTCTGATTCCGAGGCCTCCTTGATCCTTTGGTCGGGTTATTTCTTCCAATGCTACTTTGTGCAATTTTCTTTGTCCCTCATTTCTTCCCTAGATAAAACTCCAACACACTTTGTGAATGTGGTTGCAGATTGAGATTTGTGGAGCAGAGAGGATGCCATGGTGTAAATGGGGATCGGTTACAAGACCGAATTAGTAAGTGTGACCCTGCCCGAGAATCTCACGAGCTTTGTATCTTACTCAGAAAGCTTAGTGTTGAATTTCTCCAAGAGAGATACAAAATTATTTTTGGACAACTTCTTGTGCAAGACCGGCATCCCAAGATAGTTCCCAAGGTCGGTAGTCACATTGACACCACTTTCTTCCTGGCGGCTGTTGATGGCTCTTGGGTGGATATTTGGGGAGACGAAGAGCATCTATTTTAGGGGATTGACCCACTGACCCGAGGATTTTCAAAAGAGATCGAGGCACCTCCAAATAAGTATGAGTTGGCCGAACAACGCCTCTACACAAAGGATAATATCGTCAGTGAAAAACATATGCGACAACAATGGACCATTCCTTGTGAGCTTGATCGGGCGCCAATTTCCAGCCAACACTTCCTTAGAGATAAGGTGGCTCGATCGTTCAATACAAAGAATGAATAAATAGGGAAATATTGGGTCACCTTGGCGTACATCTCGGGAGGGGCAAAGTTGAGCAACAACTTCACCATTCCACAACACTTGCATCCAAGGTGATCTAGAAACAACATTGACCCAATTGACCCATTCAGGGGGACAACCAACTCCAGTCAAGGTATCTTTCACAAAATTCCATCTCAATCTGTCGTAGACCTTTCCGAGGTCCAACTTAAGTAGCATCTAGCCTTTGCGGCTATTCCTTCGCTGCATTGAATGGACGATTTCATGCATCACAACAATATTATCAGTTTTCCAACAATTATTGGACCTATAGTGTTGGCAATTTTGACTTCTATTTGGTGCCAGAAATTTACACTTCTGGTGGCAATGGGAGGGTCGTAGACAACGAATAGGTTGGACTTGACTCTTCCCGACTAAAATGATGCGTGAATGAAATTGGCATTTATGTTTTTAATCTTCATATGTACCTTGTTTGTATTCCACACGAGCCAAATGTAAGACCCGAGCCTTAGAAGCGTCATTCCATGCCAACACGAATATTTTCCAAGAGGTCACACATCCTAGTACTATACTAACCCTAACACACTTAACTTCAAATTTCTTTGTTCTCACTTGAATCCTGAAAAGGAAGAGGTCTTGTTAATATGGATAACACTTCAATCTTTATAAACCCATCTCAAGTATCGGGTGTTACACCAAACTCCACCTGCAAAACCAGAGGCTTCAACTTGAACACATTCCGAGAAGGTTGTTCGATTACATACTTGTTAGGTACAATTGCTTGAAATACGAGTTTCAAATAAAACAACAACATCCAAATTATGGTGTTTACAGAGGTAACAAGACACAAAACTCATATGAGGATATAGTGAAGAAGAGGGGCAATGGAGTAATAAAGAAAGAGAAGAACAAGAAACATGCAATTCCGCCATAAAAAAGTTTCCTGATATTGAAAGTAAAGTTGCCTGATTAGTAGCATAAAATTGGTTATATTAGTAAACCATACATATTTAGACCAATAAATTGTGCTATAAAACCATCTTGATGATGCAGCTAACACAAGATCAGTCCTTGGCAACGCTCTAATACTCTATGCTTAAGTAGCTTTGGTCTAATTAATAATTTAATGGCTTGTAGTTTTAATTTTTCATTTCTTTACCAATGTTGTTTGCTGGTTTGGTGCAATAATTTAATGGAAGCATTCACGAAAAAGACAATCCATTTGGGAACCTGAAGCTGAGCAAGTCAAACCATCTACTTCTTTTTTTTTGGTCAAGGGGAGGCGAAATCATCTACTTCTTTTGAATCACCCTCCCTCTTTTTCAAACATTGGCTGCCATCATTCTCTTCTATGTATCGATTCCATTTAGAAGCACCAAATTTGGCCACTGGTACCTTTCAAAAAATACGCATCTTTCATAGATTAAAACTTATTTCCTGCAAATGATTTCACATTAATTATGGTAGTATAATTTTCTTCCATACTCCCAATCAAATTACTGAAAACAAATCAATACCCCTGCATCCCTCATAATCATCCATTCATCTAGTATTTAGAGTTTCAATGTATAACTATCAACAACGATAGCTTTTATACAGAGTGGTATATAAAATAAGATTACCAACCTCATTATCTCTGAAAAACTTTCACCACAACCTAAAGTCCACTAACAACATGCTCCACTAACACGTCACCGGGTTTTGAAAAAAAAGTTAGTTAAAAATCGCAGATGAGCAACTCACATTGTGCATTCACAGCCAAATAAGACCCGAAGTTTTAGAAGCGCCATCCATTCTAACTCGGGGACTTCCCAAGAGTTCAACCATTGAAGTACAACTCCCGCCCTAACACGCTTAACTTCAGAGTTTTTTGTCCTCATTTGAACCCCGAAAAGGAAGAGCTTTTATTGACATGGATAACACTTTTAATCCTTATAAGGGATCACAAACACGGGGTGTTACAATCATGCCCACTTAGACCCTTGACGACCTTGTTAAGGCCCAAATACCGCCCTCTAGGTCGAGCGACCACCCTCAAGGCCAAGTCTACTCGTAACCCAAAATTGGCTCTGATACCATAATTATAACACCCCCGATTTATGTCGGTAGTGCCACACGCCAGTGGCCTCAGACTTTAAAGTCCGAAGTCACCCTAGGCTTTAATCTGAACAATTATGCTTAAATACATTTATAACAAAGATTAAGTAGTGGAAGACTGGTGAAAAGAATACTCAATCTTTTATTAAAATTCCTCTCGTATATTGAGAAAGCTAGTTTTTCAAAACAATATGTAGTCGGAAAACTTATATCAACCTTATTACAATTATGAAGAAGAGTATAACGATACTAAACAACTTCAAAATAATATTACTTTTAAACACAACCTTCAAGTACAAGCCTTCGTCTTCGATTTGTTACTTCAAGGTAGTATGAGACCAACAACTAATGTGTCATATGGGACGGATGATACCAGCCAACCATGTAAGAAAAAGAAACGGTTAGTTATTCTAATGAAAGACTATGCAATGGTATTTATGTGAGGTTTTGTGTAGTCGTATAGAGTTACTACCCTTGTTTCTCGAATAATACTCGATAAACGGTATATAATTACTATACTTTCACTGAAACGTAGAAAGAGACATGATTCGAGAGAAGGCTCCAATGAAATTGAGTCTTATGAGAATTTTATGTATTTGTTTGGGAACATTTATAATTATCACAATAAGATTTTTAAAAACGACTCCTTTGACTATTTGGGTCCTCAACCAACCTCACCAGTCACCGCATAATGCGAATTCAGATTGGAAGGGGGCTTACTTTAGATAGGAGCCCGAGCGGTTTCCACGTTGTATTTCTTGCCTGAAGTATATTAATTATGTGCATAAAAGCACTTATCTTATTTAATTCCAAAACGTGCATTTACGTTAAAGTTTTTAATCCACATCAATCTCGATACGACACATATCATGAGACAAATCCCGAATAACGACACTAGCTAAGTGCACCACCACTTATATTCGAATAAGGGTACGATCATGACCAAAAGTATTAGGGCAATAATCCTCCTAATACCAAGTTATAAAGAAACAACTAAACCTCGCAACATATATAGAATTTCTACAAATACTCGTGCTAACTAAGCATACAAGTCGACACCAATTTCCACACCAATGTTCAACTAGCACCCTATAATAATAACATATATAAGGGTCATTACTAGCCAGTGGCGGACCTAAGGGGGCTTGAGTGGGCGGCCACCCTCGCTTTGCCCCCAGGAATCGCCGAGAATAGCTAAGGATCCGGACGCCAGCGCTTTTAGCCCCCCTCCATCTGCAGAATTTGGAGCTCCATTAATGGAGGCTGTTGCCTGTTGTTGCGTTAGAAGGAGGAAGACGGGTTCAACTGAACCCTAGGCCTTTAAAAATAATAATTTAAAACAGTGGCAAAATGACATCGTTTTGGTCCAAATCCAAACGACGTCGTTTTACAAAAAAATTAAACAACTTTTCTTAACTTAAAAAAAAACTGCGAATTTCCCCCAAAAGGACAAATTGATTCACTATTGCCCACTTTCCCGCTTGCATCGCCCTGACTCCCTGCATAGCTTCACTTCACCATTTCTCCTTTGCGCTGAGTTGGTGCCTCATAGCCGGACGCCGGAGCTTCTGGACAACAATGCGGCGACGCCGGCGCTGAGTTGGCGCCCATTGCCACTGATTTGTGAGTCTCTCCCTTTGTGTTTAAGAAATAAATTAATTTTAGGGTTTGAATATATTTTGGTTAAATTTAAATTGAATTGATTTTGTTTAGGTAATTAGGTGTTGCCTCCCTACTTGTCTTGTTAAATGGTTGAATTTTATTGATAATTGGTTGAAAATTATAATTTGAGATTGATTTTCTTTGACTTAGTTATTTTCAATTTCTTGTAATGAACTTTTTTGTCGCGATTTTTGTAATTACTAATATATATTAAGCGACACATATTTTGAGTTAGGTTAAGTAATCTCGCCCCCTCTTTCAACAATTTCTCGGTCCGCCACTGTCACTAGCAATATATACAACCTAGTATATAATTCATTTTTCCACACCATTATATCACACAAGTTCCCAAACATAAATTAAGAATATTTATCCCAACTTAAATAAAACAAATAATTAATTAAGAATATTTATCCCAATTAAGAATATTTATCCCAACTTAAATAAAATAAATACAAGAGCAAATCGCCACTTGCCTCGAGTTACGGTATAGGTCGAACGGCGTAACGGGAGAAGTTGCTTTTGACCAACAAACTGGATTCCTGATTTGATTCCGTTCCCAAAAGCGATTCCCAAACGTACCCAATTCACACAAAAATAAATTATAATAAGATAATTTATTTAATAACGGAAATTGAACGATACTTGTCTTAGTTTCTAATTGAATTCATTTAAATCTAAATAAATCAATTATCAGAGCTACACAATATACGATTATTTATGCGATACTAAAAATCTTCTAGTAGTATATTTTAAATAATCATAAAAAATAAAAAAAATATTTAATTTATTTACAACACCTATTAATTATTTAACCAAGTATGTTAACTATTTGTAATGTTAAAAATTAACATTTTACAATTTAAGATAATATCATAAAAGATAAGTTTAATTTAGTTTTAATATCAATAAAATTAAATTAACCCATATTACCACTAAGTAATCTTAATTAGCCAATTTAATCAAGACTAAACTAAAAAAAATACAAATCACAATTTCGTGTATCACTGAAAGCAGAGGTCGAGCACGTCGCGCACAAATGGGTTCGATTGGACACTTGAATCGTAGTTAGAGATGCTCTAAGGAGGGAGAATTTTACCCTGTAACTCACTGAAACTCAGAATTTTAGTCGATACCTAAAACGTGAAATTGGATGAAATTGGTGGACGGTTGAAGGATATTTATAGGGTTATTGAAGCTTGAAATGTCCACAACACAATCGTGCAAATCAAACAATTTATTTGATCCAGAACTGTGCCAATTTCCAGAAATACGCCAACCACATAATATAGGCGTGTGTCAACCTTATCTAAAACCCCATTGTCTAATTAAAGAAAAACGAGTGAAATCGGAGTTGAAATCGGCCATTGAAGTGGACTTCAGCTCGCGCGCGTAGGAGGTTGAAGAAGACTAATCGTGGCCACCCAATTTATGCATAATTACAAAATTTTGCCCAACTTTACAAGTTGTGGCAATAATACCCTATTTTAAATTTCAAAAATTACCCAAACTTATTTATAATAATATCCTAAGTTTATATATTCATTTTAACCCATATTTTATATGAAAGAAAAATTAACTTATGCTAGTTCTAAGCTTAAATCACATTTTCTTATAAACGTACCATTTTTAAATCTTAATTAACACTCTGGTAATCTCAACTTAAATAATTTATGTTAAATTGATAAGTTTATTTAAATTTAAATTAACAAAATGTTAGAATAAATTTAAATAAGTAATGACTTAAAGATGTAACATATCCTTTATTAAAAAAATATTACACTAATATTCTTATGTTAAAATGAGGGTTATTACAATACTACCCCATTAAAAATAGTTTCGACCCTAAAACTAGCACTTAACAAAATAGGGAACAACCACACATGTCCCAACACATTACATCATCCTTTATGAGTCGAGTTTGTGCTTATCATCACGTGATTTGTACTGTATTGGCACTCAAGGATTTGCGTATGAACGCAAAACTCAAAATGAATAATTAATCTAGTAATTTCCAAAATAATAAAGTACTTCTTTATTATTCGAAAAAAATTGAATGGAAGTGAACTGAAGAAACGTAAAATGAACAAATTACTCAACTATGGAGACCATAGACACACACGTCATATCTCATTATTTTTAACTAGCCTTAAAAAGACATAACTAATTATTTAGGGCGTCCTGGACTGACGCATCACAAAGAGTCGCATCCCTTGACTAGAAGATCTGGTTGGCGCCTTACCTTTAATTTGAGCAATAGACTGGTCAGAAGTGGACACTTTCGACATTGGGTTTGGCCTATTACTGCAGTAGATGCCTGGTATGCTCGTGTCAACCCTTGGCCTTTTTGACGACTTTAAGTTTGCATATGACCTTCTTTCCCATAAGCATAGCATACCCGCTTCTCTTTTTGGCAATTGAAACTCTTATGCTTGGCTTCGCCATAGTTGTGGCATTGAATTGCACCACTACTCCATCCAAAGCCCTTGGTGGAGTCAGACTGAGTTATCTCGGTCTTAGAACGACCATACTTCTCAAACTTGGTAGGCGATGTCGGCTGCTTAAAGCCATTAAACTTCTGATTTTGTTGCCCACCTTTTGCCTTATAATTCTCCTCCAACTTCTGGGTGTGTTCTTCCAACGTAACCTCTATCTTGTATGCTGCATCCACATACTGCTCCAAAGTAGAGAAACCGTGACGCACCATCATAGGTTTTATTTATGGACTCATCCTTCCATGGAAGTACCAGATTTTCTGCTCTTCAGAGTGCACCTCAATACCAACATAATGTAGCAAATGATTGAATTTTGCAGCTAGCTTGGTCACCTTCAATCCCTCTGTCTCTAGGTAGAGGAATTCCTTCAGCTTCTCTTCTCTCATAGCACGGGAAAAGAATCGATCAGTGAGCTTTGCCTTGAACATTGTCCAATTTAGATTTGGATGGTCATCCAATCCAGTTCCTTCCCACCACTCACTAGCTCCGTCTTTTAAATGCAATGAAACTATGTGCACATGTTCAGCCTCGATGCAGACAACGTTCCGAAACAACTGCTCCATATGAGAGAGCCAATAGGCAACCTTGACTGGTTCCCCGTTTCCATCGTAGCTATTCGGGCGCATTGAATTGATCATCTTCAATGCTCGGTTATAGTTCCCTTCATTTCTTTCGGAATACACTACAGGTGCATGGTCTTTATGTCCCCCAATATCAACTGCAACCTGAGGAACGGAAGCCGCTTGAGCTTGCAGTACTCCTTGGGATGTCATTATCTTCATAACATGTCTCATTATCTACCCTACGACAGTAGCATACAACACGATTGGGGCAGGAGGTGGATTAAGTGGAACTTCCCCCTCAACTTGAGGGCCACTTGTTCTTGACGAACATTTTCCCGCGGTGGTGTATTATTGTTGTGGGAGCCAGATCCCATGTCACCCCCTTGCTGAGCAGCACTCCTCAGCTTAATTCGGGAACCACTGTTAGGACCTTCATTAGCACTCGTTTGGAGGATTGGTGTTCACCATCTGTTGATGAACCATAACGCCAATTTAGAATTTTCCAACTTGTATCATATGGTACTTAAATCCACTTTGTTATGATAGGAATTATATGGGACCAAACTAATAGTTCATATTAATTTGACTGACCCACTAAAATTATTCATAAAACGATCCTATGTTCTTACTTGAGGACAATGCAAACAGGAAAAATGTCAACATTTGAATGACATAAATCCTAAGAATAGGAGATATTCTTATGAATGGACCTAAGGAATTTGTAACAGAATCGAAGCTTGTAGAAGTTTGAAAACCACTTATTATCAAATCTTGTATATCATACTTTCAAACCTTACATATTTAACTTAATAAAATAGCTATTTAAATAGTTAGTTTTCTTAAACTAGTGACATGATCATTTCTTTATATACTCTTACCAAATCCTCAAAACCACATTTTTAAAATTATAAAATAAACATAATTTCAACCCTTTATACCACCCTTGTTATAAAACAACTATAAAAAAATATTAGTGTTTTAATAACTAAACCATTACTTTTAGTTTTTTTAAGCTCTAAGCAATTTTTAAACCTTACATTTAATAACTATCAATTTAAATTCTTGAATTTCCTTTTCAACAAAATAATTAAAAAAAATAGTTTTGAAAATAATTTGAAAATTCTCAAACCTAACAATAGCCCAAGAATCTTAAAACCATTGTTTGGATACCATTTGTAAGGCCCGAGGCCTTAGAAGCGCCATCCCATGCCAATCCGAGGACTTCCTAGGATATCACCCATCATGGTACTACTCTTGCCCTAACATGCTTAACTTCAGAGTTTTTTGTCCTCACTTAAACCCTGGAAAGGAAGAGCTCTTGTTAACATGGGTAGCACTTTTAATTCTTATAAGGGATCACAAACACGAGATGTTACAAATAAACATGAATTTAGCTTCAACAAGGAAACCCACACAAAAGGAAAGGGCTCAAAATCAGGCTCAACCTCACAGACAAATCCACACCAATAGTATAATACTATCTTAGCAAATTAATGTCCTAATACTAGATATAGCTAATTTGGGTTATGCCATTTGCATTGTTAACTAGTGAATTTTATTCCTAGATGTCTCAATTAGTGCGAAGCTTATTAATAATTTGAAGTGTAATATTTATAAAGTTAACAAGCAATAATGTATGGTGATTCACTAATATGATTTGGGTAATTTAAGTTCGGCTAAGCTCTTTGCACCCTAACACCATCCTATTTGCACCGGGTTGCAGGCGCGCGCCGATGAGTGCCGTGCGGAAGTCGATGCCGCGCGCCGGTGAGAGCTGCGCGGAAGCCAATGATGCGCGGAAGCCAGTGCCGCATAGCTGGGTAGATGTCCGTGAAGGCACAACCAGTCCGTGAAGGAGTAGATTCGTTGCAGAGGGGAAATGGCCGACACCGATGGGATTTTGGACAGCATAGGGAGGGATAGCAGCCCGTGAAGTAAATAGCAGTGGATTCGTTCAATCGCCAGACGAAGCTTTTAGTGTATATATGCATTGAGCGCTGCAGAGAATTCATACCATTTATATATCCTACAAGAGGTGAACACCATTTATTCTACTACGAAATGTCGTGGCATAACAACGATCACGGAAATTATGAAGAATCGCCTAAACTGGTATGTATTTTACAATTATTAAAACTATGAATAAAATTAGTGTAAGATTTGTAATCTATATATTAAGATTTTTGTGTTGTGTCATTAACGCATATTATGAGTAGATTAATTGTATCCAAATTCTCTTGAAAATCATCATGTCATGCAAATTAAAATGTATAATTTTCCATCTCTAGTCATTTACTACACAATTAATTTGGTGGGCTACAAAACGTACAAAAAATCTTAATTGTGTGAATTAATTTATGGCGCAGTGGAGAGAATTATTGTTTTTAACTACTTGTTGGATGACATTTTAATTTGCATGAATTGACCATCAAGAGAATTTTTTTAACTACTTGTTCGATGACATTTTAATCATATACCGCATTAAATATGTGTGAATTACACATTTTAATTTGTTAACTACTTGTTCGATGGCATTAACACATATTATGAGTAGATTGAAAATGTCATCGAACAAGTACTTAAAAACAAATTAAAATGTGTAATTCATTGATTTACACATTTTAATATGTGTGAATTACACATTTTAATTTGTTTTTAACTACTTGTTCGATGACATTTTAATTTGTTTTTAACTACTCATAATATGCGGTATATGATTAAAATGTCATCGAACAAGTAATTAAAATGTGTAAAAATTGAAAATGTTGAAACATATTAATATGTGTGAATTAATCATATACTCCATTGATTTTGATAGAAAAAAATGAAAATGTTGAAACGTACAAAAAAGATAGCATTAATTCCAACTGGCATTATGACATCACGAGTGAAGTTAGAAGAATGTTAAACTATCTCCTTAATTTGTGTGCAATAGGTTCAAACGTCATTTAATAAACCCGGAGGGAGTAGTAACATATTGAATTATAATGTTTACGAATTTTGGCAGGATTTTACGACATACTTTCAAACAGATTATATATGGGGAGATCGAGAAACCATGTTAGACTGGGCACGTCAACAAGGACGGTATCTAAATATGGTTCTAACCATAAAAAAATCTTGGGAACGGAAGGTTATATTAGCATGCGAAAAATCAGGTAGTTATAGGCCATACTCGGATAATTTGACACGGAAAACACGTACAAAGAAGAGCGAATGTCCTTTTGAGCTGAATGGGCTTATGCAAAGGGACGACACTTGGATACTAAAGGTGATATGTGGTACACACGATCATGACCTTCCACAAAATCTAGAGGGTCATGCCTATGCTGGACGATTGACTGAGGAACAACGCGGGGATGTATTGGCGTTGACAGAAGCTCAAGTAAAGCCCAAGAATATTTTCACTTTCTTATGTCAGAAGTACAAATCCATTGTTACATCGTGAAAGCAAATTAACAATGTACGACAAGCATACCGTGAACAAGAAATGGGGGACATGTCAGTAACTCAGTTCACAAAGCAATTTTTATCGGATAGGGGTTATTATGTTAGTGACCGAACGGTGCCTAGAATGAACGATGTGGTTCAAGACTTGTTTTGGGCCCACCCCCAATCACAACCCCTTTTGAACTTGTTTCCTTATGTCGTAATAATGGATTCGACATACAAGACAAACAAATAAGTTTAAGCCGGTGTAATATCTTTTATGTAGTAATTTTAGCTAATCAATAGAGTGTGGTAATAACGGTATTTATTATCTGCATTGAATTTATTTGTAGGTACAATATGACACTTCTTGAGATTGTCGGCTTTACGTGCACATGAAAGACTTTTAACGTGGCATATTCTTTCATGGCACACGAGAATGTTGACCACTACGTATGGACATTGTATGAATTGGAGCACTTATACGATAAAATCAGAAAAAGACCAACGGCGATAGTGTGATACCCCGTACTTTTGTAAGGGTATTTTGGGATTCGTCCCAAACACTCGTTTCGTACGTCGAATTAATTTCAGAGACAGAAAGACATTCTGTAATGTTCTTAATCTCTGTATTATTTTTCTAAGTGAAATAATATACAGTCGACGTATTTTGGGATTTAATACTCGTTCGTGTACGATTATTGTTATCCTGGGCTAAGACCAAAGCTAATCCAAGCTTAATCTGATGCAAAAGGGCCTTGGCGGCGACCACCGTAAGGCTAGCGGCGACCGCCGCCCAGTAGCCAGCGTCATCGTTATCTTCCTATGCAAGTGGCCTAGGAATGCGGCGACCGCCGCCAGAAATGCGGCGACCGCCGCCAGAGACCCATAAGGGCGGCGACCTCTTGCCGGTCGCAGCGACCGCCGCCACTGTTGCAGGGCTAGTTGCAAGGGCTTGCCGGCGACCGGGGGACGACTCGATCTCAGCCCTCCACGTGCATGGCTTGCCCATTTCTTGTCCCCTGGGTTTGGCTATTTAAGGAGGATGTTTGGGATCAGATTGAAGCTCAATTCGAAGCTCAAATCCCTCACAATCATCTCGTCGGAATATTAAGCTCTCGCCAGAGACTTTGAGATCGATCATCGGAGTTCCATTGGGTGTTATTCCAGTTGCCAAGAGAAGCCTCGAAAGCCCTTAGAAGCTTAGAATCCAAAGCAAAGGAAAGGAGAAGCAAAACAATCGAAGTCGGTGAGTTTTTGCCTCTCGTGTATATTTTCTGGTGTTCGTAGCGGCGCCCGCCTTAAGGCAGGCGGCGACCGCCGCCACGAACAGCGACGCCCGCCGTAAGGTAGGCGGCGACCGCCGCCCAGAAGCTCTTGGCTTGTTTCGGCCTTGGCTTCTATGGTTTCGATCAGGCTTCGTTCCTTTCGATTCCTTTCGTTATTCTTTAGATTCGTACTCGTTGTTGTAGAATCTAACTTAGGGTTTCTTTATGGGTCGATCCGGAGGAATCTGTGTTGCCAGATCTATCCCTGCTTCGAGCCCGGAAACCAGTTGTCGTCGTACCTAGCTTCGTTTAAGCTTCTGCGGATTTAAGGCAAGTGGCGGTTCGCTCTTGCTCATCATTCCATGTTTCCATTAATTATCAGTTGTTTAATTGAATAATTAATTTGGAATGAATACTGTTGGGCCTGACGTCCCCTGGGAAGGTGGATCGAGCAAGACAAGCCCAAGCCCACGACGAATCGGAAGAACAAAAGAGAAACCCAGAGAAGGCGACGAGGCTTCTCTAGTCGAACGTCCTCCGACAAGATCGCGAAGATCCCGCCAAGCATTAAATGCCATGATTGATCAACGGCCACAACATTTACACAACACCATAATAGCAGCAATTAGTGATAGAATCTCCGTAATTAAATCCCGGTGTTGAAGATAAGGATGGGATCGAAATATAATGGTCAGAGGCACGAAGAACTTACCATATATGGACGAAGAGGAAGATAAGAGGGGGACGGATACAAGCACGTTACACACTCAAGCATTCTCTTTCACAAACAAAACAGAACAACACTTTCACCGCCCATCTAGCTCTCCAGCAATCACCCCCGCTTATTCGCCACCGGTCACAATCTAAGAATTACCGATCGAAACCAATAAGATCACTCTGCCTTATTACGATAAGTTGTATCTCGATTCAATCCGATCAATATATTATCTAATAAAGTCATTTCGCTATTCTGCATTTGCTCTTTGCTTGTCTATTATCTATTTGGTTTGGATTGTTTTCTATCACCTGACCGACTAGTTACCCCGTCTAAGGCGATTTAGGTCGTCCGATCTTTTCGCCCCAAAACAATTTGGCGCCCACCGTGGGGCAACTTGCCGATCATCCTTCCGAAACTTTCCAACCATGACTATCGACCCATCTACCAACACCGAAGAACCACGTCTCGAAGACGGAACCCAAACTCCAGGGGACCCAATCGAAAACCCTACTCCAACCCAGTTCCAAGAACTTTCTCAAAAAATGGCCGCCCTCCAAGAGGAACTAGCCCAGCAGCGCCAAAAAACCGAATCTCTCGCCGCCTTGTCAACCCAATCCGAAGCCGAGATCGCACAACTAACCCGTGAAAATGAGTCTCTTAAGTCACAGGTACAATCAATGGCTTCGGGATCTAGGAGTATGCTCATCCACAGCAACGTCCGAACAGGCCTCGACATGGACAACGTCGAGCCAACGCCCCCGAGCGTGCGACGATCCGGATACACAGAGGGTACATCTCGAACTCCTATTACCAATCCGTTTTTGACTAACCATGTCACTTTTTCCACACCGATCGGGTCGGCAAGGGCCCGAATCGACGAACCACAGGTTACCAATCCACTAGACGTCCTGGCTCTCTTCCAGCAGACGCTCGACCAACACATGAAGACGATCGACGATCGCTTCAACAAGCTTCTAGGAGTCCCGCATCCAATCGAGAGGGAAGCGACCGGCGGATTCGAAGAATCCCCGTTCATTGAAGAAATCGCCAGGGTCGAGATCCCCAAGAAGTTTCATCTTCCCAGCATGGCGACATTCGACGGCACCAGCGACCCAGATGACCATATTTCTATATATAAACAAAAGTTAATGGCTGCATCTGTTTCAAGGGAGAACCGCGAGGCCGTCATATGCAAAAGCAGTGGCTGCCGCGCGGCAGCCACTGTCGCCCGGACTGCAGGTGCAATTTGCACTCTGCAACCCGGTGCAAATAGGACCGACCTTTAAGTTTTATCTGTGAATAGAGAACTCATGGTGCAGATGACTATGAGTATGCTTGGTGTAACTCTGATATTTGTAATAGAGTGATCATAGTTTTTATTCTCTTTCAGTATGTACCATCTTGTCTAAAAGATGGTCACTAATTGGCGATTCACATGACATCTAAATTGTTGTCACTGTGTGTGATTGGTCAGTAAGCTCACTTGAGAATGATCTGTTGATGATATATTATGTGGGAATTTGAATTTGTTTAATGGTTGCCATCTATATAAATGTATTGTTTTTCATTACTTTGTTAAATCAGGATATATCATTTATCCTATGTAGATGACTATGCTTGTTGTGATTGTGATCAGCGTAATAGAGTGATTGGTGTGTTTTCATTGTGTATATACCATCATGTCTAAAAGATGATGACTAATCAGCCATTCACATGACAACCAAATTGTTGTCAATGTGTGTGATTGGTCAGTATGCTCACCGAGAAGGATCTATTGATGCTAATTTATGTGAAGTTGGGCAGTTGGCTTTACAGAATGGTTGCCAACTAAATTGATAACTGAAGTAGCTCCATAGAGCTCGAGAAAACAATATGATTCAAAGCATATGAAAACATTGCAATCTCTCCAATAAATCAATAAAAAGTTGAGCAACTAACTGAGAAATATGATCTTCCAACTTTTCTATTTTGTACCGTTAATTTACATACCTATATGGGTAATCAAAAAGTTCACCATCTCTCCAATTTCCTTTCTTTGACTTGAGATGAAGTCATCGATACTACAATCTTTAATAGACTTATGAGGCTTAGACTGGAGCGGAATTTAGATACGAATTAGTTTTCTAACCTCTAACTTAGGATCTCATGGTAATATTGTTGAAAGATGACAATTACTAATGATAGAATAAAATCTTGTTTTAAGCGGAATTTAGATGCTTTAAGATATTGTATCAACTATAATTATTCATTCCTAGTTAAAAGAAAATTTATCTTATGAGATATATGATAAGATAATATATAATTATTATATATACACTTTCCTATTATTATAAGATAATAAAACAAGGAATAGGATAATACATATTTATATATATACATTTTGGATATGTATGTAATGAGATGCTGCTTCCAAATGGAAAGAGGGACTTCAAGTGAATATGGAATTCACGGCAAACAATTGAAGCCACAATTTGTCTTGCACGACTCCAAAACTGTTGGAGTCTTGTTCGTTCCTCGTTCGTTCGTTCTAGTAAATGATGACAAGGCGATCTAGTTTCGTACTCGTGTGGACCAATTTTAGAAAACAGTTTTCTAACATCTAACTTAAAATCTCATGCATAAACTTGATACGAACCATATATGAAAGAGTAATATACCTTTTGATGCAAAATTTGTTACTGGGATCTCCCTGGAGAAAAGAGCCTCAAGTGTGACTCCTCTACTTGGTCCACATGAGTACGGTACTAGATCGCCTTGTCTTCGTCAACTAGAACGAGCGAACGAGAAACGAACAAAGCTCTAACAAATTTGATGTACGGCCGTGAGATATCAATTGTGGCTTCGGTGGTCTTACTACTGAATACACAAATTGCCTTTTGATATATGTATGCCCACGTGAAGGCTTACATCATCTCCTTATATTTGGAAGAAATATATATTAATATATATGTTATCTTATCCTATATCATATATCTTATAAGATAAATCTTTTTTTAACCAGAAAGAGATATTTGTGGTTGATACAATATCTTATCTTTCTAAAAGATAACTTTTCTTATGTCATAAAGTAAATAGATAACACTTTATTATTATTTGATGAATAATCCACTCTTCCAATATTACCATATGGCCGAAATTCCATAGTCCCACTATGGGCCTCGGGTTGCTTTGATCTAGCCAAATTACTCTATTGTGTGTGACCTTATAGGATCCGAATAAAGTAGCAATGCGCCAAATCTAATTTATCACATAAGTCATAGTTGACTTCTAGCAAAACACTAAGACTACCTAAAATATCCGGTTTATAAATCTCCATTATTAATCCTATTCTATCATTAGTAATTGCCATCTTGATTAAAGGACACATATTCCTTCAATCTCCCACTTGTCCTTAAACAAGTGTGCAATATAAGTTCCTTTGTCACTTAGTGTCTAATTTGATGATATGGTAACATCTTATGTAATCCATTTCAATATTCAAACTGTTTCTCGAACTCCGAGCTTGAATTGTCAAAACAAACGATTACTATTAATCCATTTGAGCACGGCCATGCATTTTCAGTTCTTACTCTTCAAGTGGCCAAGACACCATTCCTATCCACATATATGCAGATATGTAAATTGGAGGACTTCTCCAATCTTGTGTGACTATAGCTCCCACTCAATTTTCAACAATCTCGATCACTGCCTTTATAGCCGCCTTTTACGCAACGGTGTTTGACAATGTAAAAGACTACCAATCACCAAGCAAGAGGTATATCGCACTCATGTATGAGGAATCTACTAATCATAGTTCAACTTAAAATCCTACAACTCATTTGAAGAATCTTAAGGTAGGTCTGCCCAACAAATATCCACCATACATATCCATGTAATTGATTAGACATCTCCATGTCCCTATAGCCCATGAAACATGGCGCTATCAATCAACTTACATAATAGCCTGTATTGAGTCATTTATGTCCAATTTAAGGACTTAGACTACGGACAACTCATAATTCATAATATCAGTTCACTTAATAGGGTTTCATCCACCATAACTTTTATGATGATCCTATTTGATGATTATAAATTATTAGGACATTTTACTTAATTCCAAACCACAATTAAATAATAATGAAACTTTATTTCAAAAACAAACATGATGCAATGTTGTAACAATCATGAAGTCAACATCCATAATCTCAAAATAATACAATCTCAAATCCATTCTCCAATGTGCTTGAGTCCCTAAGCCCTAGTGATTGTCACGCTTGGACTTAGGTATAGGTTTATGTTGGATCATTAGAGTTACATCTGAGGGAACAAAAGCTTTGTTCCCACAGAAGTTGCAGCGGATTTAATATAGCAAGAAAGATAACAAACGAACTCACGATATATAGTGGAAATCCTGATTAGCAAAACTAGCTTTTCAAGGAAAAACCACTACCTTCAAGCTTCCGCTTGAGAGGATTTTGAAGCGTGTACTTATCTTATTGATTTCTTGTTCGATTACACTTGTATCCTGGATTCCAACCTCTAGACTATCCTGCTAGACTTGAAGCCTCTTCTACAACGATGAATCGAACTCAACCCTCAAAGACTTACACACACTTCACTCTCTTTTTCTCCTTAACTGAATGCTCTCAGTTGTTCTTTCTTCATCGTCGTGGTTACATAGAAATGAATCCATACTTCTATTAAATACAACTCGGCTAAACCCTAATTGTAACAAGATAAGATTTCTCCAAATAAGGTAACAAGAAGATATGATATGGTTGAAGGAATAATATCCCAACCGTCTATATTAATTAAGGAAAAGATTCCTTAAATTAATATAACCGGATAAGATATAATTCCCTCTCTCCAATTATCTTATCTTAGGAAAGATTTCCTAAGATAACACAATCGGGCTTCTCTCTCCATATCTTCTCAAATCGGCTAGTTCCTTCCAACCGAAGTCTTCTATCTTTGACTGCGTGAGCCTCCGTGATTTGTTTCCATAATCGTCACGCTGGATTTCTTCCTTCCATTCGCAACTTTGATCTTGTTCGTCACTGTTGTTCCTTGAGAGGTAACAAAGCACATGAACAGAGCTTTGTTCCCTCTGTGATCCTTCGCTGCAATGGTTCCCTATAACAACTGTCTTTGTTCCTGAAATACTTAGTACCCATATTAGTTGAATGTTTGTTACCATCAAAACCTAAGGAATTCAACAAATTCCCCCTTTTTGATGGTGACAAACATCCTTGACAATAAAACATTCACATAAGAGATAAGGACAGTTGTATGGAGAAAAGTTCCGCACTCAAGCGATAATAGTTCCCCCTCAACTCAGCAACATATGAAACCATGTTCTGTTCCCCCTCAACCAAAGCTACCTGTCATTTTCCCCCTTTTGGCATCATCAAAGACATAAGTAAAGAGATAGAGAGAAAAAGACCACAACAGGATAAGCAAAACAACCCCTTTTGCATTAGATTGAAACACACAAACATAGACTGCATGTAAAGACAACACCAAAATGAGCACATGTAACACATATGATTAACATGCCAATCATTGCAAACACATGAAACAGAACCAAAGAAAAGCAAAGTAGTAGGGGAAGATGTGCTGGGAACAAAAAAAAGGGATTGGTTAGCCAGAGAAAGACGAATCAAGCACCACTGGTGCCTGCAGAGGGAGCTGAAATATGAGTAGCAATTTAGGCATTTACTTACTCCATAGGACAAACTTCTCACGGTCCTTCCTCAAATCAGATTCCACCTTTTATTCCCCCTCAGAGTCTGCACCTTCAGACTCTTCTTCCTCCACACCAGCTTCCATTTCACGTCTAACCTTGACCCAACCAACACCTTCTTGTAACACAAACTACTCCTTGTGTAGGTTACAAGCCTCCAGCCACCAGTAGAAGAAGGATCCATTGGTCGCCTCTTTGTGTACCTTGGAGTGTTCCAGTTTTTTTTTTTTTTTGGAACAGTACAAGGAAGCGATAAAGTAACTTTGTTGAAGTCGCCATATAGGTAGGAGAGGAGTGATCACGAGAATCATTCTCCATATCTTTTCAAGTGCAAGAGGTATTACTCCACATCCTCCTCTTTCCTTCTTTTTCCAAGATCACAGCCGATAAGATATCTTTCAAAAATAGATCTTGTAAAAAAAAATTATGTCCAAATCCATCAAAGCCCACAAGACCTCAAGCGCAACAACCATTACGCAGCTACCACATTATCTTTTATGAACACTTCTCAAGCAGTTGCAAGCCGTAATCACACATCATACCTGTCAAATCCCAGCCACAGACCACAGAGGCGACAATTCGTATTCTCGACTTTCCGAAAAAGTAGAAGAGTGTGATGCGGGGGTAATGTTACCAGAGAGGGTACAAAGAACATCACACATAAACATATACAAGAATTTTTAATAATGTTTAATCATGAATGAGAGGCTCCCAGATGTGGATGATTAGAGGGGCTCATAGGAAGCATCAAACATGATGGCTAAGGTAAGCTACAGAGTCAACAATCATTTGGGCTTATAATGAGGGATCAATGCATAAAGTTGACTCTTTTGGGCCGAAAGAAAGCTGAACCATGTATTAATAAGATAGCATAGAAAAACATGCATGAGATTTTGCACATAAGTGAAGTATTAGCATGAGTCTAAGCAAGTCGTTCAACTAATGATCAAGAGAAGAAATGCAGACCAAGACATGATGATTAACCTTTCACACTTTGCCATGTAAATTATCCAATCATCGAGGGAATACAATAAATAGACATTTAGTTTAGAGAGATCATACCTAGTTCCATACGGAACTGTTCGAAGGGTTCCCTGTTTAGAGCCTTGGTGAAGATGTCGGCAACTTGATCCTTAGTTCCACAAAAGTCCATTGTCACCAACCCTTTTTCCACACAGTCACGTAAGAAGTGGTGTCTTATCTCGATGTTCTTGGTACGTGAGTGTTGCACCGGATTCTTGGAGATATTTATGGCACTAGTATTGTCACAGAGAATAGGAATAGAGTTAAGAAGAATACCGTAGTCGTTGAGTTGTTGTTTAAGCCATAGGAGTTGTGTGCAACAAGAAGCGGCGGCTATGTATTCAGCTTCTGCAGTGGATAGAGCGACAGAGTTCTGCTTCTTTGACCCCCAGGAAACTAAACACGGCCCAAGGAACTGAGCCATTCCTGATGTTGATTTTCTATCCACTTTGTTCCCTGCAAAGTCAGCATCTGTGTATCCGACTAGATCGAGGCTTCCTCCCCTTGGATACCACAGACATAGATCATCTGTTCCCTTCAAGTATCTCAGAATCCTCTTCACCGCTTTGAGATGTGTTTCTTTGGGATCGGCCTGAAAACGAGCACAAAGACATACACTGAACATAATATCAAGTCTACTGGCAGTGAGATAGAGAAGCGAACCTATGATTCCTCGATAGAGAGATAGATCAATTCCATGTTCATGTTCGTCTTTTCCCATTGGGTTGTTTGGAGAGATGGGAGTGGTGAAGGGTTTTGCGTCAGACATTCCAAACTTTTTGACACATTTCCTTAGATACTTCTGTTGATGCACTTTGGTTCCCTCATCCCCCTGAGAGACTTGAAGACCTAAGAAGAACTTGAGTTCTCTAACCATGCTCATCTCGAATTCACTGGCCATCAGCTTAGAGAATTTCTGAACCAGTTTATCATCTGTAGAGCCAAAGATGATATCATCCACGTAGACTTGTACCACCAGAATATGCTTCCCTTCCTTCAGAAGGAACAATGTCTTGTCGACCTTTCCATGAACGTATCCGTGCGTCAGAAGGAACTGTGAGAGCCTTTCATACCAGGCCCTCGGGGCTTGCTTGAGACCGTACAAAGCTTTGTCTAGAATATAGACATGGTCGGGTTGGGTGGTGTCCTCAAAGCCGGGAGTTTGTTCCACATAGACTTCCTCCTTGAGAACTCCATTCAAGAAGGCGGTCTTGACATCCATCTGTTGTAGCTTGAATCCATGGAAAGAGGAATAGGCAATTAGGAGTCTTATTGCTTTTAACCTGGCAACTGGAGCAAAGGTCTCATCGTAGTCGATGCCTTCCTGCTGGTTGTAACCTTTCACCACCAGCCTTGCCTTGTTCCTTGTGACTTGACCTTGATCATCCAGCTTGTTCCTGAACACCCATTTGGTTCCTATCACTGTTCTGTTCCTTGGACGAGGAACTAACCGCCAAACCATGTTCCTTTTGAATTGATGAAGTTCTTCTTGCATGGTGTTTATCCAGTCAGGATCCTTCAATGCTTCTCCTACGGTTTTAGGTTCTTGTAAAGAGAGAAAAGCATTTAAGGCACAACAGTTATGTAGGGAAGAGCGAGTGCTTTGTGGTGCTCCCTTTCTATAGTCTGTGACGATTAACTTGACTGGATGAGCCCACTTTTGCTGATAGTTTGGAACTTGGAGATTGTTGATGTCGAACTCCTCTGAATTAGCGTTGCCAGCGTTTGAGCTTTCACCAATAGTTTCATCAGTATTATGACTGACCCCTCCAGTTCTGTCAGCAGTAGAGCTGTCCTCAGAGGGCTCCGCTGTGCCGTGACTTGGGCTCTGTTCCCCCGGAGGTGCCTGAGGTGTTTCTGGTGGGTGAGCATTTTCTTCATTACCATCTGAGTTGGCGGAGTTGGGAGTTCTCGGTGTTGAAGGATCATTCTGAGTTTCTTTATCTTGAGAGGTTCCATCACCGACATTGCTTTCTACAAGCTGAAAGAAATCATGTTCGGATAGCTCGATATTGGAGGGATCACTGCCTGATTGTTCCTGCACATTGTTACCAGCCATAACTGATTCATCAAACACTACATGAATGCTTTCCTCTACCTTTCTGGTTCTCTTGTTGAATACTTTGTAAGCCTTGCTTTGTTGAGAGTATCCTACAAAAGTTCCTTCATTACTCCTAGGATCGAACTTCCCAAGAGAATCTTTCCCGTTGTTATGGACGAAGCACTTGCAACCAAATGTGCGCAAATGAGACACATTAGGTTTCCTTCCCTTAAGAAGCTCATATGTAGTTTTGTTCAGGAGAGGACGAATGGTTGCTCTATTCAGAACGTAACAAGCAGCATTTAGAGCTTCGGCCCAGAAGCTCCTAGGAAGACCACTTGAGATGAGGAGGGTACGCGTCATGTCTTCCAGAGTCCTGTTCTTCCTTTCCACAACCCTGTTTTGCTGTGGGGTCCTGGGAGCAGAGAAGTTGTGGTTAATACCTCTGTTCCTGCATAGGGATAGGAACTGAGAGTTCTCGAATTCTGTTCCATGATCAGTGCGAATGGACCCCAAGGAATGTCCAGTGCTCCTTTCGGCTCCTTAAGCCAGGACTCAAACTTAGCGAACACTTCATCCTTTGATGAGATAAATAGAGTACATGTGTACCTGGAATAGTCATCAACAATAACAAAGACATATGTATTTCCCCCACGGCTCTTCGTGCGCATTGGCCCACAAAGATCCATGTGGACTAATTCCAGAGAACGAGTAGTACTTACATCCCTTTTTGACTTGAAAGAGGATCTGACTTGTTTTCCTTTGATGCATGTATCACACACATCGTTTCTCAAAGCTTCAACCTTAGGAAGACCGTTCACCAGCTCTTGTCTGTGAAGTTTGGAAAGGAGTTGAAGGCTAGCATGTCCAAAGCGTTTGTACCACAAGTCTGTTGTCCCAGCAATAGACGACAGACAAAGGTCCTTGTCAGGGATGAAAGCAGGGTCGACCTTGTAAAAGTTGTTGTTGCAGATTCCTTTGAGTAAGATTTTCCCTGTACTTAGACACTCAACATGGCAATCATCGATGGTAAAGACTACTCTATTTTTTCTGTTTTGGCATAGTTGAGCCACACTAAACAGGTCAAATTTGAGATTATTCACTAGATTTACGTTATTTACAGTGATGTGTTTAGAGAGTCTTACTTTACCGATACCACAAACCTCACCCTTACTTTTGTTTCCAAAAGTTATCGATGCCCCTGAGGCTGGCTGAAGAGAGATGAACCACTCACTGTTCCCTGTCATGTGACTTGAGCACGCACTGTCAAGGTGCCAAGAGCCTTTCCTTGCTTCCTCCTCGGATTTATGAGCACCATCTTCTGATATGTTGTGATCTTTTGAGCTCATCAAACATATATCCTTTGAGAGAGGAGATGCTCCATTATCTGAGTTGTAGTCACCCCACTTCACACCCTTTGCTTGTTCCTCTTTCTGGGTCTGAGGAGAACCTGCCGCTTTGTTGAGGCAGTTTTTGGCGAAGTGTCCGTTGTCATAACAATTGAAGCAGACAACCTCCTTCAAGTCATTGTGAACCATGACCGAACCCGTAATGCCATTGCTTTGAGACCATATCTTCTTCATGGCTTGAGTGATGAGAACCACATCTACATCACCTTCTCGAGAGTCTCCATCCATGGCATTTCCTGACGACATCTTTCCTGCAAAATCTGTAACGAAAACAATCTAGAGCACCAGGCTCTGATACCAATTGTTGGATCGTTAGAGTTACGTCTGAGGGAACAAAAACTTTGTTCCCACATAAGTTGCAGCGGATTTAATATAGCAAGAAAGATAACGAACGAACTCACGATATATAGTGGAAACCCTGATTAGCAAAACTAGCTTTTCAAGGAAAAACCACTACCTTCAAGCTTCCGCTTGAGAGGATTTTGAAGCGTGTACTTGTCTTATTGATTTCTTGTTCGATTACACTTGTATCTTGGATTCCAACCTCTAGACTATCCTGCTAGACTTGAAGCCTCTTCTACAACGATGAATCGAACTCAACCCTCAACCCTCAAATCCATTCTCCAATGTGCTTGAGTCCCTAAGCCCTAGTGATTGTCACGCTTGGACTTAGGTATAGGTTTAGTTAACGGATCTATAATGTTGTCATTCGTATGTATTTTTCAAAACTTCACATCTCCTTAACGACTAACTCACCATCTACTCCATACACCAAGATATCATCTTTAGTGCTTCTTAAGTACTTTAGGATGTTCTTAGCTGTATTTCAGTGTGCTTCATCTGGATTTGATTGATATCTGATGCATATACTCAAAGCAAATGCAGCATCTGGGCGAGTACAGATCATGACATACATGATGGATCCTACTGCTGATGCATAAGGAATCCTGCTCATTCTCTCTAGCTTAGCAGGTGGCACTGGACACTACTTCTTGCTGAGATGTAAGCCATGCTGCATATGCAAGAATCCGTTCTTGGAATTCTTCATATTGAACCTATCAAGAACCTTATCCACATAAGTTCCTTGACTTATTCCAATAAGTATCTTAGATCTTTCTCTATGGATCTTGATGCCTAATATGTACTCGGCTTCTCCTAAGTCTTTCATTGAGAAATATTTCTTAAGCCAGTCCTTAACGGACTCCAGCATAGGAATGTCATTTCCAATGAGTAGTATGTCATCCACATATAAGACCAGGAAGACCACTCTGTTCCCACTAAACTTCTTGTAAACACAAGGTTCTTCTTCACATCTGATGAAGTCAAATTGTTTGACCACTTCATCAAATCAAAGGTCCCAACTCCTTGATGCTTGCTTAAGTCCATAAATGGACTTCTTAAGTTTGCATACTTTCCTAGGATTCTATGGATCCTCAAAACCCTCAGGTTGTGTCATATACACATCCTCTTCTAAATATCCATTTAGAAAAGCGGTCTTGACATCCATTTGCCAGTTCTCATAATCATAATGAGATGCAATTGCTAGAAGTATACGAATGGATCTAATCATGATGACTGGAGAGAAGGTTTCATCATTGTCAGTACCATGAATTTGTTTAATGGCTTTTGCAACCAGTCTCGCTTTGAAACCTGATATGTTTCCATCCTTGTCTGTTTTGAGTTTGTAAACCCATTTGCACCCTATGGGTACTACCCCATTTGGCAAATCTACAAGTCCCATACTTGATTCCGAGACATGGAATCCATTTTAGACTTCATGGCAATACGCCATTTCTCGGAGTCTAGACTCGCCACATCTTGCTTGTATGTAGTAGGCTTATCGCTTTATAAAAGCAGGATGTCCAAACTCGCAGTCATTATGAAATCTGTGTATCTCTTTGTCTACGCTTTGAGCCTATATGATCTATGACGTGGCCGAAATATGCAATGCAAATATCGTTGAATGGCCTAGTCAAAGTAAATGTCCTAACAGACCTACTAAATGGATGTATAGTAAACAAGTAAGGGTCGAACCCACATGGAAGATCTGATGAAGTATGCAATTATGATTGACAAGTAACAAGGAAGGGGGGTTTTAGTTATCAAGGAAAATAAAACAAACAAGTTTGATTGGGTTGAGAATATGATTGGGGAAAAGAGTTCCACTAGAACGAGATCCACAATACAGAGATATAATTTGATCACTAAAATCTATTCAATCCAAGTTCTTTCACTATTCTTATGGTTGTTCCTACCCTGATCTTAAGTACTACCAATTCTCACAGTTGTTGATAGACTTATCACAATATCAATGGAAGAAAACCTTACCACTAACAAAGCAATAGCAATGCACACAAGGATATAGGATACATGCAAATAGAAGAAAACCTTACTACTTAACATGCAAATGATTCTCACTCACGATTGCACACTCGTATTCCACTATATGCAACAATCGTGTTTGCTACTAGATATGCACTCGTATTCCACTATATGCAAATCCTAGCAATTGATAAATAGTATTCAACCTAGTTGATCAGGCTATGAGGAATAACAATAAATCAATATTCAATATAACCAAGAGAATCAAACCAACACTTATAAGAATAGGAACAAGGAATAGAAATCTCACAAACACATCAACTGTATTGCTTCAAACGTCTAGTAGAACAAAGGGAAATTAGTGCTCCATTCAGAGGTGAATGAAACCCTAATGAAAAGTAAAACCGCGTAATGTAAAAGTAGTGTCTGCCTGATATCAAAAGTAGTCTCTTCTTAACCTAGAAAAGGGTCTTAAATAGGCTTAGGAAAAATAAGTTAACCTAATGCAAATAACAAAGGAAATAAAATAAAAGAAATAAGGAAATCCGAAATGCATAAAAGGAAATAAAATCCTTCTGGCCGCGGGGCGTTACGTGCCTCACCGCGGGGCGGTGGCTTCTTCTGGCGCGGCCAACTCTTCTCTAAGACCCACCGCCGGGTCGCGGTGGCATCTGGCGCGGGGCGGTGAAATCGCCCACTCTTTCTTCAGCTCCTCTTCTTCTTCTCTTCTGCTCTTCATTACTACCAAGTGTTAGTAGCCTTCTCCAATAAAATCTAGCAGAACCTCATCCATCTTCATCATCTCCATCTCCATCTCCGTCTAAGCTGTAAATCCCTGGATATCTTCACTTTTCTCTACAACTTCTGGATCACAGACTTAGCCTCAAATCTCATCCTAAACTCCTCCAAATGATGCTAATAATTGCTAGTAAAGGTGCATGAAATGACACCTATCAAATTCCCCCATACTTAGACATTTACTCGTCCCGAGTAAGCTAATGATAAACCCACTCCCTCAATCAAACACCAAGGTCTCAGGAAGTACAAGAAAATATGACACCAGCAACTACAACATATCAACAATTAGCTCCAGACAACCAAAACAAGTGATGCAAAGATAATTCTAATCCTAACCCCAATCTAGCTCCTTATCGCTCCACGAGTGGCCTACCCGAGTCCTCCTTATGACTCCCCTTCTTATGACGCCTCGTCAAGAATAATGAGAAATCCTAAAATCACTCTTCTTCTTTTACGCTCATCTTGCCTAGGCGCCCTCTCGGGTTTTCACCTAGCCACTTATTTCATTTTGCTAGATATCTCACAAATACTCGCATCACTCCAGTCCAATTTTGCACCGGTCTATACCAGTCGGACTACCTGCTTATTACCTGAACCGCCCTTTCGGGTTTTCATCTCATCCCAGGATTTTGATTGCCTTTTTACATCTTTTTTTTTTGAAAAGAAATACTCGAATGGAAATTACAGAAAAACAAAGCTATGTACAAAATATAGACAGATAACAAGTCTAAATCTCTCCCCCATACTTAAACCGAACATTGTCCTCAATGTAGAAAAGAGAATAGAAAATAAAATAGGGGCAGGAGAAATAAACTCACTGCGGGCCTGATGGCGGTGGTGGTGGGAACCTCCCGAAGTAGTCCCTCATATGAGCGTCCATAGCGTCCAAACGCTCATCTACATCAGCACGGAACTGGGTCTGCCATGTCTGCAGACCGGTCTCTACTCGGGTGTTCTAATGCGTCTGCTGCACCGAGAATGCATCAAATCTTGCATACAACTCCTGCCAAGGTGTGGCAGGACCATAAGAAGACGAGGGCGCATCAAACTGGGTAGGCAAAGGGGCATCCTCACCCACAAACTCAGCAGCAGCAGCACCAGCACTAGGGCCCTCTCCAAACGGATCCGAAGGAGCAACAGCAGGGGTAAGCGTCGGCCATAACTCTGCTATCACTGAGAATCCACCAATCCGCAAATGAAGGAGAATAAGTGAAAACCCGGGGAAGAATCAGAATATGACCCTCATATGAAGACCAAACTAAATCACCATCCCTGCCCAATGGTTTCAGCATCGAGCATACTTTCATGTGCGCCATATCATACACCGTGTGAGCAACAGGTCGGGGAATCCGATCGGTAGCTATAATGTCAGCACAAAGAAGGGTGATCAAACCACCCCCACAAATATCACATGGCTCACCATCATGAATCCTCTTCAGGGAACCCAGAAAGAGGGTAGCCCAACACGGCGTGTACGTAACAAGATCCAAGATGCTCAAAAACCACTGAAAATCCTTCAGAGGGACCTTACCATCATCAGCATGGCCAAAGAAATCTCTCATCAACACCTTGTGGATCAACCTTAGGCAAGGGTTCACCAACTTCGAATTCACCTCCTGGCCCTTCTTGAATGTCCTATGCGTGGCAGCCTCCCAGAACTCCATCATATCTATCTCAATGATGCCACCAGACCACCCATCATATGGCTCCTTTGTAATGCCCAGGGCACCACGAATCTCCTCAGCAGACAAAGTATAATCACGACCATTGTATGTGAACGTGACCTTCATCAATCTCTTGTCGGCAGAGCCATCAGAATACCTCTTAAACGAGGCAATGAACTGGTAACACAGCTCGGGATAAGCATCAACGGCCTTGTTCAAGAAAGTCCCCAGGCCACACTCTGCTAAACACAAGGATACACACTCCAACATACCAAACTCAGCCAACGTCGGCTTGTCAAAGAATTTAGTAGCCAACACCTTCCTCTCCTTCATAACATTGTAGACCTTATTCTCATCCCTCGTAGATACTTGCTTCCTACCTCTAGGTGCCATAAGTAATGAATTGAGATGCTCAAAACAGAGGGCAACCAAGAAGACTTACAAACGAGCGAAAACACGAAGTCTGGTAGTCTCGACGCGGGGCGGTGGACGAGTCGCCGGATCGCGGTGAGATAACTGGAACTTCACACCGGGTCGTGGTGGGGTTCGCCGCGGGGCGGTGGCTGGCGACGCGAGGCGGGGCAACGCGAGGTGGGGTGACAGCGACGCGGTGGGGTGGTGTTTGGCTAGACTCCAAATTGGGCAAGGAAACTCAAGATTAAGGTATTTGGAGGCTAGGATTGGACCAAGAACGAGAGGGATGAGGGAAAGAATAGGGGATTTGGCTTGGAGAACTTGAGAGGGGTGTTGGATATGGAGGGTTTGAGAGAGTGGGGGCTAGTTTAGGGAAAGGGAATAAGAAGAAAATGGGTTGATGGGGCCGGTCATATACAATGGCCCAAAGAGAAATCTCGGCCCAAAAAGGGGCCCAAACCATCAAATCCTTAGTTATCACTTAAGAAATAAAAATCTTACTCCCCGTTTAAGGTTTTTTCGAGGCCCTTTATTCTTTTTTTTTTTCCGGAGTTGAGAAGGCATACCAGACCTCCACCGCGGGGCGGTGGCTTCTACCGCGGGGCGGTGAGAATTGGCTGGGAACACCGTCTCTCTCCATTTACTTTCGTACCTGAAATGTTAGTGACAGGCGAACGAAACAAAGCAAAAGAAATTACGAAATTAATCTAAGAGAAAAGAAAAATTTAGGAAAACTACCTCGGGTTGCCTCCCGGACAGCGCCTTAGTTAACGTCGTTGGCTCGACGTACTGCAGATCAATCACCACCTGAAATAGGATCTCCTCGGAATCCTCTTACTTGTCTCTTCCTGCTCGGACTTCCCATGGAAAGGCTTGGACCTTAGACCATGTTCCCTCTTAGCCAATGACTCCATGATTGCTCCCTTTGGAGCATCTCCCCCATACTTAGAGCGATGTGGGGGCCGATAGGGCTTGACCTGATCATGCTGCACGACACTAGATGACGGCTCACAACCTTGTATGGTTAGTGTAGGGGGGCAGTTGCCCAAATTAGAGGGAATAGAGTCTCCTATGTCATCAAGCAAGACATCATATTCATGCAACTCAAAAGGTTCAGCAATAGCAGAAAAATCAACTATGGTCTCCACTACACTAGGCTTAACATTTTCCTGAATAGGATTATCAATATCACTAATGCAGCGAAGGGGAGGCAATTCAATGGAGTTGGCCTTATGAATATTATGCTCAAAAATTATTCCATCGAATTCCATAGTCAAAGTTCCACTATCCACATCAATCTTTGTCATGGATGTTTTCATAAAAGGTCGTCCTAACATAACATGAGCAACCTGCTCATCATAGTCCATATCCATAACAAAGAAATCAGCAGGGAAAATCAAAGGACCTATCTTAACAAGAACATCCTCCACAATACCCTTAGGAGGCACACAAGAACCATCAGTAAGTTGTATCACAATATTGGTATCATGCAAAGATCCTACTCCTAAATCCTCAATCAATGAATAAGGCAAAACACTAATAGAGGCACCCAAGTCTAGCAAGGCTTTCCCAAATCGATGCTCACCTATAGCAATAGGAATAGTGAACGTACCTGGATCCTTGCACTTCTCAGGCATACGCCTTTGAAATACTGCCGAGACATGTTCACCAACCGGAACCTTCTTCTGGACCTTCAGCTTTTGTGTCCTCTTGACGGTGCACAGCTCCTTCAAAAACTTGGCATATCGAGGAACAACCTTAATAAGCTTGAGAAAAGGAATGTTCACCTCACAGTTTCGGAACGTCTCGAAAAGATCACTATCGTCGGCGACCCTTCTAGCCTTTAGCGCCTCGGGAAAAGGTACTGGTGGCTTCTCGGAACCAAGAGGGGGAAAAATGGACGAACATAATCATCAGCACAAATCTCTTCTACAGAGCAAGGATTTTGGAGGCCGGGTCGCGGTAGGCTCACCGTGGGGCGGTGGTTATCGCCACGGGGCGGTGAGGTCGCGGTGGGATTACTGAGACTTACCGCCGGGTCGCGGCTAGTGTCGCCGCGGGGCGGTGGTAGGCATCCTTCTTTCCTGGCATCAGCCTCAACTTGTCGCCGGGTCGCGGTGGAGTCCACTGCGGGGCGGTCACCGATATTCTTCTTTTCAGACTCGCTCTCCTCTTCAACAATAGGAGGAACGACCAGCTTCTTTCCACTTCTGAGGGTGATGGCACTCACATTCTCCCTTGGATTCACTATAGTCTGAGAGGGTAGGGAGTTAGATGTCCTCTGGTCAATCTTGGTTACAACATCAGCCAATTGGCCAATCTGCCTCTCCATATTCTTTATGCTTGACTCAGTAGCCTGAACATGAGTGGCGAAATGCTGAGTCAGAGTCTTTAGCATCTCTTTAGTAGTAGCACCAAAGGTTTGGCCTTGAGGCCTCTGTTGGTATGGGACTCTCTGCTGGTATTGCTGTTGTGCTGGCTGTTGACCACCTTGGGGGTCGCTCCACCTGAAACCCGGATGGTCTCGCCCTCTCAGATTGTAGTTGGGCTGTCCACCAAATTGCGGTCTAGGGGGTCCGTAACCTCCTATAGCATTCACTTCAATAGTACCTTCCTCCCGCAGCTGAGGACTAGTATCGATAGGGTGGAATTGATCACAGCAAATTCCACATGCCTTGACTTGTTGAGGAGTGTTTTGGTTCGCCATTCTTTTCACCATCTCCTTCAACTCAGCTAACTCATTCAGCATTGGGCTCGGTCCTGCAGGAGTCACAGCATTGACTGCCTTTCTCTTATATGTCTTTCCAAAGCTCCTGGTACTCTCACTCATCTCCTGCAATCTCTCCATGGTTGCGTCCGGTGTCAGATTCAGAATACTCCCACCGCATGCAGCGTCAACCATCCTTCTTTCCTGATCTAGCAGACCATTATGCAAGTAGAGAACAAGATCCTGCTTGGCGTATCCATGGAACGGGCAGCTAGAGCAAAGCCTCTTGTACCTCTCAAGATAGTCATATAGCGTCTCATTACCAGCTTGCTCAATGTTAGCAATTGCCTTTTTCAAAGCATTCGCCTTCTTCGTTGGGAAGTACTTTTCAAGAAACGCCTTGTGCAGTTTAGTCCAGGTATCTATAGTCCCTGGTGGCAAGTGATAATACTAGTCGCTAGTAGAGTCTAGCAAAGAAAATCCAAAGGCTCTCATCTTTATTTGATCCTCCGTCACATTCCTTGGCTTCATAGTCATGCAGACATTGTGGAATTTACCCAGATGAGATATCGGGTCCTCTCCACTCAAACCATGGAATTTCGGGAGATAAGCAACAACTCCAGACTTCAGCTCAAAGTTTACCCCTTCACCAAGCGCAGGGATGATGACAGCCAAGGGTTGTGCCCCAATGTTTGGTTCAGTCAGCTCTCTCAGAGTTCCGGCCATTACAGCAGGAGGAATGTCAACTGGCTCAACGGTCTCAACTGTTTCAACTGTCTCAACTCCTGCTTCTTCTTCTTGATCGCGTAGGTTCGCACGGAATGATATGTCAATTTCTGGGTCAAAAGCAGCTAGAGGAGAGTCAGTACTACGAGTGTCGACCATAAGATAGGTCTCCACCAAAAATCAATCACGAAAACACACAACAAAGCAGAAAACTTCCCCGGCAACGGCGCCAAATTTGACGTGGCCGAAATATGCAATGCAAATATCGTTGAATGGACTAGTCAAAGTAAATGTCCTAACAGACCTACTAAATGGATGTATAGTAAGCAAGTAAGGGTCGAACCCACATGGAAGATCTGATGAAGTATGCAATTATGATTGACAAGTAACAAGAAAGGGGGGTTTTAGTTATCAAGGAGAATAAAACAAACAAGTTTGATTGGGTTGAGAATATGATTGGGGAAAAGAGTTCCATTAGAACGAGATCCACAATACAGAGATATAATTTGATCACTGAAATCTATTCAATCCAAGTTCTTTCACTATTCTTATGGTTGTTCCCACCCTGATCTTAAGTACTACCAATTCTCACAGTTGTTGATAGACTTATCACAATATCAATGGAAGAAAACCTTACCACTAACAAAGCAATAGCAATGCACACAAGAATATAGGATACATGCAAATAGAAGAAAACCTTACTACTTAACATGCAAATGATTCTCACTCACGATTGCGCACTCGTATTCCACTATATGCAACAATCGTGTTTGCTACTAGATATGCACTCGTATTCCACTATATGCAAATCCTAGCAATTGATAAATAGTATTCAACCTAGTTGATCAGGCTATGAGGAATAATAATAAATCAATATTCAATATAACCAAGAGAATCAAACCAACACTTATAAGAATAGGAACAAGGAATAAAAATCTCACAAACACATCAACTGTATTGCTTCAAACGTCTAGTAGAACAAAGGGAAATTAGTGCTCCATTCAGAGGTGAATGAAACCCTAATGAAAAGTAAAACTGCGTAATGTAAAAGTAGTGTCTGCCTGATATCAAAAGTAGTCTCTTCTTAACCTAGAAAAGGGTCTTAAATAGGCTTAGGAAAAATAAGTTAACCTAATGCAAATAACAAAGGAAAAAAAATAAAAGAAATAAGGAAATCCGAAATGCATAAAAGGAAATAAAATCCTTCTGGCCGCGAGGCGTTACGTGCCTCACTGCAGGGCGGTGAGATCCACCGCGGGGCGGTGGTTTCTTTTGGCGCGGACAACTCTTCTCTGAGACCCACCGTTGGGTCGCGGTGGCATCTGGCGTGGGGCGGTGAAATCACCCACTCTTTCTTCAGCTCTTCTTCTTCTTCTCTTCTGCTCTTCATTACTACCAAGTGTTAGTAGCCTTCTCCAATAAACTCTAGCAGAACCTCATCCATCTTCATCATCTCCATCTCCGTCTAAGCTGTAAATCCCTGGATATCTTCACTTTTCTCTACAACTTCTGGATCACAGACTTAGCCTCAAATCTCATCCTAAACTCCTCCAAATGATGCTAATAATTGATAGTAAAGGTGCATGAAATGACACCTATCAAATTCCCCCATACTTAGACCTTTACTCGTCCCGAGTAAGCTAATGATAAACCCACTCCCTCAATCAAACACCAAGGTCTCAGGAAGTACAAGAAAATATGACACCAGCAACTACAACATATCAACAATTAGCTCCAGACAACCAAAACAAGTGATGCAAAGATAATTCTAATCCTAACCCCAATCTAGCTCTTTATCGCTCCACGAGTGGCCTACCCGAGTCCTCTTTATGACTCCCCTTCTTATGACGCCTCGCCAAGAATAATGAGAAATACTAAAATCACTCTTCTTCTTTTACGCTCATCTTGCCTAGGCGCCCTCTCGGGTTTTCACCTAGCCACTCATTTCATTTTGCTTGATTGGAGGAGTAGGTTTCTTTTAACTTACTCAAGGACGAGCAAGGGTTAAGCATGGGGGAGTTTGATCAGCTCTACTTTGTAGTGCTTATCTAGGAGTTGTTACAGGTGTTTAGGGTGCCATTTGTATGGATTTAGAGCACAACTATGGAGTATGGAGTTGGAGAGAAGAAGTGTGAATATGGTGGTTTGGAGGAGCTAATTGAAGACAACCAGAAGAATAGAAGGAAGAGCCACATAAATGATCAAAGAAGAGATGATCCGCGAGCTGCCGCGACCAAGGGCGAAGAAGGGAAGAGGCCGCGGCGAAGTCGACAACGCAGAGCCGAAAGAAGACATTTCCGCGACCGCGGATTCTCCACCGCGACCGCGGAAAATTCCAGCATTGCAAAAGTCGAGAGCACAGATCCATTTTCCGCGACCGCGGATTTCTTTCCGCGGCCGCGGAAGCACACGCCAGGCGACCCGTGAGGATTTTCCTAGTTTCGTTATTTTACCTTTTCCGATTTTATTTCTTTTATTATTTTCGAACCTTATAGTATTATTTCCTTTTAGATTATTTTTCGTTATCTTTTCCCTTTTGTTTTAGGGTTAGGTTATTTAACCTGATTTCCCTAGCAGACTTTTCATCTATTTCATTCAGTATTCATCACTTTATAATATAGTTTTTCCATTCAACATTGTTTTCCTTTGAACTATGAAGAACTAAGCACCCTTTTCTTAGTCCGACAATTGAATCCTTCATTTGATTCATGATTGTGAGGTTATAACTCTATTTCCTATTCCTTTGGATTATATATTTTCTCTTGAGCATATTCTTATTGATTCTTATTGATTTGACTGGTTTGGCCAACTAGTTGATATTAGTAATTGTCTATTGCTAGGGTTTGGATATTTTGGGTTGAGATTCCTTATCTGTTGTAGCATCCATGATATTCTAGGACTGGTAGGACTAATTTATTATGAAAGAGATTTGATTATATGTTAAATACTGCGGGTCGTGGTGTTGCATGTATCCTGGTTAATTCCTATGCTTCTTGCTGCTATTGAATTAAATCTTGAAGGTTGGTAGAGATTGTTTAATAGTTAGGGTTGCTTGGACTGGTAGGATTGGTAACTAATTCAGAATAGGGATAAGAATAATCAAAGGAAGGAATAGAGATAACCTAGGACCAATCAATCATATGAATGGTGGATATTTATTTGGCTAAGTGTTTTTCCTTAATTGATTGAAACCCTTTGCTTTTGTTTATTTGTTTACTTGTTTCACAACAATCAACCAATTCCCCCCTTTGTTACCTTTGACATACGACTTTGCACTCTGAAAGATTACTTCCTCCCTGTGGGATTCGACCCTTGCTTGACTTTGCTACTTGTTTAGGTTTGTTTAGGATTATTTTGTTTAGGCGCCTCGACAGCGTCTATCAGCGACCTAATCGACAATGCCATAGATAGGTGGTGCTACAATCATTTGATTTTTGCTTTTTGGTGTTTATGTTATAGATGTTGGATCCTTGATCCACAATATAGAGTCCATTACTTAGTATGACATCGACATAAAAAATGTTATCTTTGAAAATAGAAAAACGTTGACCTTTAAGAGTAAAATCATAGCCTTCTAAATCCAAAACACAAGTCACAACCATGTTTCTAGTAATAGACGGGACAAATAACAATTATTAAGTTCTAATACTAAACCAGAAGGTAAAGGTAAACTATAATCTCCAATGGCAAGTGCAACAACCCTTGCTCCATTTCCAATGCGTAGGTCTACCTCTCCCTTAGCTAAGCTTCTACTTCTTCTTAGTCCCCGCACATTCGAAATAATGTGAGAACCACAGCCTCAGTTCAATACCCAAGTTGAAGCTTTAGCTGTTATGACTTCTATAACATTTCTACCTGAATTGGAACTCACAGTTCCATTCTTTTTTATCTTCCAGGTATTTCAGACAGTTCCTCTTCCAATGACCCTTGGCATGGCAGTAGAAACAGTCATGTAATCGTATGGCGGGCTCTAGTGTTCCTCTTCCTCAACTGTCGAATGTTGGGCCATCAACGTTGCCAAATAAAATATGTGGGGCTAATGTCTCCTCCTTGGCAGCATGATGCGCGCCGTCTCCATGTAGAACTTGAACAGCTGGTCTTCGGTAGAACTTTTTTTTTTGATTTTTTGATTTTTTTTTGCGAGCAGGGAAAGGGAGACCTTACAGTAGGGAATCCGCGCCCGCGGAAATGTTGCTGGTGCGTGGTTAACACCGTCTTCATATTGGCTCGGGCCTTCTTCCTGCAGGTTAGTATAATGCAAAAACAAAAGCAAAAACAAAAACAAAAACAACTAACACAAAAACAATTAAAGACATGAAATAGAAATACAAGAAGATAATTACATACCTCGGGTTGTCTCCCGGACAACGCCTTAGTTATTGTCGTGACTCGACTTGGTACTCCTCCACCTTAACTTGGGTTGCTCACATCGATTGAGCACTCGGGGTTTCCATCCGGAGGGTGTCATTTTGAATCATCGATGTTGAATCCGACCCTCACCCCTTCAAATTCCATTATGAGCGAACCGCTGCTCACATCAATATTGGTCCCTGCCGTGTTCATAAATGGCCTCCCTAGCATCACAGGGGCTGCATCCTTATCTTGCCCCGTGTCCATCACAAAGAAGTCTGCAGGGAATATCAACTTGTCCACTTCGACCAGCACGTCCTGCACCACTCCTTTGGGGTAGACATAGGAATTGTCCGCCAGCTGGATCACAATCCCCGTCTTCTCTAATGGCCCCACCTCCAGAGACTCATACAATGAGATAGGCAAAACGTTGATAGAGGCACCCAAATCTAGCAAAGCTTTGTCGAACATGGTGCCCCTAATCTTGCAGGGAATAGTGAACATGCCCGGATTACTGGCCTTCTTAGGTAACCGCTTTTGCAGCATAGCGGATACATTCTCGCTGACCTGGACCTTCTTCTTTTCTTTCATAGCCTTCTTCCTCTTTATTATGCATAGCTCCTTTAAGAATTTAGCATAACGAGGGATGCTATTTACCAGCTTGAGTAAATGAATATTTACCTCGCAGTTGCTGAAGGTCTCGAACAATTCCTTATCATTTGCCGATCTTCTTGTGTCCTTTAGAGCCTCGGGAAAGGGTGCATGAGGCTTTAATGTGTTGAGCAGAGGGAAATTGGGCCGCACATATCCATCGTGGGCTTCGTCGAGAGGAACTGGAGCTGTAGGGGCGTTTCCGCGATCACGGTTTTGTGTCCGCGGTCGCGGAATATTCTCGATCTGATCCCCGTCTTCAGTGCATTTTCCGCAATCGCGGAAGTCTGGCCGCGGTCACTGAATACTCTCGAACAGGTCCTCCTCGTGGCAGATTTTTCCGCAATCACGGAATTCCATCCGCGGTCGCGGAATAGCGTCGATTTTCTCCTCCGCTCCAGTAGCCAATCTGCGGTCGCGGCATCCTTCTCCGCGATCGCGGATTTCTCTCTGTTGTGCTCGACTGGCTTCCAGTTTTGCTCCACTCCTTAGCGTCATGGCGCAAACATTCTCCCTCGGGTTGACTACCGTTTGAGATGGTAGCTTGCCTGAGTCCCGGGCTTCCAGTCTACGCACTGCGATGGAGATTTGCCCCACTTGCTTCTCTAAGTTCTGTAAACTTGACCGTATCTCCTGATTCTGTTGGACCATAGTCTGAGCGAAAGTCTCCTGATGCTTGATCACCGCTTGAATTTGTTAGGCTGTGGTGCTTGCCAACGTTGTTACAGTGCCAAATATTGTGGTTAGGCCCTAGGTGAAGGCCTTGATCATGTCATCGCTGGACATAGATGAATTAGAGCTCTGGCCTTGGGTTCTAGGGTCATATGGAGCTCGAAATTGTTGTTGTTGACCCCCAGGCTGCTGATATTGTTGTGGGCGCTGTAGGAATTGTGGAGGCCTCTGTTGATACTCTTGATTTTCTTGACCTTGAGGAGTACTCTGCTGATTTCCGTACCTTAGATTGGGGTGATCTTTCCACCCTGGATTGTATGTGTTGGAGTACGGGTCATATCTTGGCCTTGAAGGGCCGTATCCTCCAATAGCGTTTACCTCAACAGTGGGCTCCTGCAGCGTGAGACATGCATCGGTTGGATGCATCGTGTCTTGGCATATCCCACATGTTGCGTTCACAATCCGACACTTGTCATCAAGTAAACCTCCGGACAAATAAAGTACGAGGTCCTGGTATGAGTATCCATGGTAGGGGCAACTAGAGATCAGCCTCTTGAACCGCTCGTAGTACTCATACAACGACTCAGCAGCCTGCTGTTCAATGTTGTTGATGCTCCTCTTCAGGTTGTTGAGCTTGGTCGCCGAAAATTACTTCTCCAAGAAAGCCTTCTTCATCTTGGCCCACGTGTCAATGCTCCCTGGGGTCAAGTAGTAGAACCAGTCATTGGCCGAATCCTTCAGAGAGAAAGGAAAGGCCCTCAGCTTGATCTGGTCTTCAGTCACTTCTTTTGGTTTCATGCTGGTGCAGACGGCATGAAACTCCGACATATGCTTATTGGGGTCTTCTCCACTCATCCCATGGAAGTGGGGGAGTAGGTGGATTAACCCGAACTTCAGCTCGAAATTAACTCCATCTGCCAGCTCAGGGAACTGCACAGCCAACAGTTGTTGCTGCAGATTAGGGGCAGTCAGCTGCCTCAACGTCTGTTGTTCGTCAGCCATCTCGAAACAAGGGTTGTCAAAACACAAAACTCTATTTATCTTGCGGTTCCTAGAAAGGGTCCTCTCAATTTCTGTATCATAAGCAAGAAGAGGGGAGTCAGTAGCACGGGTGTGGACCATAAGATAGGTCCACACAAAAATTTAGCACACAAACACACACAAAGAAAAATCAAAACTTGCCTCCCCGGCAACGGCGCCAATTTGATAGGCGTTATCGCGACACCTAAACAAAATAATCCTAAACAAACCTAAACTAGTAGAATAGGAAAGTAAGGGTCGAATCCCACAGGAAGGAGTTGTCTTTCTTTATGCCAATTTGCATGCAATAGTAACAAAGGGGGGATTGGTTGGTTGATTGAATTTCAAGTAAATAAAGTAAAGTAAACAAAACAAAGGGTTGTAATCAATTGGGAAAAACACTTAGCCAAACAAATATCCACCATTCATTCGATTGATTGGTCCTAGGTTATTCTATTCCTTCCTATGATTATTCCTTTCCCTATTCTGAAATAGTTACCAGTCCAACTAGTCCTGGCAACCCTTACTATCGAACGCACGAGAAACTATCAAGATTTAGAACAATAGCAGCATAGAGCATATGAATTAACCAGGATACATGCAACACCGATTTTTCACAGCATTTAACACATAATCAATTCTCTTTCATAATAAACTAGTCCAACTAGTCCTAGAAAATCATGGTTGCTACACAAGATAAGGGATTTCAACTCGAAATATCCAAACCCTAGCAATAGACAATTACTAATATCAACTAGGTGATCAATCTAGTCAAATCAATAAGAATCAATAGGAATAAGCTCAAGAGAAAAGATATAATCCAAAGGAATAGGAAATAGAGTTATAACCTCACAATCATGAATCAAATGAAGGCTTCAATTGTCGGACTAAGAAAAGGGTGCTTAGTTCTTCATAATCTTGAAGGGAAAACAATACTGAATGATAATAAATTCGATAATAAAAAACTTCTAGGAAAACTAGGTTAAATAGAAAACCTAGCTAAACCTAATGTAAAAAGATAACAAAACTAGTCTTAAAAGGAAATAAAATAATGTAAACGAAATAAAGAAACTAAAAGAAAAGGAAAATAACATAAAGGTAAACTTCAGATGAAACTGTCGCGACACTCCTAATGCATATTTCCGCGATCCCAGAAGAGTTTCCGCGATCGCGGAAAATTCACTTTTCCACATGCTTGCTCTCGACTTATCCGCGACCAACTTTCGCGACCATCCGCGATCGCGGTTTTTCCCGTCTTCACTTCTCGTCTTTCGTAGATGTCCGCGACCGCGGCCTCAGCCCCGCGATCGCGGTTTTGGCTCTGTGGCTCCACTTAGCTCCTTTCTCCAACTCTTCCTTCGTCTTCTACGTGGTTTTCTTCTCATCTTCTTTATTTCTTCGTTTAAGCTTCTCCAAACCACCATATCTGCACTTCTACTCCTCAACTCCAATCTCCCCAATTGTGCTCTAAACATCTCCAAATGGTACCCAAAACACCGGTAACAACTCCTAGTTAAACCCTACAAAGTAGCACTGATCAATTTACTAGTGAACTAAATAGCATATATAAACAAGCAAGCATAAACTTAGATATATTTAAAGCAAAACAAATGCAAGAAATAGATGTGATCCTAGTATGACCCCTAATAATCCATAAGATCTAATCTTCATAGATTCTTCTTGTCTCTTGGATCTCCATCCTTTATTCTCCTATGGATCTCCATCCTGGAATCTTCATAGGTTCTTCTTCTCTTGTATTACATAATGTAAATCAAATCAAATCTAATTTCTTGAAAATTAAATTACAAAAATACATAACGATACGCAGACCGTGTACAAGAAAACGATAACGATATGCATATCGTATTTTCTATCCTATTTGGGCCATACCAGTCACCGCATGCAATAATAATATTATAATATTAAATCATACATGCAAAATATAATATCAAATATTAAGAGACAATAATAGACTATTAATCATATTAATAGACTATCAAGATTAAATTAATTAAATTATCCAATAAAATAATTAATTCAATCTTCTTATTATTTTAATTCAATAAAATTATATATGGAATTAATACCAATATTAATCATTACCATGTATAATTGGATAAAATATACTCTAGAGATAAGATATCTTGTTACCATATCTAATTAATGTAGTTAAGATCTTATGCCAACAAACCCTAACCCTAATTCAGCCCCTACCTTAGCCACACCATGCAGCCACCACCCCAGCCAGCCGCCCCCTGGACCGCCGCACCATATATGAGTGGGAGCTTGAACTGTTTCATAATGACTGCGAATTTTAATCTATCAGTAGTTGTAGATTTATCTCATAAGATAAATCTCGTTTCTCGAACTCCGAGCTTGAACTATCAAAACAAATGATTACTATTAATCCATTTGAGCACGATCATGCATTTTAAGTTCTTACTCTTCATGTGGCCAATACACCATTCCTATCCACATATATACAGATATATAGATAGGAGGACTTCTCCAATCTTGTGTGACTATAGCTCCCACTCAATTTTCAGCAATCCCGATCACTGCCTTTATAGCCGTCTTTTACGCAACGGTGTTTGACAATGTCAAAGACTACCAATCACCAAGTAAGAGGTATATCCCACTCATGTTTGAGGAATCTACTAATCATAGTTCAACTTAAAATTCTACAGCTCATTTGAAGAATCTTAAGGTAAGTCTGTCCAATAAATATCCACCATACATGTCCATGTAATTGATTAGACATCTCTATGTCCCTATAGCCCATGAAAGATGGTGCTATCAATCAACTTACATAATAGTCACTATTGAGTCATTTATGTCCAATTTAATGACTTAGACTACGGACAACTCATAATTCATAATATCAGTTCACTTAATAGGGTTTCATCCACCATAACTTTTATGATGATCCTATTTGATGATTATAATATATTAGGATATTTTACTTAATTCCAAACCACAATTAAATAATAATGAAACTTTATTTCAAAAACAAACATGATGCAATGTTTTAACAATCATGAAATCAACATCCATAATCTCAAAATAATACAATCTCAAATCCATTCTCCAATGTGCTTGAGTCCCTAAGCCCTAGTGAATGTCACACTTAGGCTTAGGTATAAGTTTAGTTAACGGATCTACAATGTTGTCATCCGTATGTATTTTTCAAAACTTCACATCTCTTTAACGACTAACTCATCATCTCCTCCATACACCAAGAGATCATCTTTAGTGCTTCTTAAGTACTTTAAGATGTTCTTAGCTGTATTCCAGTGTGCTTCACCTAGACTCGAATGGTATCTTCCACACACGCTCAAAGCTAATGCAACATCCGGGCGAGTACAAACCATGACATACATGATGGATCCTACTGCAGATGCATAAGGAGTCCTACTCATTCTCTTTAAGCTCAACAGGTGTCACTGGGCACTGCTTCTTGCTGAGATGTAAGCCATGCTGCATAGGCAAGAATCCCTTTTTGGAATTCTTCATATTGAACCTATCAAGAACCTGATCCACATAAGTTCCTTGACTTAGTCCAATAAGTCTCTTAGATCTATCTCTATAGATCTTGATGCCTAATATGTACTCGGCCACTCCTAGGTCCTTCATTGAGAAATTCTTCTTAAGACAGTCCTTAACGGACTCCAGCATAGGAATGTCGTTTCCAATGAGTAGTATGTCATCGACATACAAGACCAGGAAGACTACTTTGCTCCCACTAAACTTTTTGTAAACACAAGGTTCTTCTTCACATCTGATGAAGTCAAATTGTTTGACCACTTCATCAAATCGAAGGTTCCAACTCCTTGATGCTTGCTTAAGTGCATAAATGGACTTCTTAAGCTTGCATACTTTCCTAGGATTCCGTGGATCCTCAAAACCCTCAGGTTGTGTCATGTACACATCCTCTTCTAAATATCCGTTTAGAAAAGTGGTCTTGACATCCATTTGTCAGATCTCATAATCATAATGAGCTGCAATTATTAGGAGTATCCAAATGGATCTAATCATGACTACTGGAGAGAAGGTTTCATCATAGTCAGTACCATGAATTTGTTTAAAGCCTTTTGCAACTAGTCTCGCTTTGAAAACTATTACGTTTCCATCCTTTCTGTTTTGAGTTTGTAAACCCATTTACACCCTATGGGTACTACCCCTTCTGGAAAATCTATCAAGTCCCATACTTGATTCTAAGACAAGAAATCCATTTCAGACTTCATGGCAATACGCCATTTCTCAGAGTCTGGACTCACCACAACTTGCTTGTATATAGTAGGCTCATCGCTTTCTAAAAGCAGGATGTCCAAACTCGTAGTCATTATGAAATCAATGTATCTCTTTGGCTGTGGTTTGGGCCTATCTGATCTACATGTGGGCTGAACAACATGAGGTTCTGCCAAAACATTTTGTGGACCCTTATTGGAATGAGATTCCGGAGAAGTGAGAGGAATAAGGCTTGCGACTCCACTACCTACGGTGCATGAGTTCCCTCTCCTTGCGGGATTAGGTCTCCAAATACCGTCGTCTCTGACATAGAGTAATCCATGTCATCTTGTTGCTTAGTTACAGCAGTTCTCGAATTTCTTCGAGATCAACATTTCTCCCACTTAACGTTTTGGAAACAAATTCTTTTTCCATAAAGACACTATCCCTAGCAACAAACACTTTGTACTCACTAAGATTGTAGAAGTAGTATCCTTTAGTTTCCTTAGAATACCCTACAAAGAAGCACTTATCTGATTTGGGTACAAGTTTGTCTGCTAGTAACCGTTTTACATAAGCTTCACATCCCTAGATTTTTCGAAAAGACAAACTTGGAACTCTTCCAGTCCATAACTCATATGGTGTCTTATCTACAGCTTTGGACGGAGTCCTGTTTAGTGTGAACACTGCAGTTGTGAGAGCATATCCCAAGAAAGATATTAGAAGATCAACAAAACTCATCATAGACCGAACCATGTCCAATAATGTCTTGTTCCTCCTTTCAGACACACCATTCAATTGTGGTGCTCCAGGTGGAGTTAGTTGTGAGACAATCCCATAACTTCTTAAATGATGATCAAATTCTTGACTCAAATATTATCCAACATGATTAGGTCGTAGTGCTTTAATTTTCTTGCCAAGTTGATTTTCAACTTCATTCTGAAACTCTCTGAACTTTTTAAAAGATTCAGACTTATGCTTCATTAAGTATATGTATCCATATCTACTTAAATCATCAGAAAAGGTTATGAAGTATCTGTAACCACCTCTAGCTTGTGTGCTCATTGGTTCACATACATCCGTATGTATTAAGGCCAACATCTCGTTTGCCCTTTCACTCACTCCAGTAAAAGGTGACCTTGTCCTCTTTCCCATTAGGCAAGGTTCACATGTTTCAAATGATTCACAATCAAATGAGGTTAGAAGTCCATCCTTTTGGAGCTTCTTCATGGCATTCAAGCTAATGTGACCTAATCAACAATGCCATAAATAGGTGGTGTTGGATTCATTTGATTTTTGCTTTTTGGTGTTTATGTTATATATTCTGGATCCTTGTTCCAGCACATAAAGTCCATTACTCAGTAGTGCATCGACATAAAAAACGTCATCCTTGCAAATAGAAAAACGTTGATTTTTTAGTCTAAAATTCCAAAACACAAGTCGCAATAAGATTTCTAGTAATAGAAGGGACAAAATAACAATTATTAAGTTCTAATACTAAAACAAAAGGTAAAGGTAATCTATAATCTAACCCTTGCACCATTTCCAATGCGATGGTCTGCCTCTCCCTTAGCTAAGCTTCTACTTCTTCTTAGTCCCTGCATATTTAAAATACTGTGAGAACCACAGCCTGAGTCCAATACCCAAGTTGAAGCTTTAGCTGTTAGCACTTCTATAACATTTGTACCTGAATTGGAACTCACAGTTCCATTCTTTTTATCTTCCAGGTATTTTGGGCAGTTCCTCTTCCAATGACCCTTGGCATGGCAGTAGAAACAATCATGGTCAGCAACTACTTTAGCCTTTTCAGAAGTCTACTTGGGTTGTGCAACTTGATTGCCCTTCCCTTGCACGTTCTTCTTCTGCTGTCCAGATGCCCCTTTCTTGAACCCTCTTCCCTTTTTTACTATCAAGATCTCTTTCTTGGTGTCAACACAGAGATTTTGCTCAGCTGTTTTGAGCATCCCATGTAGCTCTTCAAGTGTTTTTCCAACTCCATTCATATTGAAGTTCAACTTGAATTGAGCAAATCCATCATGCAGAGAGTGGAGTATGATGTCTGTAGCTAACTCTTGACTATAGGGGTGGCCAAGCCTTTCCATGTTCTCAAAATGTCCAATCATATTGAACACATGAACACTAACTGGCTTGCCTTTCTCAAACTTGCAATCAAGAATTGCCTTATGAGTCTCATACCTCTCCATTATCGCTTGCTCCTGAAACATAACTTTCACGTTGCGAATGATGGTGTAGGCATCCATCCTCTCAAACCTCTTTTGAAGGCTCGATTCCATGGAAGCCAACATAAAACAAGTGGCAATCACTGACTTATCTTTGATATGTTTTTCCTCTACTATCTCCTCTAGAGTAGACATAGTAGTCAATGTTGGGATATGGGTGTCAAGGACATTCTCTCTTCCTTCAAACATGAGAACAATTCTCAGATTTCTTTCCCAATCGAGGAAGTTGTTTCCGTTCAACTTATTTTTCTCAAGAATCGAACGTAAGTTGATGATGGTTGGGTTATCATTTCTAGACATGATATGTACAACATAAATAACATGCAAAATGTAAATCATGCTTGTCATGCAATAGCTTAAAAAATTTTAAACAAAAATAAGCTAGTGCCATTTTTTCTATTTAAAATTTTCCCTTTGAAATAAATGATTCCAATATCCTATTTCAGATAAGACTGTAAGCGTACTTTGACACTTCCCTAAATCATATGTGATCAAGGTAAGTAACTTTTACTAGTTATAACATTTATAACTCTTGGTTGATAGATGTCAAATCTATCCCATGCCTCAAAATCCAAAACTTTATCTTTTGGTCTTTTGTTGAGTATAACCAAATCAAGGTTGTAAACCCTTTATATAGATTTACACGTACTATCCCAAGGTCAAAGCATGGACACCTTGCTTTGGCAAAACCTATCCATCAAATTTCAAGGGCCTCATAGGTTATGATTTGGAAAGGCAAAATCTCAATTTTCTTTTATGGGAACAATGTTTATCATGCAAGTCTATTTACTAGTGAACTAAATAGCATAAATAAACAAGCAAACATAAACTTAGAGATATTTAAAGCAGAATAAATGCAATAAATAAATGTGATCCTAGTATGGCCCCTAAAACCCATAAGATCTAATCTTCATAGATTCTTCTTGTCTCTTGGATCTCCATCATTGATTCTCCTCTAGATCTCCATCCTTGAATCTTCATAGGATCTTCTTCTCTTGTATTACATAATGTAAATCTAATCTAATTTCTTGAAATTAAATTACAAAAATACATAACGATACGCATATCGTGTACAAGAAAACAATAACGATACACAAATCGTATTTTCTATCTTATTTGGGCCATACCAGTCACCGCATGCAATAATAATATTATAATATTAAATCATACATGCAAAATATAATATCAAATATTAAAATACAATAATAGACTATTAATCGTATTAATAGACTTTCAAGATTAAATTAATCAAATTATCCAATAAAATAATTAATCCAATCTTATTATTATTTTAATTCAAAAAAATCATATATGGAATTAATACCAATATTAATCATTGCCATGTATAATAGGATAAAATATACTCTAGAGATAAGATATCTTGTTACCATGTCTAATTAAAGTAGTTAGGATCTTATGCTAACAAACCCTAACCCTAATTCAGCCCTCACCCTAGCTGCACCATGCAGCCACCACCCCAGCCAGCCCGCGCAGCCAGCCGTCCCCCGGACTGCCGTCGCACCACCGTGAGCCAATTTTGGCCACCCAGCCATGGTTTTACCCCTTCTTCCACTCAAATTTTGTAACAATTACAAATTTTGATGATTTTAAGGATAATATGGGGTAATTTTCAGAAAACTAATATTTTTGAAAAATGAATGTATGAATCAATTTCATACAAAATTAATCAACTTTGGGCATTCAAGGCATGAAATTCTAAATTTCTAGGGTTTGAATCAATTTTCACCAACATGAAAAATCAAGTATTTTTATGTGTGATTATGATTTATACAATAAATCATATCTCTTGCATTAATTAAACATACACATCGATTTTGGGGTCAAAAATAAGCAAAAAATTCAGAATTTTAACATGCATAATTTGGTCATAAGGCTGAAATTTTCGAGTATATTATATACATAAAAGGCACAACTTTATGCATCCAATCAATTAAAATCAAAATTTTAATCATACAAGTTAATCCATACATCAATTTTACCACTAAATTGAACCAAAATAATCAAGAACATGCATCAAAATTAACAACTTTAATCATGATCATATCAATTTATGCAAGAGGCTCTAATATCACTGCAGGAATTTAGATGCTTTAAGCGGAATTTCATAAAATAGTTTTCTAACATCTAACTTATGCTCTCATGTATAAACTTGATACGAACCACATATGAAAGAGTAACATACCTTTTTATGCAAAACTTGTTTTCGGGATCACCCTGGAGAATAGAGCCTCAAGTGTGACTCCTCTACTTGGTCCACACGAGTACGGAACTAGATCGCCTTGCCATTGTTTGCTAGAACGAACGAACGAGGGACGAACAAGACTCCAACAGTTTTGGAGTTATGGCCGTGCCAGACAAATTGTGGCTTCAATTGTTTATCGTGAATTCCATATTCACGTAAAGTCCCTCTTTCCATTTGGAAGCAACATCTCATTACATACATATCCAATATGTATATATATAAATATATATTATCCTATTCCTTGTTTTATTATCTTATAATAATAGGAAAATATATATAACAATTATATATTATCTTATCATATATCTCATACGATAAATCTTCTTTTAACTAGGAATGAATAATTATGGTTGATACAATATCTTAAATCATCTAAATTTCGCTTAAAACAAGATTTTATTCTATCATTAGTAATTGCCATCTTCCAACAATATCTTAAAGCATCTAAATTCCTTATATCATCAAGTAAATAGATAACTCTTTATTATAACTTGATGAATAATTCACTCTTCTAACAATATACACTGACCGAAATTCCCAGTCACTTGAAGAGTAAGAACTGAAAATGCATGGCCGTGCTCAAATGGATTTACATTATGTATGAGTTCCCGCAAGGAGAGGAAACTCATACATCGGAGGTAGTGGAGTCGCAAGACCCATTCCTATCGCTTCTCTAGAATCTGATTCCAATTAGGGTCCACAAAATGCTGTGGCAGAACCTCCTATTGTTCAGCCCACACGTAGATCAGATAGGCCCAAAGCGCAGCCAAAGAGATATATTGATTTCATAATTACTGCGAGTTTGGACATCCTGCTTTTAGAAAACGATGAGCCTACTACATACAAGCAAGCTGTGGCGAGTCCAGACTATGAGAAATGGCGTATTTCCATGATGTTTGAAATGGATTCCATGTATGAGAATTAAGTATGGGACTTGATAGATTTGCCAGATGGGGTAGTACCCATAGGGTATAAATGGGTTTACAAACTCAAAACAGTCAAGGATGGAAACGTAACAGTTTTCAAAGCGAGACTGGTTGCAAAAGGCTTTAAACATATTCATGGTACTGACTATGATGAAACCTTATCTTCAGTCGTCATGATTAGATCCATTCGGATACTCCTAGCAATTACAGCTCATTATGATTATGAGATCTGGAAAATGGATGTCAAGACCGCTTTTTTAAATGGATATTTAGAAGAGGATGCATACATGACACAACCTAAGGGTTTTGAGGATCCACAGAATCCTAGGAAAGTATGCAAGCTTAAGAAGTCCATTTATGGACTTAAGCATGCATCAAGGAGTTGGAACCTTCGATTTGATGAAGTGGTCAAACAGTTTGACTTCATCAGATGTGAAGAAGAGCCCTATGTCTACAAGAAGTTTAGTGGGAGCAAAGTGGCCTTCCTAATTCTATGTGGATGACATATTACTCATTGGGAATGACATTCCTATGCTGGAGTCCGTTAAGGACTGGGTTAAGAAGAATTTCTCAATGAAGGATTTAGGAGAGACCGAGTACATATTAGGCATCAAGATCTATAGAGATAGGTCTAAGAGGCTTATTGGACTAAGTCAAGGAACTTATATGGATAAGGTCCTTGATAGGTTCAATATGAAGAATTCCAAGAAGGGATTCTTGCCTATGCAGCATGGCTTACATCTCAGCAAGAAGCAGTGCCCAGTGACACCTACTAAGCTAGAGAGAATGAGTAGGATTCCTTATGCATTTGCAGTAGGATCCATCATGTATGCCATGGTTTTTACTCGCCCGTATGTTGCATTTGCTTTGAGCATGTGTGGCAGATACCAATCGACTCCAGGTGAAGCACACTAGAATACCGCTAAGAACATCCTTACGTACTTGAGAAGGACTAAGGATGATTTCTTAGAGTATGGAGGACATGATGAGCTGATCATTGAAGGATATACTGATGCAAGTTTCCAGACAGATATAGATGACTTTCGGTCCCAATCCGGATATGTCTTCATTCTTAATGGAGGGGTTCAAAGATGGAAGAGCTCAAAGCAAGACACGGTAGCTGATTCTACGATAGTGGCTGAGTACATTGTTGCAATGGATGAAGCTAAGGAAGCTGTCTGGATAAGGAAGTTCATTGCCAAGCTTTGTGTGGTTCCCAGTTGTGCTAAGGCAATTGACATCTATTGTGACAACAATGGTGCCATTGTCCAATCCAAGGAACCAAGTTCTAACTCCAAATCCAGACACGTGCTCAGGAAATACCACCTCATTTGAGACTATGTCCAGAGGGGTGATGTGAGGTTATGCAAAATACACACGGATGTCAATATTGCAGATCCGTTGACTAAACCTATATCCAAGCCCAAGCATGATAGTCACACTAGGGCTAAGGGACTCAAACACATTGGAGAATGGTTTTGAGATTATGGATGTTGATTTCATGATTGTTGAAACATTGCATCATGTTTGTTTTTGAAATAAAGTTTCATTATTATTTAGGGGTTTTTACAGGAAATCACCCGTTATATGGCCGATTTTGCATAAAACCACCCGTTATATCGATATTTATTTTAAACCATCTAAATTTCTATCTCCGTTAACGTAAAGCCACCCAGAGTCATCTGCCGTCCACTTTTCCGTTTAAATGTATAAAATGTCCCTTTTGCCCTCGTGGCATATATTACAAAATTGCCATTGTCTTCAACCTTAGGCTGGCACTATTCATACAGACGCAATTCGGCTCGGTGGTGGCTTGTCGGCGCGACTCTAGGTGCGAGACTATGGGGCTTTTGAAGGGGACGCCAAGATGGTTCCAATGGTGGCATCAATTTCGGCGGTGGGGCACGATGGTGGCCGGAAAATGCTAAGAACAGCCGCTATCGAGGTTTTCTAGGGTTCGTGGATTCTCGGTTGAAATTGGATGAATTGGGAGGTCAATCAAAGGGGTATATATAGGGCTTTTGAAACATTAATAGCCCTCGACACAATCCCGTGACCCACTCCACCCAATTCAATGCGGTGTAATCGAATTTCGAAGAAATTCAATTTGGTGTTCGCGACGAAGCTTTGGATTCTCGGACAAATCTCGGGGATCTTGCCCACATTTAATCCAAATTGATTGATGAATTGAATTTCCCAAATCTTCCTCTTCAATGACCGATGTTTAATTCGAAGATTCGAGTCGAAGTCGGGCGTAAAATCTCCATTAAAATGGAGCTCCCACTCTACGTTAATGGCTACTGGCTGCTCGTAAATGTTCTTAGGTTGTTCGTGGACGGCAACACGGGTGATTCCGGGAAGGTCAACCATGGTGAGGTCGAGAACTCCAGGCTTCCTCACGATCACCGTCAGCGGGGTATTGGAGATTCCCTTGGAGTCGCCGAAGACCTCACGGGTGGCGCCATCAATGGCGGCGGCCACAGAGGAGATATATCAATTTGTCGGCAAAATATCGAAGGCAAAATATCGCGATATATCATCGGGTTCAAAATGACATATATGCCCCTAATCTTTAAAAAAAATGAGGACAAAAGGGACATTTTATAAATTTAAACGGCAAAGTGGATGGCAGATGGCTCTGGGTGGCTTTGCGTTAACGGAGATAGATAATTGGGTGGTTTAAAATAAATATCGATATAACGGGTGATTTCCTGCAAAAACCCTTATTATTTAATTGTGGTTTAGAATTAAGTAAAATGTCCTAATAATTTATAATCATCAAATATGATCATCATAAAAGTTATGGTGGATGAAACCTTGTAAGTGAACTGATATTATGAATTATGAGTTGTCCGTAGTCAAAGTCATTAAATTGGACATAAATGACTCAATACAAGCTATTATGTAAGTTGATTGATAGCGCCAAGTTTCACGGGCTATAGGGACATGGACATGTGTTGGGCAGACCTACCTTAAGATTCTTCAAATGAGTTAAAATTTTTTAAGTTGAACTATGATTAGTAGGTTCCTCAGACATGAGTGCGGTATACCGCTTGCTTGGTAATTGGTAGTCTTTGACATTGTCAAACATCGTTGCACAAAAGGAGGCTGAAAATTGAGTGGGAGTTATAGTCACACAAGATTGGAGAAGTCCACCTATTTATATATCTGTATATATGTGGATAGGAATGGTGTCTTGGCCACATGAAGAGTAAGAACTAAAAATTCATGGCCATGCTCAAATGGATTAATAGTAATCATTTGTTTTGACAGTTTAAGCGCGAAGTTCAAGAAACAATTTGAATATTGATATGGATTACATAAGATGTCATCATATCTTCAAATTAGACACTAAGTGACAAAGGAATTGATATTGCATACTTGTTTAAGAATAAGTGGGAGATTGAAGGAATATGTGTCCTTTAATCAAGATGGCAATTACTAATAATAGAATATGATTATAATGGAGATTAATAATCTGTATATTTTAGGTAGTCTTAGTGCTTTGCTAGAAGCCAACTATGACTTATGGTATAAATTAGATTTGGCCCATTGCTATTACATCCGGGTCCTATAAGGTCACACACAATAGATTAAATGGGCTAGATCAAAGCAACTCGAGGCCTATTATGGGACTGGGAATTTCGATCTGTGTATATTGATCAGTACTACTTTGTAGTGATTAACTAGGAGTTGTTACCGGTGTTTTGGGTGCCATTGGATATGTTTAGAGCATAAGTTAAGAGAATGGAAGTTGAGGAGAAGGAATGTTGATTTGGTGGTTTTGAGAGCTTATATGAAGATATATTGAAGATGGAGGCGAAGCCACAAGAGAAGACCACGAGGCGAGAAGCAAAGAAGCAACAACGAGATTTCCACGGGCGCGGAGAAGCTAGCCGCGATCGAGGAAATGCAAGACAGCGACAACTCCAGAAGATTTTCCGCGGGCGCGGAAGTCACCGCCGCGGTCGCGGATACTGTTCATACACGCAGGAGTGAGATTTTGTCCGAAGATTTATTTTATTTTATTTCCTTTTCTTTTATTTCTTTTATTTCGTTATTTCCTTTTAGATATTAATTCTTATCTTTAGAAATTAGGTTTTGTTAAGTCTATATATTCTTCCTTTAGAACATTAGTTAAGTAAGTTGGGTGCTCCCCAAGTTGGGTTCTACCTTTCTTCATCTTTTCCCTTTTCTTAGTTTAGTTCTTTGTTTTGTTTTTGGCTAGACAATTGAAGCCTTGGTTTGAATTTGATATTGAGATTATTTCTTTCTTTATCCTTGAATGTTATGATTCTCTTGTGCTTCATCCCATTGAGTTTTATTGATTTCTCTAGCCTGATCACCTAGTTTTATTGGTATTATTCATACTGCAGGATTAGGGTTTTGAGTTCTATTGGTTGATCTAATTCATCAATTATTGTGATTAGTATTATTAATATTGGTTTCCCTAGTGTGACAAACTAGTTGAGATTGGTATTATCTATAGTGCTAGTTCTCCTAATCTGGTCAACTTGTTGAGATTAATAGTGTTCATCCCTAATTCAGAGTAGCAACTGCGATATTCTAAGAACTGTTTGGACTGGTTTATTGTAGAGAGAATTGATTGCATGCAATTGTAAGACTGTTTGCTACACTTACATGAGCCTATCTATTCCTGAGCCTAATGCTACTGTTAGATTTATCTTGATGTTTTCTTGATTGTTTAATAGTTAGGATTATCAGGGTCTTTTTTTCCTGGTAGTTAATTTAGAATAGGGATTAGGACATTCATGAGGATTGAGAACTAGGGATAATTAATGATTCATCAACCAAACTAAAGGTGGATATTTGTTTAGCCAAGCTTTCTATGTTTTATTTATCGTTTTCTTAGTTAGATACAACCAAAACCCCCCCTTTTGTCTTTGTTATCAATTGGTGAATGATTTTGCAAACAGGATATATAACTTGATTCTCTGTGGGATTTGACCCTTACTTACCAGACTACATTTGTTGGGTTTTTAAGGATTTACTTTGTTTAGGTGTCACGACAACACTTATCAAATTGGCGTCGTTGCTGGGGAATCTAAGGTTTGTATTTTCTTGTTTGTATTTGTTTTCCGATTTGATCAACAAGACACTATCCTTTCCTTTTATTCTTTCCTCTTTGTTGTGTTTTCGTTTCGTTTTTCGACTAACCCGCATGAAGAACAGAAGAAAATCCGCGATCGCGGCCTAAAAACCGCGACCGCGGTGAACAATAGAAGAAAATCCGCGACTGCGGAAACTTTTCCGCGATCGCGGCCGTCGCGGAAATTTTATGGTTAGTAAAAAAAAAATTAAAAAAAAAATAATCGGTGATTTTCCGCGATCGCGGCCTTATTTCCGCGATCGCGGCCCAGCTTTCTGCGTATTATTTTGAGAGACGGTGCGCATCATGATGCCAAGAAGGAGACATTAGCCCCACATTTGTATTTGGCACCGATGATGGCCCGACATTCGACAGCTGAGGAGGAGGAACCCCAGGGCCCACACCATGATTACATATGGGCTCCATTACGTGTTCGTTGAAGGTCGTGCAACTCCGATTCCTTTGATGTACCACGACACCTTACAGTGGATTTATTTGGTTGCACGGTAGAGTTTGAGTTTGATGACCGCCGCAACACCAGTGACATGTGCTTTTATTGATATACCGCCAGCACCAACTTTAAAGTCCAGGCCAACTCGGCGACGGTTGTGAGTACTTTTCTGCTCTTCCTTGTACTTCATCTTTTTTGTCTTCATTACATTGAGTACAATGCAATGTTTAAGCATGGGGGAGTGTTCTATACTTGATAGTCGTATGAGGAAGAAAAGAAAAAATAATGAAAAAGTCAAATAAATTTGAAAAAAAAGACAAAAATAGAAATCCTGGGATAAGTCGAAAACCCGAGAGGGCGGCTTAGGCAATAAGCAGGTGGCTTGGACCAGCATTAGGCTGGGGTAATAAGAGGTCAAGAGTGATGTGAGTTTATGTGAGCCCATCTATTGAAAAATGAAATGAGTGGCTTGGTGAAAACCCGAAAGGGTGCCTTGGCAAAATGAGTGAAAATAAGAAGAGTGATTATTAGGATTCCTCATTTTTCCTGGCGTGGTGACATAAAAAGAGGTGATATAAGAAGGATTCGGGTAGGTCACTCTAGGACGCATAAGAAGATAGATGGAGGTTAGGATTATGATGTGTTCTTGCCTCCGATGACAAGTCGAATTGTCAAGGTGACACCTTTGGATCTAGTCTTGGTTGGGAAATCACTCTGTCGTATCAATCTGCTGTGGAACGCGGTGGTGATGATCGCGATGATGGGCGGCCGGAGTTGTTGACGTCGGTGATAGCGAAGGTGATGACGGGTGTCAAGGCGAAGCTAGCGATGGCGACAACGCATGGTTGGTGGCGATGGAAGCGATTGGTGGAAGAATGGAAAGCGATGGCGAAAGCGATTTGATGAGGGATAGATGACTTGAAAGACAAGTCTTTGGTGTCGTAGCGTCGACTACAGAGGAAGGGAGATGCGAAGGAAGACTTGGCTTGAAGAATCAAGCGGTTGTCGTAGTGTCGGCGAAGGAGGGAATGGGATGCGAAGATAGAGGGTGACGTCCGATCAAGGGAAGGAGGATAAACACTCTACTTGAAACCTTGATTAAAATTGAACGTAAGAAATAACAATAACAAGGGAGGCTTTAAATATCCAATGTATCTCGGCCAAGACCTAATGGGCTTGGGCCGAAACGAGCCTAAGGGCTAGCCCATGCAAGCATGCAAAAGGCACAAACCCTAAAAGATAGAAAGACTATAAAAGGAAACTATCTAAAACAAAGCGGGAAATACCAAATATAGAAAATGTCTCGAAACTATGAAAACGACGCGTTGAATGAGTACAAACACCGCAAGGAACAACGACTAAGAGTCGATGGCCTCGCGAGTGGGTGCACGCGATGTTGTCTCTGAAGAATGCGTTGTTTCAATGCCGATGGTGGAGAGGACGACGAGTCTTGGGTTTTCGTCTGGGCTTCCTTGGCCAGTGACGACGCGTGCGACAAGTGACGCGACGGCGGCAGAGATGGCTTTGGACCTAGACCTTGTCACTGGGCCCTCTGAGCGTAGGCTCATGGCTTCTTTCTCGTCTTGGACCATCATGGGAGGCAGGGTCACATCACCCTCCCCCACTTGGCTGTGAAGCGTCCCCGCTTCACCATCATCAAACTCAGGCTCAACATATGGTCTCAAGTCCGCGACGTTGAAGGACGTGTGGACTCCAAAATCTGGTGGGAGCTCGAGTTGATAGGCATTTTCCCCTAAGGCTTTGATCACGTGGAAGGGTCCATCTCCACGTGGTGCCAATTTGTGCTTGCGCCGCACGAGGAATCTCTCCTTTCGCATATGCACCCAGACAAGGTCTCCGGGGCAAAGACGATGCGACGACGGCCAGAATTCTTTTGCGAGGCATACTACGCGGCCTCCTCTCCAGCTGCTCCTTGGTGCGTCGATGAAGCTCTTGCACTTGCTCAGCGCGGTTGGCGGCGGAGACATGCATTGGGTCACGTAGTGGTCACGGCGACAGATCTAGTGGTGTCAAGGGGTTCATGCCATACACCACTTCGAATGGTGTCAACTTGGTCGCCGTGTGCCTACATCTATTGTAACAAAACTCGACAAGTGATAGTAAGTCCTCCCAACGCCTAGGGTTGGCTTTAAGCATCGCGCGAAGGAGGGCTCCTAGGGTTCTATTCGTGACCTCTGTTTGGCCATCGGTTTGGGGCTGATAGCTAGTGAAAAATAAGAGTTTGGTTCCAAGCTTACCCCAAAGAGTTCTCCAAAAATGACCAATGAACTTAGAATCCCTATCACTCACTATGGTACGCGGGACTCCATGAAGACGCACCACATGTTCAAAGAATAGATCGGCAATCTCACTAGCACTATGGGTTGTCTTACAAGCAATAAAATGTGACATCTTAGAAAACCTATCTACGACCACAAAAATAGAGTCTTTACTTTGTCTAGAGAGGGGCAAACCCATGATGAAATCCATAAACAAATCTTCCCAGGGGGCACTCGGTATGGGCAAAGGAGTGTAGAGGCCGTGAGGACTAGACCTAGCTTTGGCTCTCTGGCAAGTCACACAACTTCTACAAAACATAGTCACTTGGTGGGTCATCTTAGGCCAAAAGAAGTGTTCTCGAAGCGCGGCCAATGTCTGACTAATCCCAAAATGTCTGTGACTTTCGTGTGCTTCTTGAATCAAAAGGATCCTAATGGACGACCTAGGGATGCAAAGGCGACTAGCCTTGTATAAATAACCCTCAGAAAGGAAATATGACTCAAACTCACGCGATCTCAGGCAATGCTCTAAAATAGGTGCAAAGAAAGGATCACTAGCATACGATTCTTTAATCAAAGCAAAACCCAAAACTTTAGTTTGCACACGAGTCAAGAGAACGTACATGCGAGATAACGCGTCAGCGAAAATGTTCTCCTTTCCCTTCTTATGGACCACGCCATAAGGAAATGTCTCAAGAAATTCCACCCAACGCGCATGGCGGCGATTGAGGTGGGCTTGGCTCTTCAAATAGCTCAAGGCTGCGTGGTCGCTGTGGATGACAAATTCACGCGGCCAAAGGTAATATTGCCATGTCTTCAGCACGCGTACTAAGGCATATAACTCTTTGTCGTAGGTGGGGTAATTAAGCGTGGCCCCAGTGAGCTTCTCACTGAAATATGCAATGGGCCTCTTCTCTTGGTGTAGCACACCACCAATGCCTATGTCTGAGGCATCGCACTCCACCTCGAATGTCTTCGCGAAGTCGGGCAGCTGGAGTAATAGCGCGTTGCACAAGGCCCGCTTCAAGGCCGAGAAGGCCTCTTCGTGGGACTCAAGCCAGACAAATGTGCTTCCCTTCTTCATCAACTCATGTAATGGCGCGGAAATGGAGGAGAAATCTATAACAAAGAGCCTATAAAATCCAGCGAGGCCTAGAAAGCTTTGCACCTGTGTCGGCGTCGTCGGAGTTGGCCATTCTTTGATGGCCGCGATCTTTACCTCATCGACGCATAGACCATCACTACTCACGACGTAGCCCAGAAAATTTGTGGACGCGGAGCAAAAACTACACTTGGCCAGATTGGCAAACAGGCTCTCGCGTCGAAGGCATTCGAGCACAAGTCGAAGGTGATCGACATGCTCTTCCAGACTCCGTGAATACACAAGGATGTCATCGAAATAAATGATGACAAACTTCCCAAGGAATGTTCTCAAGATGTGGTTCATCACGCGCATGAAGGTGTTGGGCGCGTTGGTGAGCACAAACGGCATGACAAGCCACTCGTAGAGCCCGTACTTTGTCTTGAACGCAGTCTTCCACTCATCACCTTCTTTCATCCTGTGCTGGTGATAACCACTCTTCAAATCTATCTTGGAGAAAAGTGTGGTGCCATGAAGTTCATCAAGCATATCGTCAAGGCGTGGAATAAGATGCCGATACTTGATGGTGATCTGGTTTATCGCGCGACAGTCAATACACATTCTCCATGTGCCATCTTTCTTGGGCACAAGGATCACAGACACAGCACAAGGGGAGAGAGATTCCCTTACGTAACCGCAATCCAACAACTCTTACACTTGGCGCTGTAGGTCTTTGGTCTCTTCTGGGCCAGCTCTATATGCAGAGCGATTGGGCAAGGAAGCACCTGGTACAAGGTCAATCTGGTGCTCAATGCCTCTCAGTGGAGGTAAACCTTGTGGCAACTCATCAGCAAATACATCGTCGAACGCGGCGAGCAAGGTCGCGATGACTGGTGGCACGGACGCGGTGTTCGATGACTCAGGGATGCATGGAGTTGGCACAAGCAGAAAACATGGAGCTTTGCCAGTCAAACACTTAGTGAGGTCACTAGGCCTGGCTAAAAGCACGCGTTGCTCACACTTTCCTTGCAAAGGAGACGTCTTCGGCAATGGCGCGACAAACTTTGTCGATGGCGAGGCGCTACTCGAATTCTGTAGGGCACTTGGTGTCCCAGCTATGGCGTTGTGCGTCTTCTTATCAGTGCCTGGTGGAGACGACATTTTGCCAGCTTTGGAGGAGTTTGGCCTCTGGAGTGCCTCTGGACACTCTTTTGACCTAGTAGATGCGACCTCTATGGCTTTCTGGCGATCGCGTTCAACCTAGTCCTACAAGATCTCATGGGGAGACATTTGATGCAAAGTGACGCGCTTCCCGTGGTAGTTGAACACATAAGTGTGAAAATATCCATCATGGAGCACGCGCCTGTCAAATTGCCATGGGCGCCCAAGCAAAATATGGGTGGCGTCGATTTCAATGACATCACATAAAATTGAATCACAGTATTGGCCTATGGAAAATGAAATTAAGCATTAGCGAGATACTGTGTTACCTGGACTAGATGATATCCATTGGAGGGTATAAGGCTGAGGATGAGGCATCGTGGGCAACTTGAAGTGTGTCACGACCTTCTCATTGACAATGTTAGCACATGATCCTCCATCAACAATGACACTCAAGGAAGCCGTCTGGACGAGAGCTCTTGTATGGAACAAATTCTCTCTTTGGTCGCATAGGCTTGCTTCCTTGACTGTGAGGAGACGACGTGTCACCAAGCTCAATGGTGTGCCCGCGTGTAGAGAAGCGGGTTCGCAGTCATAAGCGTCTTTGTCCTCTTCTGCGTTGCCTTCATCGATCGCGTCAAGTGTGGCCTCCTCGTCATCACAGGACTCGTAGCCGGTGGCGGCGGCTGAGAACAACACCTTGCGAGCATTGGGGCAATCTTTCTTATAGTGGCCTCGTCCACCACACTTGTAGCATTCGAGATCACGCACGCGATCTGTGCCTACTGGGGGTGGTCTGGGCGCGGTCTGGCGCGGCGCGGTGCTCGGCGTCGAAGGCTTCGCCTTGGTTGCTTGGCTAGACGCGGTTGTGGTAGAGGCACTAGGGCGAGGGTTAGTAGAAGATTAACCACTAGGGTTAGAAGCATACCTGGTTTGGCCACTTTGCCAAGTGTAGGACTTCCAGCGAGTGAGTGGTGCATGAATTTGCATCGATGTGTGAGTGAGGGTGTTCAAGTCCTTGATTGGCAAAATCTCGAGTTGATCACGGATGTTGGTGTTCAAGCCACTCAAGAATTTCGTCCTCAATGTCGATGGTGCAACGGAGATGTTGTCCTTGTAATACATGTCTTCAAGCTTGGAAAAGAACTCGAGTGGAGACATCGACCCTTGGCGAGCTATGGCTATCTCCAGTCGCATTTGATTCCTATAGTATGGAGGCACATATTTCTTTGTCATCACGTACACGAGTTGGTGCCTTTGTCGACTCTTGTCTTTAATGGACCCGCGTCGGTGGCTCCAGGTTGAGTCGGCGCGTCCATGGCACTCAGAGGAGTTGGAGTTGGCACGATGGGTGCCACGCATTGTTGTGCTCTTAAGGCTGCATTCTCTTGTCGAAGAGCTTGAATCAATTGTTGCTCCTCGGACAACTCAAGGAGTGGTTCGTGTTGTGGGGGTCGAGAGGTGGTTGGTCTTGTTGCACCAACGGCGGTTGTTGGGGGTTGGTGTTGTCAACGTCGCGTTCGTCTTCACTGTGTCCAATCGGCATGGTACCTATAACAAGACGGCCAAACATGGGAGTAAAAATGAACCAAAAGACAACAAAGAACAACAACCAAGCAAATCACTAGTCAAGTCACAAAGTTCACATAGGTAGGGCTAGTTTGGGCTTGCCGTGAGGGCGGCTTGGCTTGACAAGACATGGTGTATCAAGCTTGTTGCAATCAAACAAACAAGAACAAATTGAAACCCTAAAACAAACGTAAACAAAGCAACCTAATAAGCAAGAAAGTACCTTCTAGGAAGCTTGATCTAGACGGTGGAGAGGTTGAGAAGATGAGCTTAGATCGAGAGTGGGTTAGGGTTGCCTTATTTTGGCTTTACCTAACTTTGGATTTTTTATTTATTTTTGAATATCTTTTGGATATCGTATTTTTTTTATATCTGAGATCTTATCTTTTGATCTTTTCGGATTTGCAAAAAGAAACAAAAATAAAAAGGTCTAAGTAACAAGAATATCACAAGTGTGATCTTAGAGATAAGAGAGAGAAGATAAGATTTGATGATATCTTATATAAGGAAATTCGGTTAGCAACCTAAAAAGCAATATCTAGCAAACAAGGAAACTCTATCCACGCAGGAAATAAGGAAACAAAATATTCTAGCATGCAAGATAACAAATTACCTAACACACCAAAACTTAGGGAACAAGAAAAAAATTTCGGCCAAGATAGGATCTTGTAGAAACCGAAGGTGTTGCAAAGATGGATTTTTTTTTGTTTTTCTCTTCTTTTCTCGCGATATTTTATAAAAGCAAATGATGGGGGTCAAGAAAAATTGTGAACAAAATGCAAACTTGAGTTTGTGACTTACAAGACTGCTGGGCTCTGATGCCAGTTGATGTGTTCTTGCCTCCGATGACAAGTCGAATTGTCAAGGTGACACCTTTGGATCTAGTCTTGGTTGGGAAGTCACTATGTCGTATCAATCTGCTGTGGAACGCGGTGGTGATGATCGCGATGATGGGCGGCCGGAGTTGTTGACGTCGGTGATAGCAAAGGTGATGACAGATGTCAAGGCGAAGCTAGCGATGGCGACAACGCGGGGTTGGTGGCAATGTAAGCGATTGGTGGAAGAATGGAAAGCGATGGCGGAAGCGATTTGATGAGGGATAGATGACTTGAAAGACAAGTCTTTGGCGTCGTAGCGTCGACTGCGGAGGAAGGGAGATGTGAAGGAATACTTGGCTTGAAGAATCAAGCGGTTGTCGTAGCGTTGGCGGCGGAGGGAATGGGGATGCGAAGATAGAGGGTGACGTCCGATCAAGGGAAGGAGGATAAACACTCTACTTGAAACCTTGATTAAAATTGAACGTAAGAAATAACAATAACAAGGGAGGCTTTAAATAGCCAATGTATATCGGCCAACACCTAATGGGCTTGGGCCGAAACGAGCCTAAGGGATAGCCCATGCAAGCATGCAAAAGGCACAAACCCTAAAAGATAGAAATACTATAAAAGAAAACTATCTAAAACAAAGCGGGAAATACCAAATATAGAAAATGTCTCAAAACTATGAAAACGACGCGTTGAATGAGTACAAACACCGCGAGGAACAGCGACTAAGGGTCGATGGCCTCGCGAGTAGGTGCACGCGATGTTGTCCCTAAAGAACGCGTTGTTTCAATGCCGATGGTGGAGAGGACGACGAATCTTGGGTTTTCGTCTGGGCTTCCTTGGCCAGCGACGACGCGTGCGACAAGTGACGCGACGGCGGCATATATGGCTTTGGACCTAGACCTTGTCATTGGGCCCTCTGAGCGTAGGCTCATGGCTTCTTCCTCGTCTTGGGCCATCATGGGAGGCAGGGTCACATCATATTAGATGTTTATTCACTCTATGGTGTTTGGGATAAGCTTGGGAGAAGTACTCTGCTTTCCTTTAAGCTTGTGTGTTGTGTATTGTGTTGTGTTGATGTATTGGTGCCATGGAGATTCATGTTTAGGTGCAATTCTTAGTGGAGATAGTTTTGATGTGCTTACTGAGACCTTGGGTATTTCATTGGAGGAGTAGATTTCTTTTAGCTTACTCGAGGATGAACAAGGTTTAAGCATGGGGGAATTTGATCAGCTCTACTTTGTAGTGATTAACGAGGAGTTGTTACCGGTATTTTGGGTGCCATTTGGATATGTTTAGAGCATAAGTTAGGAGAATGGAGTTGAGGAGAAGGAATGTTGATTTGGTGGTTTTGAGAGCTTATATGAAGATATATTGAAGATGGAGGTGAAGTCACAAAAGAAGACCACGAGGCGAGAAGCAACAGCCAGATTTCCGCGGGCGCGGAGAAGCTAGCCGCGATTGCGGAATTGCAAGACAGCGATGACTCCAGAAGATTTTCCGCGGGCGCGGAAGTCACCGCCGCGGTCGCGGATACTGTTCATACACGCAGGAGCGAGATTTCGCCCGAAGATTTATTTTCTTTTATTTCCTTTCCTTTTATTTCTTTTATTTTGTTATTTCCTTTTAGATATTAATTCTTATCTTTAGAAATTAGGTTTTGTTAAGTCTATATATTCTTCCTTTAGAACATTAGTTAAGTAAGTTGGGTGCTCCCCAAGTTGGATTCTACCTTTCTTCATCTTTTCCCTTTTCTTAGTTTAGTTCTTTGTTTTGTTCTTGGCTAGACAATTGAAGCCTTGGTTTGAATTTGATATTGAGATTATTCCTTTCTTTATCCTTGAATGTTATGATTCTCTTGTGCTTCATCCCATTGAGTTTTATTGGTTTCTCTAGCCTGATCACCTAGTTTTATTGGTATTATTCATACTACAGGATTAGGGTTTTGAATTCTATTGGTTGATCTAGTTCATCAATTGTTGTGATTAGTATTATTAATATTGGTTTCCCTAGCGTGACAAAATAGTTGAGATTGGTATTATCTATAGTGCTAGTTCCCCTAATCTGGTCAACTTGTTGAGATTAATAGTGTTCATCCTTAATTCAGAGTAGCAACTGCGATATTCTAAGAACTGTTTGGACTGGTTTATTGTAGAGAGAATTAATTGCATGCAATTGTAAGACTGTTTGCTACACTTGCATGAGCCTATCTATTCCTGAGCCTAATGCTGTTGTTAGATTTATCTTGATGTTTTCTTGATTGTTTAATAGTTAGGATTATCAGGGTCTGTTTGTCCTGGTAGTTAATTTAGAATAGGGATTAGGACATTCATGAGGATTGAGAACTAGGGATAATCAATGATTCATCAACCAAACTAAAGGTGGATATTTGTTTAGCCAAACTTTCCATGTTTTATTTATCGTTTTCTTAGTTAGATACAACCAAACCCCCCCCCCCCCCCTTTGTCTTTGTTATCAATTGGTGAATGATTTCGCAAACAGGATATATAACTTGATTCTCTGTGGGATTCGACCCTTACTTACCAGACTACATTTGTTTGATTTTTAAGGATTTACTTTGTTTAGGTGTCACGACAACGCCTATCATATATTATTGGAAGAGTGGATTGTTCATCAAGTAATAATAAAGTGTTAACTATTTACTTGATGACATAAGGAAAGTTATCTTTTAGAAGATAAAATATTATATCAATCATAATTATCCTTTTTAGTTAAAAGGAGATTTATCTGATGGGATATATGATAAGATAATATATATAATAGTTATATATAATTTCCTATTATTATAAGATAATAAAACAATGAATCAAATAAGATATATGTATATTATATATATATATATATATTTATTCTTCCAAATAATAAAAGGCAACTTTACGTGAAAGTTGCATTGATAGAGAGAATACAATTTTGTGGCTTGGATATCATAACCGAACCACATATTGCATATATCTCACGTAAGGCCGTACATCAAGCTTGGAGTTTGTTTTAGTTCTCGTTCGTTCGTTCTAGCAAACGAAGGTAAGGCGGTCTAGTACCGTACTCGTGTGGATCAAATAGAGGAGCTACACTTGATGCTCTATTCTCCAGGGTGATCCCGGAAATATGGTTTGTATAAAAATATATGTTACTCCTTCATATATGATTCGTATCAAAGTTTATGCATGAGATCCTAAGTTAGATGTTAGAAAACTGTTTTCTGAAATTCCGCTTAAAGCATCTAAATCCCTACAATCAGTTTGTTGCTCTTCTATAACTTCTTCGAGATCAACAATCTTTAATAGACTTCGAAATTCCGCTTAAACAATCTATAATAGACTTATGAAATTCCGCTTAAGTCAGCCGCTACTTTATCCTTTTCAGAAGAACGTGCAAGGGAAGGGCAAGCAAGTTGCACAATCCAAGCAGACTTCCGAAAAGGCTAAAGTAGCGGCTAACCATGATTGTTTCTACTGCCATGCCAAGGGTCATCGGAAGAGGAACATCCCAAAATACCTGGAAGATAAAAAGAATGAAACTGTGAGTTCCAATTCAGGTACGAATGTTATAGAAGTCCTAACAGCTAAAGCTTCAACTTGGGTATTGGACTCAGGCTGTGGTTCTCACATTATTTCGAATGTGCATGGACTAAAAAGAAGTAGAAGCTTAGCTAAGGGAGAGGTAGATCTACGCATTGGAAATGGAGCAAGAGTTGCTGCACTTGCCATTGGAGATTGTAGTTTACCTTTACCTTCTGGTTAGTATTAGAACTTAATAATTGTTATTTTGTCCCGTCTATTAGTAGAAACTTGATTGCGACTTGTGTTTTCGATTTAGAAGGATATGATTTTACTCTTAAAGGTGAGCGTTTTTCTATTTTCAAATATAACATCTTTTATGTCGATGCCATACTGAGTAATAGACTCTATATTGTGGATCAAGGATCCAACATCTATAACATAAACACCAAAAAGCAAAAATCAAATGACTGTAGCACCACATTTCTATGACATTGTCGATTAGGTCACATTAGCCTAAATCGCATGAAGAAGCTCCAAAAGGATGGACTTCTAACCTCATTTGATTGTGAATTATTTAAAACATGTGAATTTTTCCTAATGGGAAAGATGACAAGGTCACCTTTTATTGGAGTGAGTGAAAGGGCAATTGAGCGTTTGGCCCTAATACATACGGATATATGTGGACCAATAAGCACATAAGCTAGAGGTGGTTACAGATACTTCATAACCTTTACTGATAATGTAAGTAGATATGGATACATATACTTAATGAAGCATAAGTCTGAATCTTTTGAAAAGTTTGAAGAGTTTCATAATGAAGTTGGAAACCAACTTGGCAAGAAAATTAAAGCACTACGATCTGATCGTGGTGGTGAATATTTGAGTCAAGAATTTGATCATCATTTCAGAAATTGTAGGATCGTCTCACAACTAACTCCACTTGGAACACCACAAATGAATAGTGTGTCTGGAAGGAGGAATAGGACCTTGTTGGACATGGTTCGATCTATGATGAGTTTTGTTGATCTTCCAATATCTTTCTGGGGATATGCTCTCACAACTGCAGTGTTCACACTAAACATGAATTCGTCTAACGATGTAGATAAGACACCATATGAGTTATGGACTGAAAGAGTTCCAAGTTTGTCTTTTCTAATGATCTGGGGATGTGAAACTTATGTAAAACGTTTACTAGTAGATAAGCTTACACCCAAATCAGATAAGTGCTTCTTTGTAGGGCATCCTAAGGAAACTAAAGGATACTGCTTCTACAATCTTAGTGAGCACAAAGTGTTTGTTGCTAGGGCTAGTGTCTTTATGGAAAAAGAATTTGTTTCCAAAAATTCAAGTGGGAGAAATGTTGATCTCGAAGAAGTTCGAGAAGAGCAACAAACTGAGCAACAAGAGGACATGGATTACTCTATGTCAGAGACAACAATATTTGGGGACCTAATCCCGCAAGGAGAGGGAACTCATACACCGTAGGTAGTGGAGTCGCAAGACCCCATTCCTATCATTGCGCAAGAATCTGATTCCGATGAGGTTCCAAATAATGTTGTGGCAGAACCTCATGTTGTTCAGCCCACACGTAGATCAGATAGGCACAAACCGCAGCCAAAGAGATATATTGATTTCATAATGACTGCGAGTATGGACATCCTGCTTTTAGAAAGCGATGAGCCTACTACATACAAGCAAGTTGTGGCGAGTCCAGACTCCAAGAAATAGCGTATTGCCATGAAGTTTGAAATGGATTCCATGCATGAGAATCAAGTATGGGACTTGATAGATTTGCCATATGGGGTAGTACCCATATGGTGCAAATAGGTTTACAAACTCAAACTAGACAAGGATGGAAACGTAACAGTTTTCAAAGCCAAACTGGTTGCAAAAGGCTTTAAACAGATTCATGGTACCGACTATGATAAAACCTTCTCTCCAGTCGTCATGATCAGATCCATTTGGATACTCCTAGCAATTGCAGCTCATTATGATTATGAGATCTGACAAATGGATGTCAAGACCGCTTTTCTAAATGGATATTTAGAAGATGATGTGTACATGACACAACCTGAGGGTTTTGAGGATCCCCAGAATCCTAGTAAAGTATGAAGCTTAAAACTCAATTTATGGACTTAAGCAACCATCAAGGAGTTGGAACCTTCGGTTTGATGAAGTGGTCAAACAGTTTGACTTCATCAGATGTGAAGAAGAGCCCTATGTCTACAAGAAGTTTAGTGGGAGCAAAGTGGGAGATTGAAGGAATATGTGTCCTTTAATCAAGATGGCAATTACTAATGATAGAATTGGATTAATAATGGAGATTTATAATCTGGATATTTTAGGTAGTCTTAGTGCTTTGCTAGAAGCCAACTATGACTTATGGGATAAATTAGATTTGGCCCATTGCTATTACATCCGGGTCCTATAAGGTCACACACAATAGAGTAATTGGACTAGATCAAAGCAACCCGAGGCCCATAGTAGGACAAGGGAATTTCGGCCATATGGTAATATTGGAAGAGTGAATTATTCATCAAGTAATAATAAAGAGTTATCTATTTACTTGATGATATAAGAAAATATATCATTAAAAAAGATAAGATATTGTATCAACCATAGATATCTCTTTTTAGTTAAAAGGAGATTTATCTTATAGAATATATGATATAAGATATGATAACATATATATTATTAATATATATATATATATCTTCCTTCCAAATATGCAAAAGGAATAGAGTTCCTTTACGTGAGATTGCACATATGCAAAAGACAATTGAGTGTGGCTGTGTGAGATAGACAACCGTGGCCACAAATTGGCTCTCACGGCCGTACATCAAGTTGGGTGTAGCTTCGTTGTCTAGCAAACGAAGACAAGACGATCTAGTACCGTACTCGTGTGGACCAAGTAGATGAGTCACACTTGAGGATCTATTCTCTAGGGTGATCCTGAAAACACGTTTTGCATCAAAAGGTATGTTACTCTTTCATATATGATTCGTATCAAGTTTATGCATGAGATCCCAAGTTAGATGTTAGAAAACTGTTTTATGAAATGCCGCTTAAAACATCTAAATCCCTACAGTAGTGGTGGTGGTTTCATTCAACTTGGATTGTAGGAATTTGAATTTGGCACATTTGTATTCCGCAAAGATATGTGCAAGCCTGCAAAATCATGATCTGCAACTCTACAAGACTCACACAAGAGGTTAGAAGTTTTTGGGTATGAGAAAACCAAATTAAAATTACAAGATCATACCTCTGAGGACTTGTATTCAACTTAGAAGAAAGAGAAAAGAAAGAGTTTACCCTAAACATATATGTATGCATTTGATCGATTTTTTTGTCCGCAAAATAAATACTAATTAATCAAAGCATCAATGATGACCTAGAATTACCAGTTATTAGGTGACAACTGATATTAACATATTGATCCCGGATAACGACACTAAAAATATTACGCAAAAAAAGCTACCCGCAAGTGCACGAGATCAGTTTTAAAAGTCAAGTATCGATCCCAAAGAAACCAATATTATACCAATAAAAAGTCTACTAGTAAGTTATACTGTACAATTAAGGAATGAATCTAATTTGTAACTAAGATAATGAATAATAAATCAAATAGGGATAAAATGAATGAGACAAATATGTATAAGCTTGAGGATCCGTATAACAATACTTATAAGACGAAATCACATTTCATCTGAATTTATTGTTGATTATTTGAAGGTAAACTCTTTAAGATATATACTAACTCTTGTCCAATGGTAGTAAATCATAGAGATTGCCTGGTTCCAAAATCGGAGGTTTCGAATTTGGGAAAATCAAAACTGGAACCGAAGGTTCTTAGAGGTTCGATGGTTCTGAAAAATTCAAAAAAAGGCGGAACCTCTGATTTTGGCGTCTGAACCGGATGTTTTGGGCGCCGAAACCTCGGATTTTATCGGGTTTGGATCCGATTTTGTTAAAAAAATAATATAAAAAATTGGTGGAACCGGTTCGGAACCTCCGGCTCCGTTCCGATTCTTATTTGATAAAACCAGAATGGATGATAAGATGTTTATCCGGTTTCGGTTCAACCGATTCCGGGACCAAAGGCTAGGAGGTTTAGTGGAACCTAAAACCATCTCTAAGTAGACATGTCTGAATCTGATTAACAATTGCTACCGCGTAGAGCCTAATCACATTCATACCCCAAGCTATTAAAAAGAGGGGGGGGGGGGGGGGGGGGGGGGGGGGGGGGGGGGGGAAGTTATCTTCATCTTCTACTTAATTATATAAAGTCATCATTTTTTGGTAATCTTTATCATATTTATACAAAATCGCGTGCTTTTATAACTTTTTAGAAAATTTATAGAAAACTACTCTTATTTAACGTTTTATATATATGCCGCCAAAACATTTTCTTTTCAAAAGACCATCCAATTTATTAGACTTAACATTTTAAGGGAGAAGATTATTTCATTTAAAATTTTATCAAAAAGTAAATTTTATAAACCTCAAATGGAGATATTGTTTTGAAAGATATAAAAAATGGTGAATTTTGTAATAATATCATGTGATCTTTGACAATTTGAAAAAAATGGCACTTCTAAAAAATAATTAATTTGAAAAGGTAGTTATTTCTCTAAAAAGTATTTTTAAAATATAAAAGTATTTTGTGGTGTTTACGAAAGAAAATTTTATATTATTATAAAAAGGCGTAAATAGGAGTAGTTTTTTTACTACTTCTCTAAAATGTTATAAATATTGGTGACTGTCTAAAATGAATATAAATATTAGGTTATTTTTTTGCAAATATCATAAATTTATGGTAATTGTTTTCAATTAAGTAAAATATGTAGCTCACTTTCTAATTTTTTGTCCTCCTTATAATATCTCGAGTTATCGGGTTGAATTTATAAAACATAAGGGCCAAGCAATTTTTTTCCCAAAATTATTCATAACATGAAAACCAGTCATTAACATATATGATTTATTCAATAAAAATAAAGAATAAGAAAACTTAATCTGAATGTTGAAATAATCTAATTCATGGGACTCGAAACTTATAATTCCAAATTGACATGCAATCCGAAGTAGGGTTGTTCGTCGGTCAAAATTGAATCGAACCGAATAAAATTGAAACCAAATATCATATTTTTGTTGTCCGAAAACCGAATCGAATATACGTGGTTCGATTCAGGCTTGGTTCATTTTTTGGTTCGGTTCGACTATAAACCAAAATAACCGAACATGTTAAAAATAGGTTAATATAGATTACTAAAAGAGTCATAGTAAACCAAGCCGATTTTGGGCTGAATTGAAATAAAAAACAAAAAAATATCAAAGACAAACACAAGAAATAGGTTAATTTAGTCTCGGTACTTTTGCAAACAAGTCACAAGAAATAAAAAACAAAAAATATCAAAGACAAACACAAGAAATAAGTTCTTGATGAGAAGTATAGCATCCAAGTATACTCAGGCAAAGAAAGGGTGTGACACAATGGTTGGCAAAGGCTCTTTGGCTAGTGGTGCACTCGATTTTTAAGGTTCCAAAGCACACGACGCTCAAGCAATACAAGTCATACAAAATTATCCAAAATCAAGCACAATTTTAAGACAAGAAGAAGATGGGAAGGAAGAAAACTTTCGGCCTTTGCTGATTTTTTTGTTAGAGGAGTTGTTCTACTTCTTTTTTCTTTCGGTGTGGAGTCCGACTTTTACCTCCTCCACAAAGGGTGCTCCACTTCTTTTCTCTTTTGGCATGGAGTCTGACTTTTCTCCTTTGAGTTGTTTTAGAGGTGCTTGGCTTCTTTTCCTGTTTGGTGCCAAGTTTGACTTTTCTCTTTTTTTCTTGACTAAGGTCGAGTATGATTCAAAAAAGAGAGGAGAAGAGAAGAAACAAATAGTTCAGCCTTGATCTCTTAGTAGTGTGACAAGTCATTGCAAGCACTCAATGGTCGAGAGTAATGGAAGGTGGGCGGGAAAGGCAAGCAATCGGTCTTGGAAGGTTAACGCCTTTGAGTGGTTCAGTTTAGGTGACTTAAGAGGCTAATTAAGATCATGAAGAGGTAAGGGTGGCAAACTCCATAAAGAGAAGAGACTTCTCAAGTCACTAGGTTCATGAGGGCGGGTAAAGAAATGAGAGGTCACACTTTAAATGCAAAAGTGGCTCCTTAATGTTAGCTTAATGACCCCGTTGAACACTTAGGTTTTCTCTTCAGTTTTTGGACAAAGAAATGAAGGGTTAGATGGAGAAGATGAACACGCAATCAAAGCTTCAACGACGATGAGAAAATGCTGGAAAATTTTCCAAATTTTGAGCATGAAAATTCAATCAAGAAGAAGCTAAATGAGACTCAAGCTTAGGACTTACTTCAAGCCTTGCTCAAATGCCAAATGTTGTGAAATGAAGGATCCTTGTTGCTTTGGTGCTTCGAGGTAAGTCTTGATCTTGAGGAAATTCAATCTCCTTGATTGTTGATGGAACTACGAGCATGATAGGGACGATTTGCGTGGGAAAATGGATGACCTATTCATGTAAGAAGGCTGGAGTTTTGATAGGGGATAAGCACTCAACTCCTTAAGAGAATCCACCCTAGAAGATTGAGAGACTCGAAAATGGCTAGGATAGGTTCACCTAGTTCTTTGCGAGGTTGAATTGAGGAATGATATGGCCACCTTCGTCTTGAGAACTCGGATAATTGTTGAAGCACCTTGGATATGGCCACCAAAGGATTCAACAAAAGTCTTTGATAGATCCACACATGCATATTTGAACAAAGGAAGAAGAAGAAGAACTTGAAATAAACTGAAACTTGAAAAGAAAAGAAACAACAGAGTTTGTTCTTCAACTTGACTGCCAAACTAGGAGGAAAACAAGCCTTTAAATTGTAAAATAGTAATCGTTGAAATGACTAAAAGGGGTTAGAAACTTGTGATTCTTGACATGGAGTCATTATTGTTAGTTTAATTGGGCAAAACTCTTCAAATGACCAACTTGAACGGCAAGACTTTTCACTTGGACGTCATTGATGTAGAAACTCTTCATGTGGTGATTAAGTGACACAACTCTTGAAATTTAAGCTTGAATTGATGTCCAAAGAATAGGAAGAGCAAGCCTAGGTCTCAAAGTCCAACCCAAGGCTTGAGCATGGGCAGCAACCATGTCCTCGTCGAGCAATCTCTCTAGTCGTGTCTTTTGGATGAAACTTGGCCACAATGTTCCTTGTGTTCCAAGGAGTCTAATGCACCCTCATGTGTGCGGCCAAAAGGGTCTTGAGCTACATAGTGTGTGGGGACTCTTGTAAACCCTTAAATAGGGCTCAACGGGTGCGCAACGATCTTGCAGGTGGGGTTTTCAAGCACATCATGTTGGTTACTATGTTTTATATTGCTTTGTCTAGGGTCAAATTTTTATATCCATCCAAACGGACCCTTCCAAGCATCGGGTACTTGAGTTTTTTTCCATTTTCTTTGTTCAAGCATTGATACAACCGATTCTTGAGCGATTTCACAATATTTTATTATAAAAATTGCCCAATTATCGGTGTATAGCAACCGATAAACATGCCCTAAGGGTCCTCCCTTACATAGGTCTTTATGATATACTCCTATGTGCGTTGTCTGGCGGACATTTTTCAAACTTCCATCTCGGAAAGCTTTTTCTCACGCATCAACATAATGATATATTAGATTAAGATGAAGTGCATATTATTGATAGAACAAATAGTAGGGATGGGGAATGCCCATTAGATTGAAGTAATACAGTGATTAGAATTCAACCAAATTAATTAAGATGAGATGTGTTATATTGGATCACATCTCCTACATACCTAAATCTTTAAATTCACGCTTTTTTTTGGAAATTATCTATAAACTCTATATCCTACGGTTGCACCCATCTCATTTATGTCTCAATTATTCTTTTAATAGAGGAAGACAATTTCAGTTCAATTTTCTACTAGGTGTTATCAACAGTTTCGTATCCATATCAAGACTTCATTTGAACCACTCAAATTTGTTCAATTGCACAACTACATGATATTAAATGAACAAAGAAGACTTGGGTATGAACAACTAAACATGATAGTTGTTCAAATGAACAAATAAACATTAAAAAAAGAAAACTCAAGATCAATTACCAAGAGATTATATATGAACAAAATAATAATATTGAATGAACAACTGATTATATGAACAACTACATTTTATAAATAAACAAGCACTATATGAACAATAAACAAATTGAAAGAAGAATTTTTCAATTGATTAAAATGCATTTTATTAAATGAACACGATCAAGTATATTACGAAGTAAAGAGATGGAGACGAGCAAGAGATTATATATAAACAAAATAATAATATTGAATGAACAATTGTTCAAATGAACAATTGTTCAAATGAACAACTACTTTTTATAAATAAACAAGAAAATTACTACATGAACAAGAAGCAACAATAGGTGGGATGTAGAAGAGAATTCGATTTCGAGTAGAAGGTGGAGCGTTAAAGTAAAATAGGGATATATGGAGTGATTTTAAGAGAGATAATAAATCAGTATAACAACTTCTTAATAGTAATATTTCTCTAAGTTTTTTTTTACTTTTGCAACTTTTACTCTATGAACAACTCCTATAGTAATCTAAGTGTTCTCTATTATATTATTCGTAAAATTAAAATAATCAATGCTCTATAACACTCCTCACTAGAACCCGACCCAATGATATAGTAATTCTCCTTGTTGAGTGGCTTGGTGTTGAATAAGTGTGTTTCAATTTAGTTGTGAGTGTTTTTCTTGAATATTCTTAGTGGCTTTTTGTGTGATATGTTTATTGACAGCAACTCATTTATGCTAAAAGTAATGAGCAACTAATCAAGACTAAGTATAAGTTTCTTACAAGGCTGCACCATTTACAGCATACATTGAAAAGGTAAATCCTAAGTTTTTTTAATAATTATATGTCTTCCTTTATTTATAGGTTTCTTTACAATATATACCTCTTATATTGTGGTCGCCAAAATCTGCCATAATAAATTGATAGTTGATAAGTAGAGCTCATAACTCCGGCACGTATAGACTATTCTGATCTCCTTTCCGATGTCTTGTATATAAATAAATAAACCAAAGAAGAGGATTTATTTTTGGTTTTATCTCCGGTTCTCAAGTCAGATTTAGGGTTTTGTGAATTGTGGCTAGGGTTATTCTTAGAGATTCTTGAATGTTTTGCATTGAATGATAGTAATTGCCTCTATTTAAGGTGGATAATTAGTTTTTTCCCCAGTAATATCTTCCTTAAAGATAAACATAATAATAATCTTCCTTAGTTAAGGATACTGAAAATAAATGAATTTATCTTACCCCTTGAGAATAACTTTCTAGAATTTACTTGTTTACCTCCACAAATACCTTTCAGGTTTCTTAAGCATCAATCATGGTTAAGGAAGTTGGTTCTTGCAATATTTCATCCGAAATGGACTTAGATGTACCATTTCATTAGCTTGTGATCATCTATCTAGTCCACACGCCTGAGCATGTGGTCTCTCTCTCTCTCTCTCTCTCTCTCTCTCTCTCTCTCTCTCTCTCTCTCTCTCTCTCTCTCTCTCTCTCTCTCCATGCCATGATCCTAGGCTGCAAAAGGTGTCTCTAGCAGGGGTTTCGAGAGAAAACAATATTAGCTAGATGCATTTGTTGACATAAATATAGGAATACATGCACAACATATATGGGCTTCTTGGCCCAATATCGTTAATCAAAGGCTAATTTTGGAAACTAACCCTCTAAGGAAGGTGTAATTCAACAAATGTGCACAAAACAAGCTCATTTATGTCCATGACTTATGGTGACATCATCATTAAATGATGAACATCACCATAAGTCAGCCTAATTTGGCACCCTTGACCATTGAACGATCAATAGCCGTTGACTAACGTTGATTGGCGGTCAACCTATCATCAAACTTCTCATCAAGAAAATTATAATGACGAATTTTGTTTTGATGATGAATTTCGATTTAATGACAATTTTAAATTTATTGACACATTCCATTTTGATGACAAATTTCATTTTAATGACAATATTTTTTTGATGACATATTTCGTTATGGTTACAGATTTTGTTTTGATGATAATTCTTGTTTTGATGACACTTCTCGTCAACACTAATTGGTGACACTTTCAAAGTGTTAACAACACTAGTAGATGACACTTTCAAAAGGCCATCAACACTAGTTGGTGACACTTCTTTTTTTTATGACACTTCTTGTCACTTTCAAAGTGTCATCAACACTAGTTGGTGACACTTTCGAACTTTCATTGACACTATTCGGTGACACTTATTGTTTCTATCATCACCACTAGTCGATGACACTTCTCATTTTGATAACACTTTGCATTTTGATGAAACTTCTAATCACTTTTGAAATAGTTGGTGTCACTTTTGAAGTGTCATCAACACTATTTTGTGACACTTTCAAAGTGTCATCAACACGATGACGGTTTCCATCATCACAATAACTACCAAAACTTTACATATTGGCAAGAATACCTTATAGAAGTTTGACAATTTGGTTGTAGTCCCTAGTTAATCTTATATGGTTGAAATTTTGTTTTGATAATCCATTAATTCGCCTTATATGCTCATTAAATGTTATCTTGTTTGCAGCCACATCCTATGTTCTAGGGCTAGTAAAATTTTCAACACAGTAGATTTATGTGCATATAAAATGCTTGGATTTGGATTAAACCAAAAGTTCTACAAATCTACGACAACTAACCTGAGCTACTTAAATCTCGTTTTTTTAGAAAGGAAGGCAAGTCATTTGACTGAAGATGGAAAGAAAAATAATACATGTGTAGTCTTTAGGACGAGTAATGCTTGAACACCTGAAATTATGTTCAAATCATCTGACTTCTTTAGCACCACTTCTGTCATTCGCTTTTCAGGTCCAAGTTCAAATCCTAGGCAAGTAAATAAACCCTGATTAACTTGACAGAATAGTAAAATTCATTAACAAGATCCAAATATTAGTTACTGGAAAAACTAACAAAAATATTTGGTTTACTTCACAAATAAAGCAGTGAAAACAGGAAATACAAGAGTATTTGTAACAAAAAGACTACTACAAGGACATATATTGTAATAACCCCTAAAAGTCCCGAACTGTCGTTTTGTAAGAAGGACGTGATGGACAATTTCTGTAATCTCTTTAATAATCTGTTGAACATAATATTATACGTTTAGTAAAGTTTTGGGTCATAAAGTATTTGGGAGTGCTAAAAATAATAGGATTTAGCATGTCCTCGTACGAGACCCGCGACCAAAGGCCAAAAGACGCGATCGCGACAGTTCCGCGACTGCGGATTGCTTCTGCAGGCGTGGATTCACCCAGAAGCAAACCGCAATCGCGGCTCTGTTTCCGCAACCGCGGAAACCCTGTTCGCTTCTTCTTCATTCTTCCCCGCGTTCGTCATTTCGTTTGCCGGCGTTTCGCCGATGGGGGAGGCCGATCGCTTGGAATGCCCGGCGTTGAGCTCCTCTTCCCCTATAAAAGGAGGTCGTGGGCATCCCACATCTTCATCCACAACTCCAAGCATCCTCAGATTCTCTCCCTCTCTCGTTTTAGTGTATCGCCGGAGTTCTAGAGTTCGTCAGAGCATCGCCGAAGTTGTTGGTGGTCGCCAGAAGTGCCTTGGGAAGCCTTGGAGTGGTGGTGTTTGCGGTGGTGAAGTAGTCGTCGTCTTCATAGTTGGTAAGCTCGGATCGCCTCCAAAGCCGTCGTCGGAAGGGAGAACAGCGACCGCGGGTATGAATTCCGCGACCTCGGCTCTGCCCAGATTTCCGCGATCGCGGATGTGCTAACCGCGACTGCGGCTTGCCCCAGCAAGCGCGATTGTGGCTTTGGTAACCACGGCCGCGGCTTAGGCAATTGTTTCCTTTCATTCGTAGCGTTTATTCATTCCGTACCTTCGTTTCAGTCATATCGTATCTAACTTAGGGTTCCGCCTTTTATCTCATCGACGTCGTAGGAATCTGTACTCAGATTCTAGTCTACAGATACTCGGAACCCGACATCTTCGTTCGTCTAGATTAAGGTAAGTGGAGGTTCACTCTTGCTTATCATTCCATATTTCCTTTAGTTATCAATTACTTGATTGTTAATTAAATTGGAATGAAGTGTTGTTTTTGTTTGGGAACAGATTTAATAAAACAATGTGATAAAATATGATTCTATAATAGGTTGTATATATTTTCCAATCTGGATTCGCATTGCGCGGTGAGGTTGGTCATTGACCCAAATGATCAAGTCGTTTTTAAAAGCTTGTGTGAAAACTATAAACGTTCTCAAACACTTGTCATACATTTCCGTAAGACTCAACTCCTTTGGAGTCTTCTCTTCATACGTTTTCCATAAGGCTCAATTCCTTTGGAGTCTTCTCTTGATCATTTCTCTTCTTATGTTTTCGTAGAAGTGTTGAGGTTCACTGTCGTCATCGGCTATTATTCGAGAAGCGATGGGTGTAACCTAATACGACTACTTAGAACCTTTTTCATTTTTACCCTTGCATAGTCTTTTATTAGACTAACCAACCGGTTATTTTCCTTTGCATGGTTGGATGGTGTCATCCGTCTCATACTGCACATCAGATAAACTTCCCTTTCCGTGAAGGCCAAAATACGATGATGAGGGCAGATGATGGTTTAAGTGTTTTTCCAAGGTTGAAGATCCTAGGCGTGAGATCGCTCTAATCGAAACCCTTCATGGCGTTTATTAATTTTCAAGACTTCCGCTATATTAAACCGTTATGTATTTGGGTTGTATTTGGTTTGTCAAACAGTTGTAAAATCATGACGTTGGTTTGAATGTTATTTGGTAATTTTTATGTTATTTAATAAAGTTTGTGTTATTATATAGTTGTTATAAAATGATTTAGCCTTGGGTGACCCCAGACGTGTAATCTGAGGTCACTGGCGGTAATACTTTCAAAGGAGAATTTGGGGGTGTTACAGATTTGGTATCAGAGCTAAAAGTTTTTAAATGGGATTGGGTTTTCAAATCGTTTTACTTAAAACAAAATTTTTATAAACCGTTCCCCGTTCGTGTTAAGGAAATTTGTTGATTAGTTCCAAGAGTCAAAAATTTCGAGCAAAAATTATACTTTGAGTAAAATGTGATATTTTGAAACCTCTGCCATTCAAGTCGTGCCTTCTTTTCCGGTCTAATATAGAAAGTAGCTTCTATATTTAGAAAGACTAATCTCTTCTCGTCGCTTCGTAGGATATGGGTTCCTTCGTGTCTCAGCTTAGGGGTAGGAAGGGCGTCGAGATAGCGTCGCCACCTCTGGCCGAGCTTGTTTTCCCTGTCCTTCCGAGCTGTACACAAGTTGGGAAGCCGAGTAGCCCACCTGAGGAGGAGAAGACCGTCCTCATGGAGTCGGTAGTGCTGATATTCGACCGAGTGGAAGATCCAGAGGAAGACCCGGAGGAGGATCCCGAGGAGGATCCAGAGGAGGACGAGGAGGATCCAGAGGAGGACGAGGAGGATCCAGAGGAGGACCCTGAGGAGGAACCTGAAGAGGACCCCGAGACTGAGCTCTGTCTCTCTCGTATGTTGGATGACGTTCGCGAGCTCCAGGAGAACATCAGCTAGGCCAAGCTGCTACTCAACCCACACTACGAGGTGAATAGGGTGGATTTTCGCCCAGGGTTCCTAGAGGAGTTTTGCTACCCACCTATACCTGGTGAAGGGCCGAGTGTTCCTGTGCCCAGAGCGGAGACAAGTGTTCCGATGCTTAGGGAGGAGCTGTGTGTTCCGGGTCCTAGTAACTTGAGGAGGCCGACACCGAAACCCGAGAACGGACCACCTCTAAAGAGAAGGTGTCAAAGATCTGATGTGTACAGGAATCTCTTCAAGGCACCTTGAGGGGGGGGGGGGGGGGGGCAGTGGCATGTCTTAGTGATTCTCTTTTCTAGTTGTTCTATTTTGTTGTCTTAGAGCCTTAGCCTCCTAGCAATTTTGTCTTTTCGTTTAGGAGGGCTATTGTAAAACTTATCAACTTGGTTTCAGTTCATTTTATCAATAAAGTTTACCAGTTTGATCTACTCCGAATCAATTAAATATATTGTGCGTGTTAAAAAGTGTGATCTTAATGTTGTGAAATACTTGGAAAATTGGTCGGTAAACAGATAGTGAACACAAGAAACACAATCCGTGCTGGTGTTGGACTGAGTAACAATACAAGGCTGGATCTGAGGAACGCCGCTAATCAGGGGGATGAGAGCGAGTGTGTCTCTCACAATAATCCCATAGACAATGGCCAAGTTCAGGCTAATCCTCAGGTGGTGTTCGACGTTGCGGCCATAGAGGCCATTCGGGGGATCGTTATGCAAGCGGTCACTGATATAATTTGGCCAGTTGCACCACAGGCACAGGGTGTTCCGGTTCCTCAGGTTATCCCTGAATTTGAGGAGCCAACGGTTCATGTACCTCAGGTTGATGACGTCAGAAACAGAGGAAATTACGTTCGAGCCTTGAAGGCCATAAGCTCAATGAGGCCTAACAGCTATGACGGTACTGGAGAACCAGTCAGAGTGGCGTATTGGTTCTCGTATATGGAGCGGTTGTTTAGGAATGTCGACTGTACTAAGGCTGAGAAAGTGCACATCGCTTCCCTTCAACTTAAGGATGTGGCTAGCGAATGGTGGGAGAGCACTGGTTTAGCTGATCATCCCGGGTTGAACTGGGATATGTTTAAGACAAATATGACCGACCGTTTCTTTTCCCGTGCTATGAGGGAGGATAAGCATAAGGAGTTCCTTTACCCGAAGACTGATGGGTTGAAGGTGACTGAGCTTGCAGTTAAGTTTAATCATCTGTTGCAATATGCTGGTCCGAAAGTGTCGAGTGAGGAGCAAAAGATCTGGCATTTCCATGAGTGGATGAACCCTGACATCAAGCCGCTGATGGTGCGCCATGGCTGCTCTACTCTGGAGCAGTATGTAGATGCCGCCTATAAATTGGAGGTCACTCTGGAAGAGTCAGCGAAGAAGCGCAATCGCCAGAGACCGGCACAGAGCCAGCCTCAGGCTGGTGGGTTTAAACGACCCGCGCCACCGTCGCATTTTGCCAAGTCTGTCTAGGCTAGAACTGAGGTGATGCAGTCAGGTCCTACTCAACGCTCGGGCCAGGGCAAGAACCCGAGTCAGTGCTATAATTGTGGAACGCCGGGGCATAAGAGCAACGAGTGTTCGAAGGACAAGAGGACGTGTTTTGCATGCGGTAAGGAGGGGCACTTGCAGACGTTTTGTCCGCAAAGGAGGCAGAAGGGGGCTGAGTCGCAGCAAGGGTCAGTTAGCCATAACAACCGACCCCGATTCAAGCCTGTAGAGACTCCTAGCCCTTCGACGTAGACGACTGCTCAAATAAAGGGGAAAGCCCCAGTTGCTTCCATCGGTCAAGGTCAGCGGCTATATGAGATGTGCGAGGCTGACGGACCAAATGCTCCAATTGCTCAAGGTACTCTATACCTCCATTCTACATCTGTCTGCATATTGTTTGATTCGGGTGCCACTCATTCTTTTTATTTCAGAGAACTGTGTGAGTAAGCTAGGATTAGTGTGCAATGAGACTTGCGAGTCATTTGTGGTAAATCTTCCCAATGGTGAGCAATTAGTAGGGACCAAGCGATTGTCGGAATTTCCGATTACCATTCAAGGTCGAAAGTTCGATGCCGACTTAATCTGTAAAGCCATGGCTCCATACAACATCATTCTCGGGATGGACTGGCTGACGCGTCATGGGGCGGTAATCGATTTTTGCTCAAGGACAGTGACAGTTTCATCTGGGGTCCAATTTGTATGCAAGTTCAAGGGTCATAATGACGCTGATAATGGAAAGCTAATCAATGCGATGGCTGCGTGTAAGCTACTTCGACAAGGTTGTGTCGGGTACTTGTGCTATCTAGATAAGCCCAAGAAGGATGAGACTTCAGTTCATGATGTTCCTGTCATATGCCAGTATCCGGATGTTTTTCCGGAGGAGATTCCCGGTTTACCCCTGAATCGTAACGTGGAGTTCACTATTGATCTCGAACCTGGAACCTCGCCGATTTCTAAAGCACCATATCGGATGGCTCCAGCGGAGATGCAAGAGTTGAAGAAACAACTCGAGGACCTACTTGAGAAAGGGTATATAAGGCCGAGTGCATCGCCTTGGGGCGCTCCTCTCTTGTTTGTCAAGAAGAAGGATGGATCGTTCAGACTTTGTATCGACTACCGAGAGTTGAACCAGGTCACTATCAAGAACAAGTATCCGTTGCCAAGAATTGATGATTTGTTGGATCAACTGCAGGGAGCAAAAGTCTTTTCCAAGATCGATATGAGATCTGGTTACCATCAGCTCAGGATTCGTGAGAAAGATATTCCGAGGACCGCATTCCGGACGAGGTATGGGCACTACGAGTTCGTAGGCATGCCATTTGGGCTTACTAATGCTTCGGCAGTCTTCATAGATCTGATGCATAGATGTTTCCACCAGTATCTGGATAAGTTCATAGTGGTATCCATCGACGATATTCTGATCTATTCTCCGAGCAAAGAGGCTCACGAGGAGCATCTTCGAATCACGTTATCAGTCCTTAGACAAAATTAGCTATATGCAAAGTTGTCTAAATGTGACTTCTGGATTAAGGAGATGGCTTCTTAGGCCATGTGATCAATGAGAATGAGGTTATGGTCGACCCTCAGAAGAGCGAAGCGGTAGCCAACTAGAAGCGACCTCAGAACGTGAAGGAGGTGCGCAGTTTCTTGGGACTTGCAGGTTATTACAGACGGTTCGTGGAGGGATTTTCAAAGATCGCCCTACCCATGACCGGGTTGCTCCGCAAGGTCCACAAGAAGTTCATATGGGACGACAAGTGCGAGGCAAGTTTTCAGAAGTTAAAAAAGTGCCTAATGTCCGCACCAGTTTTGGCACTACCAGAAGGAACTGATGGTTATGTGGTCTATAGTGACGCTTCAAAGCATGGGTTAGGATGTGTATTGATGCAAAAGGGAAATGTTATTGCATATGCATCTCGACAATTGAAGACATATGAAGCAAACTATCCGACGCATGATCTGGAGTTAGCAGTTGTGGTTTTTGCACTGAATATTTGGAGGCACTATCTCTATGGTGTTAGGTGCTAGATCTTTACAGACCACAAGAGTCTCAAGTATGTGTTCACTCAGAAGGAGCTGAATATGAGACAACGTCGCTGGTTGGAGCTACTCAAGGATTACAACATCGAGTTGTTGTATCATCCGGGCAAGGCTAATGTAGTAGCCGATGCTTTGAGTCGGAAGACGCTGCATGAGACCGTAGTAGCTCTGCTCACTGCTCAAACCAAACTGCACCAAGGATTGTGTGAGATTGAGGTCGTGTATGATCAGCGACGAGGATGCCTGAGTATGTTAGAGATTCAGGCTACGCTACTTGATCAGATCAAGGAGAAGCAGGTTGATGACGTGATCATAGTAAAGTTAAGCAGTGAAGTGATGGATGGGAAAGCTCTCGGATTCGTGATTCAGGATGATGGATCACTCTGGTTTCAGGACCGGATCTGTGTGCCTGACATAGATGGCCTTCGCCAATTAGTAATAAAGGAGGCCCATTCGTCAGCTTATTCTATACATCCAGGATCCAGTAAGATGTACAAAGACCTCAGAAAGAAATTCTGGTGGCCCAACATGAAGTGAGACGTAGCAGAATTTGTGGCGAAATGCTTGACTTGTCAGAAGGTCAAGATAGAACACCGCAGACCGGGTGGCGAATTGCAACCTCTCCCAGTGCCAGAATGGAAGTGGGAGGATATTGCTATGGACTTCGTCACGGGGTTGCCGAAGACTCAGAGTCAGAAGGATGCCATATGGGTGATCATTGACCGGCTCACAAAGAGTGCTCATTTCGTGGCCATCAAGTCAACTTGGGGAACCTAGAAGCTATCAGAAGTATTCCTACACGAGATTGTCCGTTTGTATGGTATGCCAAAAACCATTGTATCAGATCGTGACGGCCGATTCATGTCGAGATTCTGGAAGGAACTCCACAAGGCCATGGGAATCGAGTTGAGGTTTAGTACTGTGTTTCATCCTCAGACGGATGGACAGTCTGAGAGGACCATCTATACACTGGAGGATATGCTGAGAGCTTGTGTACTAGATCGTCCAACCAGCTGGGAGAATAGCTTAAGTCTGATTGAATTCACGTATAACAATAGCTGGCATTCTACCATCAAGATGGCTCCATTCGAGGCTTTGTACGGTCGGAAGTACAGATCTCCAATTTGTTGGGATGAGAATGCCGACAAGATTCTGCTCGGAGCGGAGTTAGTCGAAAGGACTGCCTCGGACATTGCCTTGATCAAACAGAAGATGCTTACAGCTCAGAGTCGACAGAAGTCTTATGTTGATCAGAAGCGTAGGAATGTCGAGTTTGTGGTTGGTGACAAAGTATTTGTCAGGGTGTCGCCATCCAAGGGAGTGTTCAGGTTCGGCAAGCGTGGGAAGCTCAACCCTCGCTACGTGGGACCGTTTGAGATCCTTGATCGAGTGGGATCTCTAGCATACCGTTGAGCATTGCCGCCATCGGCGCATCTATTGCATAACGTGTTCCACGTGTCTCTGCTAAGGAGGTACGTGCCAGATGTGTCTCATGTGCTGAGTTATAAGGACATCGAGATTCAGGCAAATGGTACCTACGAGGAGAGACCTGTGCGTATTCTCGAACGCTGCGAGAAGCACTTGAGGAACAAGGTGGTACCATTAGTGCGGATCCTCTGGTCCAAGTATGGATCTGAGGAGGTAACTTGGGAAACCTGGGAGACTGAGGCTGATATGCTTAGTCATTTTCCTGAGCTGTTTTCGGCCTAGTTTCGGGGTCAAAACTTTTTTTTAAGGGGGAGGTATTGTAATAACCCCTAAAAGTCCCGAACTGTCGTTTTATAAGAAGGACGTGATGGGCAATTTCTGTAATCTCTGTAATAATCTCTTGAACGTAATATTATACGTTTAGTAATGTTTTGGGTCATAAAGTATTTGGGAGTGCTAAAAATAAAAGGATTTAGCATGTCCTCATACGAGACCCGCGACCAAAGGCCAAAAGACGCGATCGTGGCAGTTTCGTGACCGCGGATTGATTCCGCGGGCGCGGATTCGCCTAGAAGCAAACCGCGATCGCGGCTCTGTTTCTGCGACCGCGGAAACCGTGTTCGCCTTCTTCTTCATTCTTCCCCGTGTTTCGTCGTTTCGTTTGCCGGCGTTTCGCTGATGGGGGAGGCCGATCGCTTGGAATGCCCGGCGTTGAGCTCCTCTTCCCTTATAAAAGGAGGTCGTGGGCAGCCCACATCTTCATCCACAGCTCCAAGCATCCTCAAATTCTCTCCCTCTCTCGTTTTAGTGTGTCGCCGGAGTTCTAGAGTTCGTCGGAGCATTGTCGGAAGTGCCTTGGGAAGCCTTGGAGTGGTGGTGTTCGCGGTGGTGAAGTAGTAGTCGTCGTCGTCGTCGTTGGTAAGCTCGGATCGCCTCCAAAGCCGTCATCGGAAGGGAGAACCGCGACCGCGGGTATGAATTCCGCGACCGCGGCTCTGCCCAGATTTCCGCGACCGTGGATGTGCTAACCGCGACCGCGGCTTGCCCCAGCAAGCGCGATCGTGGCGTTGGCAACCACGGCCGCGGCTTAGGCAATTGTTTCCTTTCGTTTGCAGCGTTTATTCGTTTTGTACCTTCATTTCGTTCGTATCGTATCTAACTTAGGGTTCCACCTTTTATCTCGTTGACGTTGCAGAAATCCGTACTTAGATTCCAGACTCCAGATACTCGGAACCCGACATCTTTGTTCGTCTAGATTAAGGCAAGTGGTGGTTCGCTCTTGCTTATCATTTCATACTTCCTTTAGTTATCAATTACTTGATTGTTAATTAAATTGGAATGAAGTGTTGTTTTCGTTTGGGAACAGAATTAATAAAAACAATGTGATAAAATATGATTCTATAATACGTTGTATATATTGCTAGAAACAACGCTATTATACATGATAATTACAGTGATGGTATTGGTCTGGATTTATGTATGAACTTACATGTGTAGTTAGAACGAGTATTCGTAGGAACGCTATGTACCTTGTGAGGTCTAGTCATTTTTTATAACTGGTATTAGGAGGATTTTGCCCTAGTACTTTCTGGTCATGACTGTACCCTTATTCACGGTAGGTGCACACAACTGGTGCCAACAATCAGATTAATTCCCAAAATATCTCTCGTATCGAGATGATATGCAATAAAAGCTTTAACGTGAATATACATTTTGTAACTAAATAAGATAAGTGCGGTTATGCACATAATTAATGAACCTTCGGGCGAGAAGTACAACTTGGAACCCGCTCGGGCTTTGGTTAGAGTAAGTCTTCTTTCCAAATGATCAAGTCATTTTTAAAAGCTTGTGTGAAAACTATAAAAGTTCCCAAACACTTGTCATACGTTTCCGTAAGACTCCACTCCTTTGGAGTCTTCTCTTCATACGTTTCCCATAAGGCTCAATTCCTTTGGAGTCTTCTCTTGATCATTCCTCTTCTTATGTTCCTGTAGAAGTGTTGAGGTTCACTGTCGTCATCGGATATTATTCGAGAAGCGAGGGGTATAACCTAATACGACTACTTAGAACCATTTTCATTTTTACCCTTGCATAGTCTTTCATTAGACTAACCAACCGGTTATTTTCCTTTGCATGGTTGGTTGGTGTACGTCATCTGTCTCATACGGCACATTAGGTAAACTTCCCTTTCCTTGAAGGCCAGAATACGATGATGAGGGCAGATGATGGTTTAAGTGTTTTTCCAAGGTTGAAGATCCTAGGCGTGAGATCGCTCAGATCGAAACCCTTCATGGCGTTTATTAATTTTCAAGACTTCCGTTGTATTAAACAATTCTGTATTTGGGTTGTATTTGGTTTGTCAAACAGTTGTAAAATCATGACGTTGGTTTGAATGTTATTTGGTAATTTTTATGTTATTTAATAAAGTTTGTGTTATTATATAGTTGTTATAAAATGATTTAGCCTTGGGTGACCCCAGACGTGTAATCTGAGGTCACTGGCGGTAATACTTTCAAAGGAGAATTTGGGGGTGTTACATATATATATATAGCAATATGTAAAAACCTCAAACACATAACAAAAAAATGTTTAACCTTTTATTTAAGAGGATTAAGCAAATATAAGAGAATTATAATTATTGAATTCAACCTTAGGAGTGATATGTGTCATTTACTGCTAGTATGTTGCACATTGTTTTTGCAGTAACCTCAAGGTACTTAATGTATTTAACTAGCCTCAAAGAATGCAAATTCATAATGAACCTTTAGTCACAAGATCCATGAATAGGTTTTCTGATAGCCCTTGTATAAGAATCTTCGAAGCTGGTCAAGGAGAAGTTGCCACCAAAGCCCTCAGATTCCTCTTTGGCGCCGGCGACGTGTGGTTAGTGTTGATGGGGTTTTGATCGAGTGAATGATGGGATTTGAGGTGATGATTTTAGGGGATAGGTCACTGAATATTAGAGGATATACGCACCAAAAATATTTAGAGAAAACGTAGGTTTGATCGTGGATGTTGGCACCACTCTTGCAACTATATTTCTTGGATAAACTCATCAAGGAGATGGACACCAAAATTGAGTTCCTGAGGGTTTTCTTTCTGTAAAAACTCAAGAGATTTTTTCAAGTGCAACGTTCTTACAATGGCTGAAAAACAAGTTACTTATAGCTAAGAAATCCCAAGAGTTATAAGGATGAGAAATATCAAGAGTCTTAAGTGAAAAACACTAATTGAAATGACTTAATGATCATATGGCATTCCAGATCCAAATGGGCTGAAATTTAGATATATTGTTGTGGACTTCATGGGCCTTTTGTCCATAAAAAACGGATCCAAAGGCACGAGCCAATTTAGAGAACACCTAGCATCAAAATCGTGGCATTGCCGACGTTGGGGGCATTCCTTCCTCTTGAGCCATCTCCAAGCCAACCTTCACTTTGCTCGGCACTCCAGATCTCCATAGGCTTATTTGGCATGAGAAACATGTGGTAGACATTTGGAGACTTTGGAGTAGTTTTGCTCGGAGGTTCGCGAGGAGCATGTGTTGGCGCGACACTCGGCGTCGACGCTCCTTGTTGCAACAAGGAAAACACTGAGCCTTGCTTCACTTGCCCCAGCACTCATGAGTCCTCATATTCACTCTGTTCATATGCCTTGTGGAGATTGAGCGTGCAATTTTGAGGAAGATGGCCATGTGTGCGGCGCCAAGGGCGTCGGCGGTGGCTTCTCCGCGGCACTTGACTCCTTGGTTCCTAGGCGTGGTTTGTCCTTAGCATCTTTACCTTGATGTGATGTAGGCAGAGTCACATCATCCTCCCTCCCTTGAATCAATGCAACCTCGAATCAATGCAACCTACACAAACAAACGTTAAATAGCAAGGTTTTTCAAAAACACCTAAGTACACAATGTTTCTTGCCCTAGCCATGACTGTATGTACTCTCCTAGAATGCATAAGTATGATTTTGAGGGGACTTCCCTTCTTAATATGCAACCTATCTCCTAGAGTTTCACTTGGATGAATAGCATGGGAATGACTAGACAAAATTCCAAGGAAATAAAAGAGATAAACATGATATCTTTGGAAGTGTGCCCTTAGACTGATATGTAAAGCATGAGTAATAGGCAAGAAGACTCCCTTTTCTTTTGTGAGCGGCTTGGTCATCTCATGAGGTTTGACAAAAATGGATGACTTGAGGGCACAGACTTGACTCTTCTCGTTGGGTCTAGGTGGCTTACAATGCTCATGGGGTAGTTGACATACCCATGGTTTCTTCTTCTTATGAACCAAGCTCATGGCATGCTTCCTAGCCTCCTTCAATGCTTCCGCACTCATGGCCACCAACCGGTACCACACATTGTCTTTATTCACACGATTTACATTGAGACAACCTTCATGGATGGCGTTGAGGTCAAACTGTCATGGTCGCCCTAAGATGAGATCAAATGCATGAGTAGGCATCACCACAAATGTTGCCCTATCCAAGTAGGCTCCCAAGCTAAAGCTCACATGCACCTTCTTATCCACATTGATCTTATGACCCTCATTCACAATCCTATCACAAGGGGTAGACTTTGTGGCTGAGTCACAAGACTTAACCTTTGAACCACAGACTCAGAAATCATGTGTTGATCACTTCCACTATCAACCAAGGACAAGAAAGGTTGGTCATGGCTAGCATTGGTGCATAGGTGGTGGAAGCTTTGCTCTCGTTGTCCATAGTCAACCGTGGGGTGAATTCTATAAAAGGCACCTCCAAAATCCCTTCTTCATCAAATATTAGAGGCATCTTGAAAAGCTCTTCTTCATCAAACATAGGAGGCATCTCTGAAAGTTCCTCTCCATCATATATTGACTCCATGTTTGCATAGGTATCATACCTTGGATCAAAAGGCTCTTCTTTCACCTTAGAGATCACAAAGCATTCTCCAATGGCAGTCGTGGCATGGATCTCTTCCTCCTTAGTTGGCTTCACTTCTTCCACATCTTCCTCATGCTCATCTTCTTAAATGTAGTCTCCATGCGCATTCAAGAGCACTTGCCTTCTAGTTGGGCAATCTTTTGAAAAATGTTCTCTTCCAAGGCACTTGTAGCACTTCATGTCCCTAACATGTGTCATGTATTCCTTTTTAGGAACTTGATCATGATGGGACACCTCACGTCTAGGTGGTGCCTCTACTTGGTCATACTTAGGCTCAAGCCGCCTAAGGTTGGATGAAGATGAATGAGAATTGGATCAAGTTCCCCATGGTATTGTGCTAGGTGTACTCTTCTTCTTTTGAAAGTTTTGGTATACTTGTGTGGCATAATGCAACACTTCCTCAATCTGCACATTTGGCCCAAACCTTTGCAAATCCACAATTTGCCCAATGTGTGAGTACAAGCTTCCCATGAACTTAGACACAATGTACATATCCGGGAAATACACCCCATATTTGAACACAAGATGTTTGATCTCTTTATAGAACTCATTTGGTGTTCTTCTCTCTTGCTTCTCAAGCTTGACATGAATCTTGTCAATATAATCCTGAGGAACAAATCTGAAATTCATTACCTCCTTGAGTTCATTCCAAGTGGAAATAGGAGGGTAGTTTTTGTAGGCCCTTTCCTCCTTGTCTTCCAACCACCATGAGTATGCAAATTCAGTGAAATGGATAGTGGCTATGGACACTCTTTGCACATCCAAGTAGTTATAGTGATAAAAAATGGCCTCGGTCTTGGACAACCAATCAAGATAGGTCTCCACCTCGGATGTGCCAGCAAAGGGTTGAATGGACAACTTAATCCATGATGATGCTCTCTTCCATAGGCTCTCTCATCCTCTTGGTAGCCATAGTCGCAAGGTCTCGGCACTTGCACTCTTGGAGGTGCTTCACGGGTCCTCACTCTCTCCTTTTAGTCTTGAGGTTCGAATGGAACACGTCTTGGCATCATCAAAGGCCCACATGGTTGTTGATAAGGCCTCCTCACCATCCTCTCAAATACGGGCTGAGTGGTGGTGCCTTGGAGAGATGGGGTGGTTGGCCTCCGGGGAGAAAGAATTCTCCATGTCATCTTAATGGAAGCTAGGGGAGGAGCTTGTCTTGAAAGTGGGCATGCTCTCTTGGCTGGCTTGAAGCACCAGCCCCTTAGAAGTCATCTTGAAGGTCTTCCCTACATGGAGACTCACGTTGTTCTTCCACAACACTCCCTCTCCTAGGACTCCTAAGCCTTTGTTCCAATTTTTCATCTATGGCTTGCAGAAGATCAATACGGGTCTTCTCAAACAACATTTGGATGTCCTCTAGGGTAAGAGGCCTTCCCTCACTAGATTTGTCCATGTGACCCTTTCCTCTTAGACTGGACATGACTCCTAAGACAAAAACTCAAAACAACAAGGAACACACAAGATTAGTGAAAACAGAATCACTAGTTCAAGTTGAGATTCTTACCTCAAGCTTCTTTAGCCTTCACTCTTCAAGCCGCAACAAGGGTTTAAGTGGTTAGTCTCCTAGACTACTCGGTCCTCCTCAAGATAGCCCCACACAAACACTTGAAACCACAAGATTGTTATGCCAAAATTCACTAAGCACCAAGGTATGCCTCGGAGTTGTGTTTAGTCAAAAGAGTTACTTATTTTCGACACAAACTTATGCACATTAGGTCTTTGCAAGACACAAGTAAGTCACACAAGAAGCTACTAAGCACTTAGGCCTTCCAAGTCAACACACAAAAATTTCAGCAAATAAACAAAGGCTCGTTTCTTTCTTGGTTGGTGTAATATTTCTATGGCCTTCCCTTTTGTTACGTAGGCCGGGTATTTCTAGATCCAATAACTCTTTCTCGAGCTTACTATATTTCGATCACTTTTGTGAACACTTCAACTCAGTTCACAACAATTTAGAACTTTTCTGACACAACTTTCAACACAACCGATTTTCAACTTCACTTCTTACAATATTTCTTCACTTCCGGCCTAAGTGCGTTTCCCGTATCTTATTCTCTCACTTATATCATGCAAATGACAAAAGTTAATAAATAAGTGCAGAACATAGCATCAAAGAAGGGACTTAATGGTCTTCTAGGTGAAAGGTTGGTTTTAATGAAGTTGAATTGATGAAGCTTAGTTTAATGAATTCGGTTTAATAAAGCATGGAGATTCAATTGGATTTCAGTTTAGTACATATGCAAGGTTATCTTCAACCTCCTAACAATGGAAGCAAGGCCACGAAATTGTAGGATACACACATACATACTAAAATTCGGCAATCATAACTCACAAGAAACATGGTCAAAACTTGGCGATTTTTGCATGAACCTTACTTGCGACTTTCAAGGGCAAGGTTAGAAGAAATCTTGAGGGAGGCTCTGATACCACTTGATAGCCTTTGGATAAGGATCTTCGAAGCTGGTCAAGGAGAAGTTGCCACCAAAGCCCTCATATTCCTCTTTGGTGCCGACGACATATGGTTAGTGTTAATGGGGTTTTGGTCGAGTGAATGATGGGATTTGAGATGATGATTTAAGGGGATAGGTCATTGAATATTAGAGGATATATACACCAAAAATATTTAGAGAAAAGGTAGGTTTGATCATGGATGTTGGCACCACTCTCGCAACTACATTCCTTGGATAAACTCACCAAGGAGATGGACGCCAAAATTGAGTTCTTGAGGGTTTTCTTTTTGTGAAAACTCAAGAGATTTGTTGAAGTTCAACGTGCTTAAAATGGCTGAAAACAAGTTACTTATAGCTACGAAATCCCAAGAGTTATAAGGATGAGAAATATCAAGAGACTTAAGTGAAAAACACTAATTGAAGTGACTTAATGATCAAATGGCGTTCTGGCTCCAAATGGGCTGAAATTTGGATATGTTGTTGTGGACTTTGTAGGCCTTTTCTCTATCCTTTAGATCTCCAAAATTTTCATCATTTTCATCTGAAATCGGTTTGAGAAACTAAGACACCGGATTCGTATCTCCTAGGGTACCAGAGAAGGAGGAAGAGGCAATTTTGTTGGATTTGCACTTGACAAGTTTTGTTTTGTTTTTTATGTTTTCAGAGGATGTGATGACGAATGAATCGGCGGTTTCTACAATCGTTAACCTTGATGTAGAGTGAGTTTCTCTATTCTATTACTTTTAGATGTTGGTTATGAAATTGTCAAATTTGTTTGAATGAGTCATATTTGGTGTTTGTTTGACTTTAGGTTTCTTCAAGAAAAGCTTAGGTTTTGAATTGAGCTTTGTGGAATGACTTGCAAACAACAAGAATTTGACAAATCTGCTCCCGGAAGAGTTGTCAGACTCAGATGGCAACAAATGTAAAGTAATCTACCAACACTAGTAAGGGTGAACATGCTCTTAAAGTACTATTTTTTTTTTATCAATGCATATTAAACATTTAATACATGAGAAAAATGCTAGGTACGAATTTTCACAAACACTTGGTTTGCAAGATTTGAGTAGTAAACCAAAAGTCATCAACCAAAGAGAAAATCTCACTAAATCATCACATAAACACAATTGGGCTACTCCCAATCTTAACATTTCAAATTACTCACTCATAATTTGCAGGAACATGACATAAAACATCAATACAACCATCATAAACGTGGGAATAATGATGAACAAAGAAAGAAATAAAGAAAATGAGTAAGAGATACTTATCATTCAACTAAATCCTAGAATTTTCATCGAATTATGAGAAAGTTTGAGACTTAGTTCCTCTTCCTCGCTTATATGTGACCCTTACTTTGAATAAGACTTTGAATATGGAAATTTCGTCTTTGCCTTCATTTCTTTGGTCAATCTGTTTCTTTACTTCATCTCTTTATTTGTACATGACTAGCTATTGTGAAATAATTGACATGAATTAAATAAACCTAGCAATGATGTTCGACATCTTGTGATCCCCTTTTTCCATAGGACTCTTTATTTGTACATGACTCACCTTGGATTTCCAACTGACTTATTGATAGCATCCATGGAAGGACAAGTCAAAGGCCTCTAAGGAAAAGGCTTAAGAAAAAGGAAAAGTCTTGTGAGGTTTGAAGTTCTTAGTTCCCATCACATTCTGGACAGTCTTCAGTAAAATGGTCATACATGTGGCTAAAAACTTAATCTCAAGATGATTCAAGATGTGTTGGAAACTGGATTCAAAGATATAAAACTTCATAGTTTACGTCAAATAAAAACTCCAACAGGAAGATTGTCAAAATTAAATTTTCCAAAAGGAAATATAATTTCCAGTGGGAATTATCCACTTTCCTTATTTATCTAGATTTATCTTTTCTTCTATTTTGGTATTCATTCTGTTTATTGTTAATTAGTTTTGAAATTCTTAATTAGTTTTAAGATAATTTAATATTAGATAAGAAGAATTAGGGTCCAAACTTGTTTGATTCCGTCGTTTCTTCTTTAGCAAGTTTCTTATCTTTTCTAGTATCTAGATCTTTTCTAGTTTCCTTATCTCTAGCATAAGATAATTTGCTTCCTTTGTAAGCATTAGGCAAGAAATTAGGTTTATAAGTACGTGTTATTTTCATTCAATAAAGTTTAGTTTTTGGTTTAATTCATAAATTCAAGGTGATCTCCTTGCTAAACAACCAGGCTTTCCCAACAAGTCAAAGACTCAACGTTTATCCTAAAATTCAATCAAGCAATAACGTTTGCTTATCCCCCAATCAAGACTCATCACGTTGAGTCTCCCATCAATCAATCCTAGACGCCATCACGTTGGTTGCCTACTTATCCGATTCTTGAAGGTTTTGAGGAAAGATGCTTGCTTTCAAGACAAGACGTACACTAGAAGCATAGAAACTAAAACAAAAGACAGAAACAAAAAGGAAAATTCGACTAGAATCTACTCTTCAAAAAACAATTATGAAGATATGTTCTTTGAATTGTAAGGGGGATAGGAAGAAAAAACATATGTATTGACATTATATCATTCTACAAAACTGGAAAAAAAATCAACTTATTGCACTCTTGAAACGTGAACAGATAAACAACCTCTTGAATGTATTTGGAAAAAAGTGGGTTTTTTTAAGTTTTTCTTTTCTCCTGCTATTGGATTTTCCGGAGGACTATGTGTTATGTGGAAAACATACCATGTGACAAATGAAAATATTGAACTAGAAGGTATTAATGCTAGATTCATTAGTATGAGATACACAAAAATGAAGACAAATACTAAGTTGACACTAATACTTGCTTATGCTTCACAAAATGAATCCGCAAAAAATGCTTTTTGGGACGAGATGGTCCTATTTATTAAAAACAACACTCTTCCTTGTACGAGAGACTTAAATGAAATTCAATGCTCTTTGGAGAAAGTTGGGAGACAAATTGGAAATATCTACATATACAATAGACTAACAAATTTGAAAAATGAATGTGAACAACTGGATATTCCCACACAGGGAAATTATTTTACGTGGAGAAAAAATAAAATGGAAATAGATAACATCTATGAAAACTTGGTAGAGCTCTGATCCATAACCAAATCTTACAATGGTATCCGAACATTAAAACGAAAAACCATGCATTCACAAACTCCGACTATTGCCCAATTTCAATTGACCTAATTAAAATAACACCTCATAAAAATCAATCTTTTAAATTTGAAAAAAAAAATTAGATGACCAAAAAGAACTTCAATAAGTCTGTGTCCTATAATATACAATATTATATCAAAAATATTGAAAGAATCGATGGAAAAATTGGTTCACCCTCTCCCATGCGCCTTTGTGGCACATCGAGCAATCCAAGACAAGATCGTGATTGTTCATGGAAATGGCTTGACATGGATATATTATTATATTGCAATCAAACTTGACATGGAAAAGGCTTATGACCGGATTGAATGGAAATTTATCCTAGACATCTTGAAAAAATTCAAATTCTACGACAAATTTGTAAACTAGATCAAACAGTGCATCTCGACTGTTTTATTTCATTTTTAGTTAATAATGGACCCACAAAAATCTTTAAACCAAGGAGGGGACTTTGCCAAGGAGATCTGTCATATCCATATTTGTTTATTCTTGGAGCAGAAATCTTGGCCAGGAGATTATTATCAACCGAAAAAAATGAAAAATCAATTGGATTCCCATTGATACAAAGAGGAACAAGAATCCCCTTTTTAGACTTTGCAAATCACATCATGATATTTTCAAAAGCCAACCACGAGAACTATAAAGAAATAAAATAAATAATTTATGAATATTGCTCCATATCTGGATAAAAGGTTAATTTTCATAAGTCAGTCTTCCAGGTTACTCAAAAGGTTCCAAACAAGAAAAAACACGAGATCCATGGGATTCTAACCATTACAAATATGACATCACTTGAAAAATACCTAGGTTGCCCAATAAAAATGGAAGGGTCAATTCGCACACCTTTGACGAAGTAATAGTTAAGACGAGGAATCACTTTACTAAATGTAAGGCTAACTCTTTATCACTAACAGGGAGAACTGCACTTATAAAATCAAACTTTGTAGAAAGACCCAATTTCATCATGCAAAGTTTTATGCTATCTACAACAACTCGTAATGAGATTGATAGAATCAACATATCATTTTTCTTTAACAAGGACCAAACACCTGAAGCGCTAATGTGATGGAACAAAATATGCCAGCCTACCCATCTTGGCGGATTGGGACTAAGTAAATCAAAAGATAGAACTGTGCATTATAATTTGAACTTCTATGGAAAATCTTAGTAGTATCGAATAACCTCTAGGTTAAATTTTTAATAGAAAAATCTTAACAGAACTACACTTATAAAATCAAACCTTGCAGCGAGACCCAACTTTATTATCCAATGTTTTCTAGCTACCTACAATAACTCATAATGAGCTTGATAGAATCAACAAATCTTTCATATGGAACAAAGACCAAACACACAAACCACTAATCGGATGGAACAAAATATGTCAGCCTACCTATCGTGACAGACTAAAACTAAGGAAATCAAAAAATATGAATAACCTTAGCAGAACCGAATACCCTATGGGTTAAAAATTTAACAAAAAACTACTTAGAGAATCAACATGTACTAAAATATGAAAAGAAATAAAGTTATTTGTTGCAGTGGAATAACATAATGGACATTAGATATGAATTTGAAAAAGGACTAATTTGGCAAGTTGGTGATAGGAGAACCATTGGATTCATAAAGGATAGATGGGTCTCAGAAAAACCACTAAGTGAAATATTGACTATTCCGACCGAAATAAACCCTAACATCTTGGTTGAAGAATTCATTGATGGGCACAAGAAATAGAACATTCTAATTATCCAATATCTATTACTTAGGAAATTGTAACTATAATTTATGATATCCCTAACCCAATTAACCAAATAATAGACCGATAACAGACCGATTATATTGGCAAATCAACAAAAATGGTTGGTTTTCGACTAAATCAGCAATGTTTTAATCAATAAAAATACAAACTACACAACTATGACTCCACTTAAGTTTGGAAATTGCATTCATATCCTAAAATTCAAAACTTCTTATGGAAAAAAATGGACTACCAACAAAAACAAGACTACAAGAAAAAAGGTATAGCAACTCCACCGGGTTGCATCTCTTGCAACTCTCAATTTGAAGATACAGACAATATTCAGTTAAAATGCAAACACACACTACAAGCAATCAAGAAAATTAATAATGACACAAAAAATTATATTCAGAACTTAAACCTCAATTATCAAAAAAAAGAAGAATGTTTAGATGAAATTAGACATAAATTAACAATTTGAAGAACTAGCAACCAATGTTCTAAAAGACGCTAGGCAGGAGCTAGGCGGTGAGGAGGGGCCTAGCGCCTAGGCGGCTAGGCGGGGGCCTAGGCTAATTAGAATTGTATCGAAAAAATTGGAAGAATTGAGAGGTTTGAAGCAAAGAATGGAAAGAATTGGAAAATTTTGAAGAAATTGAAAACAAAAAACATAAAATAGAACTAAACCTAGCCCGCCTAGACCCGCCTAGTCCGCCTAACCCGACTTGTCCGCTCAGCCCGATTAGAACCCGACTTGTCTACCTAGACCCATCCTAGAACCTGCCTAGGCCCCGCCTAGCCTCTCAGCCACTTAACCATTCCGATTTGGGCAAAATCAGATCGGTGTCAGGCCGCCTAGCCTAATTTTTAGAACAATGCTAGCAACTACTTGGTGGTGCATTTGGTATCATAGGAATCTGAATACCTTCACACAAATTAACCAAACAGCTCCAACGATCAAGGACCTAACCAGATTCACTCAAAATACGATCTCTTGCTAGAATAAAACACAACTGTGGAATGACAATTGACATATCAAAGATGAGGAATGCAAATATGAGAAACGAGAGATTTTTAAGATGGAAGAAACCATCGGACAAAGTAAAAAAAATAAATGTGGATGGATCTTGTAAAACTAATTACAACTCAACGATTGGATATATATTAAATGAAAAGGCTGAATCAATACTTATTATGGCGAAAAAAGGTGGAAAATCAACTGCAATCAGAACAAAAGTGCTAGTTATGCGTAACGCACTCGTAAAGGCAAGAGACAACATTGAAATAGAAAGTGACAACCTTACAATTGTAAATGCCCTAAATTTAATATGGAATTATCCATGGGAGATCGATATTCTTATTTGTGATGTCCTTTTTATTTTATAATCTTTTGTGACAGTCCAGATTCATCATATCTTCCATTAAATTAACTCGGTGGCTAATTCTATTGCATATCTTTGCCATGAGTTTTCGCTGGAAGAAATACTAACTAAACTGGAAATTCATATTCTCATCCAAAAGGATGATATAAGATGATTTTCAAGTAGAGTTTGTTACTTGTCTAATTTTTATCATATTTAAAAAATGTTTAAACTGAAAACGTTTTGACACTGTTAGAAATTTGTATGAACTCAAAAAATTCCCAAAAGATAATAAATCATTTTTAGGGAAGAAATCGTAAAAGTAATTAGAGAATGGCCCATCATTTGTGAACTCGGAATTTTCATAAAAGATAATAAACTTTTGTCTTATTAATTTCATTAAAGGCATTTAAGATTGTCCTTGGGAAATTGAAATTGTTGTTACATATATTGTCATTGACGTCCATTTCTTATAGTAAATCCACATTAGACACATTTTCAAAATGATGAACTGTTATGCCGATAGAATTGTCAAACTAAACATTAAATAATTTGTTTCTAACTTGAGATTTGATTCAGAACTTCACATTTTCACATGCAAAGATGTTCTAGAATGGTCTTCGAATATAAAGTAAGATCACTCTAATTTTTTCTCATTAAAAAAAACGATCCACCCGTTGGAAAAAATGGATTGGGCTAGATAGAATGGATGCGGTGGTGGGGCCCAAACCCAACTTGGATCACGTAACTAGAAAAGTCATTGGGGAAACCGGATAGCCACACGTGCACACTTTGACGCATAAAAAGGGAGCTTCTTGGTACTCTAGGCCTTGTTTGACACATTATTAATAAAGACTTTTTTGCAAAAAAGTACTTTTTCTACTACTTTCACATTTCCCGATAGCACCCAAATTTTAAATTTTAAAAACTACTTCTCCCAAAAAAGTATTTTTTAACCAAAAAAGTCCTTATAAATACACTTACCAAAAAAGTACTTTTTACAAAAAATCTATTTCTTCTTTTTTAGTAATCCTTATTTTGCATTATTATCTCCTTAACGATACAAATCTTATTGGACTATATCACCCCTAGGATATTCTTTTTTTTTGGTAAAAGGATATGGGGCACTCTCGCACGCTTTATTAATCAATAAAAAACAACTAACATCTAACCATCCGAGGCATTGCAATACCCTGCATGTGATCCGACAGAAAAGGAAAAACACTACTAATAGGTTCAACTAAAACATGCAAACCAATAGGAAAATCAAAAGCAATACTAGCTAAATGGTCGGCAACACGGTTAGCCTCCCTGAAGATGTGACGGAATTGAACAGTCCAATCCCTACTAATAAAGCTTTGGCACGAACGCAGCAAACTAGCAAGTGGATGAGATAAATCAATCTTCCTGGAAAGAAGATTGATAGCAAGAGAAAAATCAGACTCAAGAATAACCCGTCGACAACTCTGCTCCCACACAATCTGAAGCCCATGATGAATACCCCAGAGCTCCGCCATAAGAACACTACAAATGCCAATGTTCATGACGAAGCCCACCACCCAAGAACCAGACGAGTCTCTAACAACCCCCTGCCGACGCCGCACCAAAAGGGTCTCGCTTAGCTCCATCCGTATTAACCTTAAAGCAATCCATCGCTGGCCTACACCATGCCACCAAGCACTCCTGACGAGGCCGAGTGTTGAGCATGGCAGGACGCCCATCCCACACCTCACTAAATTCCTAAGCATGTTGCACCAAAAAATTGAGTTTGTCAACCATACCCATTCATGACGGATGATACGGGCATTTCTCCATCGCCATATCCACCAAACCACCGTTGCGAATGGGACATTCTGTTGCAATCCCTCCTTGAGTACATAGCAACCCGTGAGCCCCTTGAAAATCCATACCGCAACATCCTCCTGAAAGAAGTCGTTCCCAAAGAAGGAGGCAAACAGACCCCATATTTCCTTAGCCTTGATCGAGTCACGAAACACATGCAAAAGTGTTTCATCCTCATCATCACAGATCGAGAAGGTGGCGTCATTTATCAAATGCCTCTGCTTTCGCTCCGTATTGGTAAGCAGTTTACCTTTAACACCAAGCCATAGAAAATGTCGGATTCTTTCAGTGACTGGAAGTCTCCAAATCACCTCAAGCAGCCGGGAGAAAGCTCTATCAAGAATGGTACTCTCATGAAGAATACAATAAGCACTAACCACCGAGTACTCTCCAGAGGATTCAAAGGCCCAACTCAGTGAATCAGAGGTTTTGTGCAACAGTTGAGCTATAGAGGCCGACAACTTCATAAGCACCATTGTCAGCAACAGGTTGCTAAACAGAGTCCAATTCCATCCACCATGAGGGGTTAAAAAATCAGCCACAGTACGGTTCAGTAATCCCGGATCAATGGGCGCAACAGCATGCTCAAGCAGAGGACGACTCTCAAGCCACCGATCCTCCCAAAAGCGAGCCCTACGACCATTTCCAATAATCCAGCTGGTGCCTTTCTCAACAACCCCTTCGATCCCCGATTTTATAATTTGCCACACATACGACCCCCTGCATGATTTGGTCTGAATAATCTTGCTCTCATTCTGTTGTAACCCATACTTGGCATGCAGCAACTCACCCCAAACACCGGCCTTATGGTTCAGTAAACGCCAACCCAATTTACCCATAATAGCCATATTAGCCTATTTTGCCATTCTAATGCCCAAGCCACCCTCTTTCTTAGGCATACAAACCTGATTCCATGCTACCAAATGTATCTTATGTCTCTCCGAAGTACTCCCCCAAATGAAGGATCAGGGAATGCGGTCCAAAAAATTCCAAATTGACACATGTAATTTCATCGTATTCATGGCATAGAAAGGAAGAGAGGAAAGGACCGCCTTAGAAAACGTAACTTTCCCAGCAAAGCTCAGCGATTTGCTCTTCCAGCCCGCATTTATCATTAGCCTTGGTAATCAACCTTTCAAAAGTATGCTTATTAATCCTTTTATGCAAGATGGGCATTCCAAGAAAGCTCCCTAAATCCTTTGTCACCTCAATCCCACTAGCCTGCTTCAACTGAGAGGCCAAATCGCTGCTAACATTAGCCGAGACAAAGTTCATAGATTTATCACGGTTGATACTTTGACCAGAAGCAAGACTGAAGAGCTGCAAGGTCTCCATCACCACCTGATTCTGGGAGACAGAAGCCTCCGCCATCAAATACCAAACGAGGTAACTGAAAATTATGCTAGAACGTTGCTCCATAAATAATTTTAAAAACATTAAAACGCAATGTTATTTTTATGGAATAAAGTTTAAAACCCGCTCCCTTCTCCTCCTTCCTCCTTTCACGCCCCCATACCCAACTCTAATCAAGGCCACCAATTCCGCCAACTTCCTTGGCTGACCTCCTCGATACAGCCCTCTCCCAATCAACTGTGCACATTCACAGAAAACTTCAACCACCCCAGTCAACTTATTTCTCTTTGATATGGTGTCTCTGCTAGATTCTGAGGGTGCTTCGACCAAGCTTTTCTGCAAATAATTCAATTTTGGCCTTTCTAGAGTCAAAATTGGGATGCAATCCCCCTCAATACAGCTGCTCTGTCTTCCCGTTCCCAGGCAGTGTCTTCACATCTTGGTTTGGGAGGAAACCCATTCTCCTTTTCTGCGTTCTGATGGCGGTTAGGGTTGGCAAGGTCTCTTGGGGGCTCTTTCGTCACTCCTCACCAGATCCATGGATGTTTGTGATGGTCCCTCTGCAAAATTCCTCTGGGCAACTCCCTCCTTGTCCTTTGGTGCTGGGTTCTGGCTTTCTGGGCTTTCCTTGGTGTCACTTGAAGAACATCCGAACTAATCTAAGGTGTACTCAACCATTTACTTCCCTTACTTGTTTAAATTTCTTATGGCATTTCTTCTATGTATATGAATCTTGTATTAGCTTCTCGTTCGCTGACAGTCTCAACAGACCTCACCGTTACCATCTTACTTGTGTCAATCCTATGTTCATGTTTGAACTTGTGTGTGAATTTGCTATGTGGATTGTTGTGTTCTTTTGCGCCCTTCTTACTCTGCTTAAGCCTTTTTACTCCATGTTGCTCTATTACTGACGTGGCTAAAATATGCAATGCAAATATCATTGAATAGCCTAATCAAAGTAAAAGTCCTAACAAACCTACTAAACAGATGTATAGCAAGCAAGCAAGGGTCGAACCCACAGGGAGGAAGTAATCAATCTATGTGTTTATAAGCATGCAAAGTAACAAGGGGGGTTTTGATTATCAAACACAGTAAAGTAAACAACTTTGGTTTATTTGAGAATATGATTGGGGAAAGTAGTTCCACTAGAACGAGATCCATAATACAGAGATATAAGTCGATCACTGAAATCTTATAAATCCAAGTTCTTTTACTATTCTTATGGTTGTTCCCACCTTGATCGTTATTAACTACCAATTCATAAAGTTGTTGATAGTACTTACTACAGTATCAATGGAAGAAAACCTTACCACTAATAAAGCAATAGCAATGCATGCAAGGATATAGGATACATGTGAATAGAAGAAAACCTTACTACTCAACATGCAAATAATTCTCACTCACAATTAAACACTCGTATTCCACTATATGTTTAATCATGTATGCTACTAGATATGCACTCATATTCCACTATATGCAATCCTAGCAATTGATAAATATTACTCAACCTAGTTGGCCAGGCTATGAAGAATAACAATAAATCAATACTCAATATAACTAAGAGAATTAAACCAACACATATAAGAATAAGAACAAGGAATATAATTCTCACAAACGAATCAACTGTATTGCTTCAAACGTCTAGTAGAACAAAGGGAAATTAGTGCTCCATTGAGATGCAAATGAAACCCTAATTGAGAAAAACTACGATGATAAAAGTGTCTCCTTACTCAAGACCTGGAAAATGTCTTAAATAGGCTAGGGAAAAATAAGCTAAACCTATAAATAATACTAAAGGAAATAAGAAAATAAAAATAGGAAATCCGGAAATGCAAATTAGGAAATAATGTCTTCGCTGGCCGCGAGGCGCTTAACAAGTCCACCGCGGGGCGGTGGCTATCCTCTGGCGCGACCAGTTCTTCTCTGAGGTCCACCGCCGGGTCGCGGTGGCTTCTGGCACGGGGCGTCAACTTCTGCCCTCTCCTTCCTTCAACTCTTCACTCCTTCTCTTCTGCTCTTCATTACTACCAAGTGTTGGTAGTCTTCTCCAATTAATCTCCAGCAGATCCTCATCCATCTTCATCTTCTTCAAATAAGCTGTAAATCCCTTGATATCTTCAATTCTCTCCACATTCTCTGGATTACAGACTTAACCCTAAATCTAGTCATAAACTCCTCTAAGTAATGCTAATACTTGCTAGTTAAGGTGTATGGAATGACACCTATCAAATGCCCCCATATTTAGACCTTTACTCGTCCTGAGTAAGCTAATGATAAACCTACTCCCTCAATCAAACACCAAGGTCTCAGGAAGTATAAGAAAATATGACACCAACAATTACAACATCTCAACAATCAGCTCCAGATAACCAAAACAATACGCACAACACAACAATATAATACAACACAATACAACATAGAGTGACAATACTAATCCTAGCCTCCCATCTATCTTCTTATCTATCCAGAGTGACCTACCCGAAACCTCCTTATATCTCCTCTTCTTATGACGCCTCGCCAAGAATAATGAGAAATCCTAAAATCACTCTTCTTCTTTTTCGCTCATTTTGCCAAGGCGCCCTTTCGGGTTTTCACCAAGCCACTCATTTCATTTTCCAATAGATGTACTCACATAAGCTCACGTCACTCTTGACCACATATTACCCTAGCCTAATGTTGGTCCAAGCCACCTGCTTATTACCTAGGCCGCCCTTTTGGGTTTTCGACCTATCCCAGGATTTCATGTATGCCTTTTTTTTCAATTTTTGGCTTTTTTCATTTTTTAATTTTTCTCCTCAACAACGTAGCAAGTATAGAACTCTCCCCCATGCTTAAACATTGCATTGTCCTCAATGTAATGAAAGACAAAAGAATATAAGCATAGGGAAAAGCCAAAAATAACTCACAAACGCCGCTGAGTTGGCTTGGACACTTCCGGTTTGCTGGCGATAATCTCAGTATACGCCCAGGTCTCTAGTGTTGGGCGGGTGTCTTCATCACGTCATCATCTTCTTCTACCGTGCAATCAAAGGGAACCACTTTGGTGAGTAGTGATAAAACAATGATATTAGGATTGCACGGCCTTCTAGGAACACATGGTGGAGCCCAGATATGATCTTGATGGGGGCTCTAGTGTTCCTCCTCCTCAGCTGCCAATTGTAGGGCCAACATCGTTGTCAAATCAAGTATAGGGCAATATATCCTCGTTGACAACATGATGCACACCATCTCCATGGGGAACTCTGGACAGCTAGCCTTCGGTACCACTTTTTTTTTTTTTTACTCCCCGTTTAAGGTTTTTTCGGGGAATGACTTAGTGCAGGGAAAGAAGACTTACATTGGTATGGAAAACACCTTATTCAATAGGCATGGGTTTCTTCCCTGCAGGTTAGTCGGAAACAGAAACAAAAACAAAACACACCGAAATCAAATGCAAAAACAAAGAAAGAAAAACAAGGGAAAAGAATTACATATCTCGGGTTGCCTCCCGGACAGCGCCTTAGTTAACGTCGTTGGCTCGACATCCTACTCATCCTCTCAACTTGGGTTGCTCATAGCAACTGAACACCTGGGATCTGGATCTGGGGGTGCCTCTTTGTATGCTCTATGTTGAGCGTGACCCCCAATCTCCTACACTTCTTTGTGGGTGGACCATTGTGCATACCCATGAACGCACTTGCCATCTTCAGAAATGGCCTACCCAACATCCCAGGGCCTGCATGCTTATCTCGCCCCGTATCCAGTATGTAAAGATTCACCACCTGCATCAAGTTCTCCTTCTTATGCTTCCCCTTCGGTTTCTTCTTGATCATGCCCAGCACCTTTAACATTTCCTTGTAGTGAGGGGTGCTGTCTGCCAGTGTGACCAAGGGAACGGTTTTTATGCAGTCACTAAAGGCCTCATAGATATCCTCGTTGTTTTTTAGCCTTTGAGTATCTCGGGAAGCCTCAAGGAAGGGTGCGACGGGTTGCAGCGCGACGAGCGGGAAGGAGTTGAGACGCACAAACTCATCATAGGCAGCCTCCAGATGGTCGGGGACTGCCGGGGCATTTTCGAGAGAAACGGTTGTCTCTGGAGTATTTCCGCGATCGCGGCACTCCTCCTCATTGTCGCTGAAATCCTCCAGGCTCAAAAAGTACTCCTCTTCCGAAAGCACCTCTGGGAATGGGGCGGTTGGCTTCTCGGAGTAAAGAGGGGGAAAGACCGGACGAACATAAGTATCAACCCAAACCTCATCAGCATAACTGGAATTTTGGACGCCGGGTCGCGCTGGTCTCACCGCAGGGCGCGGCGAAATCTCGCTTTGAATAACTCCATCACTGCGGGGGCGGTGGTCATCGCCGCGGGGCGGTGGGTGTGAGGAGGGATAACTGAGGCTCATCGCCGGGTCGCGGTCAGTGTCGCCGTGGTGCGGTGACATGCATGCTTCTTTAATGGCCTCAGATCTATCGTACCGCCGGGTCGCGGTGAGAGGTGACGCGGGGCGGTCGGTGATTTTCTCCATCTCATATTCGCTCTCCTTTTCAGCACTAGGAGGAACGACCAGTTGCTTTCCACTTCGGAGGGTAATGGCACTCACATTTTCCCTTGGGTTTACTATCGTTTGAGATGGTAGATTCCCCGAAATCCTTGCATCGATCTGTGTAATTGACTCCACCATCTGGTCCACCTGCCTTTCTATATTCTTGATGCTTGACTCCCTAGTTTGAACACGAGCGGCGAAGTGCTGAGTCAAGGTCCTGAGCATCTCTTCAGTTGATATGGAGGAACTTGGATTGGACACTGGTGGGCTATGCTCGTATGCTGGATAGTACTGGTGCGGAGTACCCTGTTGATAGAATGACTGTGGCTCTGGGTAGAACTCCTGGCAGTCAAGGCCATATGGAGGGTATTGATGGCCCCCATAACTCGAATTGGGGTGATTCCTCCACCCTGAGTTGTATGTGTAGGAGTATGGGACACATCTCGGCCTCTGCGGATCAAAACCTCTTGCAGCGTTTACTGCAGCTGCATGTTCAGGAAGTCTTGGGCAATCGTCAGTGGAGTGCAGCAGATCATGACAGAGTCTGCAGGCTCTAACTGGCCTTGCTGCACTGGAAGTTGGGTAGTATCCCCTCTCTGGCGGAAATGAATAGGGGTATGGGTTATCGCGCGGTTCTCCCCAAAAATCCATATCTGTATCAAAAGCAAAAAGAGAAACACACGGAAATCAGTAGCACTGGTGTGGACCATAAGATAGGTCCATACCAAAGTAACATGCACACAAACAAACACACGGAAAGATCAAAACTTGCCTCCCCGGCAACGGCGCCAAATTTGACGTGGCTAAAATATGCAATGCAAATATCGTTGAATAGCCTAATCAAAGTAAAAGTCCTAACAAACCTACTAAACAGATGTATAGCAAGCAAGCAAGGGTCGAACCCACAGGGAGGAAGTAATCAATCTATGTGTTTATAAGCATGCAAAGTAACAAAGGGGGTTTTGATTATCAAACACAGTAAAGTAAACAGCTTTGGTTGATTTGAGAATATGATTGGGGAAAGTAGTTCCACTAGAACGTGATCCACAATACAGAGATATAAGTCGATCACTGAAATCTTATAAATCCAAGTTCTTTTACTATTCTTATGGTTGTTCCCACCCTGATCGTTATTAACTACCAATTCAGAAAGTTATTGATAGTACTTACTACAGTATCAATGGAAGAAAACCTTACCACTAATAAAGAAATAGCAATGCATGCAAGGATATAAGATACATGCGAATAGAAGAAAACCTTACTACTCAACATGCAAATAATTCTCACTCACAATTAAACACTCGTATTCCACTATATGTTTAATTATGTATGCTACTAGATATGCTCTCGTATTCCACTATATGCAATCCTAGCAATTGATAAATATTACTCAACCTAGTTGGCCAGGCTATGAAGAATAACAATAAATCAATACTCAATATAACTAAGAGAATTAAACCAACACATATAAGAATAAGAACAAGGAATATAATTCTCACAAACGAATCAACTGTATTGCTTTAAACGTCTAGTAGAACAAAGGGAAATTAGTGCTCCATTGAGATGCAAATGAAACCCTAATTGAGAAAAACTACGATGATAAAAGTGTCTCCTTACTCAAGACCTGGAAAAGGTCTTAAATAGGCTAGGGAAAAATAAGCTAAACCTATAAATAATACTAAAGGAAATAAGAAAATAAAAATAGGAAATCCGGAAATGCAAATTAGGAAATAATGTCTTCGCTGGCCGCGAGGCGCTTAACAAGTCCACCGCGGGGCGGTGGCTATCCTCTGGCGCGACCAGTTCTTCTCTGAGGTCCACTATCGGGTCGCGGTGGCTTCTGGCGCGGGGCGTCAACTTCTGCCCTCTCCTTCCTTCAACTTTTCACTCCTTCTCTTCTGCTCTTCATTACTACCAAGTGTTGGTAGTCTTCTCCAATTAATCTCCAGCAGATCCTCATCCATCTTCATCTTCTTCAAATAAGCTATAAATCCCTTGATATCTTCAATTCTCTCCACATTCTCTGGATTACAGACTTAACCCTAAATCTAGTCATAAACTCCTCTAAGTAATGCTAATACTTGCTAGTTAAGGTGTATGAAATGACACCTATCAATTACAAAACTCTAACTAAAAAAGCTTCACAAGCTATCATTAAAAATCCTACTGTTGTTATCAACACGAACACTAGCTCCTCATTTCTGGATGTGACTACTCCTAAAACCTACATCAAGGGTTCATCCCCAACTGCTGCTGCTTCTGGTAAATAAGAATTTACCAAGATCAATCAGCTTGCTTTAGTTGCTGATGTTGGTCCTATGGGGCAAAACCCCAAGACTACAAAATCAATACCTGACCTACTTATCATCATCTATAACAGTTTATGGTTTCTTTTTTCTCAGAATTTGCTTCTTCCCTTTGCTATCTGTCTAGTTTTGATTAAGCCTAACTAGCAGGATTGCAATTACACCATTATTAATCACTTTGCCACTATGAATAAACAAAATATAAACATGATTTGCTTCTGTCTTTTTAAGTATGTTTGATCCTCTGCTTCACAAGCAGCTCTTTCTACCATCCCCTCTGTTATTATCAACAAACCAAAGCTACCTCTGGTTGCTAGAAATCTTGATTATAAGGCTTCACAAGCCTGCTGGAAACACATAACCATCCAGGTTAACCCTCACTACAAAACTTTTCTTATATCTAGATGTGTCTTTGAATCCAAGAACAAACTTAACTCTCCCCTGATCTTGATCGATCTTTGCTCCTTATTTGTTATGATTCATATTCTCAAGAACAAACAAAATTCTCCCATTTACAATCCTAATTGTCTTTTATTTACACTCACCTTCTGTATGATTCCTATTACTTTTTTGAAATATGATGGATTTCTCCACCAACTGATCTACACTACCTTTGCTTTGACTATGCATGGTCCTTTTGGATTAATACATCCAGTCGAACAGACCTTCCTGGATGGGGCTCTGGTGGTGTTATGCTTCTCTTCTCTCTGGGTTGAAGACCATTGCCCTATTTCAGTTGAATTAGAAAACCAATCTCATATAAAATCTCAACCATTCAAATTTGAGAGAATATGGACCCATAGAAAAGATTTTGAAAATATTGTTAAACAAGCTTGGCATATCAACCCCCAAGGTTCTAATATGTACAAACTCATGAAGAAAACTTACGCTCTAAAAAACAGTGCTAAAAATTAGAACAAAACCACATTTGATAATGTCTTCAAACAACTAAAAGAAGTAGAAGATGCACTAACAATAATCCAAAAAGACATTATTCTCAACCCAAATAACAATCTACTTATCAAACAGAATAGATTAATAAACAAAAAAGAGAATCTCCTCTCCTTTCATAAAAATTAATGGAGTCAGCGTGCCAAAACTAAACACATAAAATCAATTGATACGAACTCAAACTACTTTCATCGGTTAGCTACTGGTAGACGCAGTATGAAAATTATCCGAGAAATTCCTACAAATGATGGCACGATTATCATTGGACACGAAAATATCCGCAATGAAATTAAAACTGACTTCAAAAAGAGATTCAAAAAAAAGCAATATAAACAATAATATTCTCACAGAATACCTCACAAATATCAATAATGAAATCACTACCCAAGAAAATGATGAATTAACTAAAAATGTTACAAATGAAGAAATCAAAAAGGTTGTTTTTGGTCTTGGATGTAATAAGTCCCTAGGCCCTGATGGTATGTCTGCCTTATTCTGCCAAAAATATTGGCACATAGTGGGACCCACTATTATCAAAGCTGTCAAAAGCATCTTCCACTCAGGAAAACTTCTTAAGCAAATCAATCACACATTTATAACTCTCATACCCAAATGTGATAACCCAAATTCTACAAATCACTACAGACCTATCAGTTTGTGCTCAACCATTTACAAAGTTATATCAAAATTATGACTGATAGAATGAAACCTATCCTAAATAATCTGATCCATCCACTACAAGGGGCATTTGTATCTGAAAGATCAATCCATGATAACATCCTAATAGCTCATGAAATTTTTCACTCCTTTCGTGCTAAGAAAGGAAAAGAAGGATGGGTAGCTATAAAACTCGATATGGAAAAAGCTTACGGAAAAATTGAATGGGAATTCATTCTAACAGTCCTTGAAAATTTTGGATTCGCCACACGATTTATCGGGTGTAATGAATGTATCAAAATTGTATCCTTCTCGGTCTTAGTTAACAATGGACCAACTGATATCTTTTATCCTGAAAGAGGACTACGCCAAGGGGACCCCTTATCTCCATTCCTATTTATTTTAGGTGTAGAAATCTTAGCTAGAAAACTTCAAAAAGAGAGCACAAGTAGTAACAACCAATTGGGATTTCAAATCTCTAGAAGGGGCACTAATATTCCCTTCCTAGCCTTTGCGGACGACATCCTTATCTTCGCAAAGGCTAACCAAACTGCCTGCTCCAAAATAAAAAATATTATAAAAGATTATTGTTCGATATTTGGACAATGTGTTAATTTCCAAAAGTCTAGCTTTCAAACAACTAACAACATCTCAAACCAAACTAAATACTTAATCCAATTTGTACTAAGCATCCCTAGAACAACATCTTTAGAAAAATATCTTTGGTTGTCCTATCATTAATGGGAAAGTTAACCACGACACTTTTAAAGAGACAATCTTATCAACCACAAATCAGCTAACAAAATGGAAAGCTAACTCTCTCTCTCAAGAAGGTAGAGCTACGCTAATCAAATCTAATCTAGCATCTAAACCAAACTTCTTGATGTAAAGCTTCATGCTACCATCCTATATACACAAAGAACTTGACACAATAAACAGAACTTTCTTCTGGAATAAAAACTTGTCATACAAACCCCTAATAGGATGGGATAAAATATGTAAAAATAAAGAAAACGGAGGAACGGGTATTAGAAAGACACAAGACATGAATAAAGCTCTACAAATAAAACTCATCTGGAAACTATTTGCAGAACAAAACAATATCTGGGTTAAAATCATTAGCGATAAATATCTCAAAGAGACTAACGTTCTTCACTACTATAAAAAAGGCAACCCTGGCAATGGTCACAGCTACTCAAACTTATAAAAAAATTCCAAACTGGCCTTCATTGGCTAGTTGGGGATGGAAAATCTATTTAATTTGGACTGACAATTGGCTAGCTAATCTAAATCTCCAAAACAACATATTACCAAATACTGTTATCAACCCATCAACAAAGGTATGTGATTTTATTGACAATAATAAGTCACGGAACAAAGATAAACTAAAGAAAATTCTAAACCAACACATCGTTGATTGCATGATAGATATACCTATCCCTCATAACCAAATCCCTAACAGATTGTACTGGGCTCCTAATAAAAATGGCTGGTTTTCTACGAAATCAACCTTTGAACTAATTGCAAAGAAGCAAACTCCTTCAACCAATAACCTTGCATGGATTTGTACGTTGGATACATATCCAAAAGTGAAAAACTTTATTTGGAAAATTTGTCATGATGGCCTTCCCACAAAACACAGACTAGCACAGAAACATGTTCCAGTTCCTCTAGCATGTGATTCTTGCAACAACCCCCTTGAAGACCTAAACCACTCCCTCCTACAATGCCCTTTCACTCTTAAACAAATCAAAGAACAAAATGTGACAATTGAGAATATTGTTCGAAATATCGTTTCTACCAATAAAAAACCAAGTGAAATTTTTTCTAAACTACAATCTCTACTTACCAAAAAAGAATTTGTCTGCCTCACCACTACTTGGTAGGATATCTGAATTAATAGAAACCAAATTATCTTTAACACTGACACAAATGATAAGATTAGAAACCTATCGCAATATATTTCCACACTAATCAAAAACTGGGAAAAAACAAAGGGAGCAGAAAATGATGACTTCACACTACCTAAAAGTATTCTACACCATATCAGAAAAACCAAATTTCTAAGATGGGAAAAACCAAATCAATATTTTTACAAAATCAATTTCGATAGATCAAAACAAACTAATGGTGAAGCTGGCTTTGGCTTCATCATTAAAAATGATAAAGCTGAAGTAATTCATATAAAAAGTGAACATTGTGGTTTTAACAACATACTAATGACTGAAGCACTAGCATTAAAACATAGCATTTTTTATGCTAAAAATTTAAACATCACAAAGTTACAAATTGAAGGTGATAATCTCTGCCTTATTAACTCTATTAAAGGCATATGGGATTGTCCCTGGGAAATTGAAATGGTTGTCGCGAACATCTTGGTCGACAACCATTTTTTCCAGGATGTCCAACTTACACATTTTTAGGGAGGTGAACTGTACTGCTGATCGCATTGCTAAACTCAGATTTTCACCATTTGTGTCTAACCCTAGTCTCGATTCAGAACTTCATGTTCTCATCCGCAATGATGTTCTAGGCTGGTCTTCGCATAGAAACTAAGACCAGTCTAATTCTTTTCTCATTAAAAAAAATTAAGTGTATATAATGTCAATGTTGGATAGTAACTAGTAAGCAATGAATTGCATGAAATTATAAAATCATATATTTATCCTTTTTTTTATTTTACACGTAATTGCACCAAGTTTACAATTTATACTTAAAGTACAAACTTAAAGATGCATATTTTAGCAATCAAAGTACATATTTATGCACAAAAGTGTATTCAATAGTGTATTCAATGTATACACGCATTAAAAAAGTTGAGCATATTTATATGTTTACATTTAATAAATAGCCTTATGTTATGGCCGCTCCCCGACTTACGGCCTTTACGCTACTACTGTGATGTGAGCGGTTCAAATTGGTTTGTTTGATAAATATGCATGTTTAATTAGTATGTAAATGTAGCTAAACTTTAGAATTGAGTTTAAAAAATGTCCAACTCATTCAAGAAGATAGGGATAATTGGTTCATATAAGGCATCATGAGTTTTGATACAACTGATTTTGGTAGTTAACTTTAGAAGTAAATTACATATAATTATATTCATATTTCCCTTTACATATTTTTGAAAGTAATAACCTTATCCCTAAAGAGTTATGAGATATCTTGAAAGCTTAATCAACTAAATTTCTTTTTGTTTACAAAGTTTTCTAAAGTCGTATTAATCCCCGTGGTAAAAATTTAAAATTCATATATGAAATTATATTTGACAACTTTATTATTCTATATAGATTATAAATAATTAAAGAATCTTATTTTATTAGAAAGTATAGAAGAAAATAATTTTCCAACACTGGCCACATATTTTCACAAGTTACATGACTTTAAGTTACGAATCAACATAATATAGTGTTTGAATATTATTTATAATATGTCAAGACTAAACAAGGACTTATCATGAAAATTCAATATGCTATAGCATATTGAGACATGACCATATAAGAAATTTCATGAATAACCAATAACATGATTTTAAGTATATAATTCTTATTGCGTATAAAATAATAAAATGATAGTCAACTTTTTTAACAAAATCACAACTGAATATTGCATGTTGAATAAAGTGTCATCGAAAAACATAGTGGCTTAAAACAAATCCTTTCTGCATCTATGTCCGACCACCCCATCATTTCTTATCGGATTTGAAAATAAAAATGGATGTGTGCCACTATAAGCATCTTAAGAACATATATGATCGGGGACAGACCCACGTGGGGCCTAGTGGGGGCTATTGCCCCACTGGATTTTTTTTTTAAAATGTTATATGAAGAAAAAAAAAGGTAAGTTGTGAGCAAGAAATGTTTATGGTCTAGTAGTCGTGTGATCCCTGGTGGCTTCTTCCGACAAAGTGCCTCTAGATTGTGTCTTGTTTCTGCTCAAAATCAATTTCGATGGATCAAAACAAACTAATGGTGAAGTTGGTTTTGGCTTCATCATTAGAAATGATAAAGCTGAAGTAATCCATATAAAAAGTGAACGCTGTGGTTTTAACAACATACTAATGACTGAAGCACTAGCATTAAAACATAGCATTTTTTATGCTAAAAATTTAAACATCACAAAGTTACAAATTGAAGGTGATAATCTCTGCCTATTAACTCTATTAAAGGCATATGGGATTGTTCCTGAGAGATTGAAATGATTGTCGCGAACATCTTGGTCGCTAACCATTTTTTCCAGAATGTCCAACTTAGACACATTTTTAGGGAGGTGAACTGGACTGCTGATCGCATTGCTAAACTCAGTTTTTCACCATTTGTGTCTAACCCTAGTCTCGATTCAGAACTTCATGTTCTCATCCGCAAGGATGCTCTAGGCTGGTATTCGCATACAAACTAAGTGCAGTCTAATTCTTTCCTCATAAAAAAAATTAAGTGTATATAATGTCAATGTTGGATAGTAACTAGTAAGCAATGAATTGCATGAAATTCTAAAATCATATATTTATCCTTTTTTTTATTTTACACGTAATTGCACCAAGTTTACAATTTATACTTAAAGTACAAACTTAAAGATGCATATTTTAGCAATCAAAGTGCATATTTATGCACAAAAGTGTATTTGTGTATTCTATGTATACACGCATTAAAAAAATTGTTTAATTAGTATGTAAATGTAGCTAAACTTTAGAATTGAGTTTAAAAAATGTCCAATTCATTCAAGAAGATAGGAATTATTGGTTCATATAAGGCATCATGAGTTTTTATACAACTGATTTTGGTAGTTAACTTTGGAAGTAAATTACATATAATTATATTCATATTTCCCTTTACATATTTTTGAAAGTAATAACCTTATCCCTAAAGAGTTATGAGATATCTTGAAAGCTTAATTAACTAAATTTCTTTTTGTTTACAAAGTTTTCTAAAGTCGTATTAATCCTCGTGGTAAAAATTTAAAATTCATACATGAAATTATATTTGACAACTTTATTATTCTATATAGATTATAAATAATTAAAGAATCTTGTCTTATTACAAAGTATAGAAGAAAATAATTTTCCAACAATGGCCACATAGTTTCACAAGTTACATGACTTTAAGTTACGAATCAACATAATATAGTGTTTGAATATTATTTATAATATGTCAAGACTAAACAAGGACTTATCATGAAAATTCAATATGCTATAGCATATTGAGACATGACCATATAAGAAATTTCATGAATAACCAATAATATGATTTTAAGTATATAATTCTTATTGCGTATAAAATAATAAAATGATAGTCAACTTTTTTAACAAAATCACAACTGAATATTACATGTTGAATAAAGTGTCATCGAAAAACATAGTGGCTTAAAACAAATCCTTTATGCATCTATGTCCGACCACCCCATCATTTCTTATCAGATTTGAAAATAAAAATGGATGTGTGCCACTATAAGCATCTTAAGAACATATATGATCAGGGACGGACCCACGTGGGGCCTAGTTGGGGCTGTTTCCCCACTGAAATTTTAAAAAAAATGTTATTTGAAGAAAAAAAAGGTAAGTTGTGAGCAAGAAATGCTTATGGTCGGTCGTGTGATCCCTGGTGGCTTCTTCCGACAAAGTGCCTCCAGATTGTGTCTTGTTTCTGCTCAAAATCAATTTCGATGGATCAAAACAAACTAATGGTGAAGTTGGCTTTGGCTTCATCATTAGAAATGATAAAGCTGAAGTAATCCATATAAAAAGTGAACGTTGTGGTTTTAACAACATACTAATGACTGAAGCACTAGCATTAAAACATAGCATTTTTTATGCTAAAAAATTAAACATCACAAAGTTACAAATTGAAGGTGATAATCTCTGCCTTATTAACTCTATTAAAGGAATATGAGATTGTCCCTGGGAAATTAAAATGATTGTTGCGGACATCTTGGTCGAAACCCATTTTTTCCAGGATGTCCAACTTAGACACATTTTTAGGGAGGTGAATTGTACTGCTGATTGCATTGTTAAACTCAGTTTTTCACCATTTGTGTCTAACCATAGTCTCGATTCAAAACTTCATGTTCTCATCCGCAATGATGCTCTAGGCTGGTCTTCGCATAGAAACTAAGACCAGTCTAATTCTTTCCTCATAAAAAAAATTAAGTGTATATAATGTCAATGTTGGATAGTAACTAGTAAGCAATGAATTGCATGAAATTATAAAATCATATATTTATCCTTTTTTTTTTACACGTAATTGCACCAATTTTACAATTTATACTTAAAGTACAAACTTAAAGATGCATATTCTAGCAATCAAAGTGCATATTTATGCACAAAAGTGTACTCAATAGTGTATTCAATGTATACACGCATTAAAAAATATGAGCATATTTATATGTTTACATTTAATACGTAAAGATGCATGTTTAATTAGTATGTAAATGTAGCTAAACTTTAGAATTGAGTTTAAAAAATGTCTAATTCATTCAAAAAGATAGGGATAATTGGTTCATATAAGGCATCATGAGTTTTGATACAACTGATTTTGGTAGTTAACTTTAGAAGTAAAATACATATAATTATATTCATATTTCCCTTTACATATTTTTGAAAGTAATAACCTTATCCCTAAAGAGTTAATTATGAGATATCTTGAAAGCTTAATCAATTAAATTTCTTTTTGTTTACAAAGTTTTCTAAAGTTGTATTAATCCCTGTGGTAAAAAATTAAAATTCATACATGAAATTATATTTGACAACTTTATTATTCTATATAGATTATAAATAATTAAAGAATCTTTTCTTATTACAAAGTATAAAAGAAAATAATTTTCCAACACTAGTCACATACAAGTCAATATTGATGCACACACAAGTAAAAAATAGTGCACATGCTAGCGCAAGTAAAAAGTGGATCCGAAAAAAAAAACTTAGGTCGGACAACGTCTTATAAAATTTTGATGTACATATAGGACAATATAGATAGACACACAAACCAAAATGTATGCACATACCATCTTAAGTAAAAAAGTGGCCCAAAAAAAAAGACCGGTCCGACGTTGACCGACTGGTGACCGGTTTGAAAAAAAAGACCGGTCCGACGTTGACCGACTGGTGACCGGTTTGACCGGTTATATATCCACTTAAGTAGTCATGTGCATGCACATGACCACTTAAATGATAGTCTAATCCTATCATTTGAATTTAAAGGTTATGAGTTATTCTCATTTCTCACCCTAATGTTCATTCCCATCGGATCCGCACCCATATGTTTCTATTTTAAGCACATTTTTAGTTAAATATAAATTATTATCTGTATTATTTATATATTTTCTAATTTATTGTTATTAGAAATGTAAAAATGATTTGATAAAATATTTTTTCATTTTGTTTCTATATTTGTGACTTATATAATTTACAACTTATATAATTTTTAACTTAATTTTTTATATAAGTTTTTGTTGCTTTTTATATAATATTTATAAAAATATCAATATAATTTATTAAAAATATTCTGAAAATATCACCGGACTTATACTAGTTATAGAATATAGAGAGGTCGAGAACAAATAGAGAATAAGACCGTTAGTTTGGTACAATCCAACAGGCAAACGGACTTGTGGCACGATGGAGGGAATTACACAACATGTTGAGGGCATTAATGTAAAATTGTACCCATAGTTAATCAGGGAAACCAGGATTTGGGATTAGGCGTTGTTTTAATTAAAAAGGTAAATGCATTAAACCAACTCTTATTTACAACAAACTATCTTTATTGAAAAAGTTTGTATAAAACTACATTTTATTTATATTTTGTTAAAAATAACCACTCATATCATATATCTTTTCAATTATCATATTACATATACTAAAAAGTTAAAATAAATTTATCATTTTAGCTATTTTTTATTATTTTTTATATACTCTCATTTAAATAAAATAAACATTCTAAATCAAGAAATGTTATCAGTGTAAACTGTAATGAACCCATATAATCCATTTCATTTTAGTTCTCGATTATGGACTACATGATTATTTTTTCCTTTTTTTATTGAGTCACTCAATGATTTTGACGATGTAAAAATAATAATATTTATCAAATTCTAATTAAGTCATATTTACCTTTTAAAAATAAAATATTTATATAATTAAAATCGTGGAACCGATCATGTGATAACGATTACTCGCTTGCAAATGATTTATATAAAATATATGCAAATTTAGGATAAAATTTATAATTTATAGGACTTTATGTACATTATGCAAAAAAAATTATGTTTTAAAATGTATTATTTTTTTACCTAAATATGTATATTTTTTACATTTTTATATAATTGTTTAAGTGTATAAACTATGATTTAAAATTATAACTAAATTACATTACTTGATAAAATAAAAGTTGGGTGATTATTTACAATAAATTATGAATAGGAGGTGGTTTAATGTTTTTTTATAAAAAATAATTTATTACAAATAAGTGTATAAGGAAGGCTTCGTACATTTACCCCAATTAAAATATAAAATATCAAGTCACTTCCGTGTTTGACCCCCAAGGCCCCAATACAATAGTTTCGCTTTCAGAGGAGAGAGCAGATTTTGCTATCGCTAGAGATTGTTCTTTCCTTTCCCTATATCCAATACATAGGTTTCGCTCCGTTTCACCTCTCTCGCTTTCTTCCTAATCGATTCTTGTGGAGATCTGGAATTTTGAGTTTGCGTTCCAAGTTTTGACGAGTTGTTGATCGGATTTTGAAAGCAAATTTATGTGAAAGTTACCGGTATTTTCCGGCTTTTGATGATCTGTTCTATGTGAATTTTGGAGAAAGGGGAAGAAGAAGAAATTAAGAGCAGTGGGAGGGAGAGATATGAGACGTGCGAATGTGGAAATGAGGGGTTCGAACAACGCTGTCGACACTGTGAACGCCGCTGCTAACGCGATCGCCTCAGCTGAATCTCGTGTGGCCCCGACCACCTCTAAGGTAAAACTATGTTTATTTATAATGAAATTTTATGATGTTTTTTTATGCATTCAATTTGCTTTGTGTAGTTTTTTATGAATTGAAATGGTCAACGATTTGGAGTGGTTTTGTCTCTATTCCGAGATGTAAGATCTGATTAGCTTTTACGAAATCCAGTTTTTGGAGGATTCTCGTGCAATCTCTTTGCTTTTGAGCGATGACTAGTTGTTATTTTCTGCTTAATTTTGATGCTAGTTTTTAGATTCTGAAGGTTCTTTGCGGTGGTTAAACGGATGGATTTTCGTTTCTTATGTGGTGGGAAAGAGTGCCTTCTTTTCTTCTTTTGTTGTTGTCAATATTGAAGTAGAGAAATTTTCACCCGAATTGTTCTTAGTTGCTCCTACTGGTTCCAACTGTTATTAGATGTCAATAATGCATTGCGGTTAACCCTCGGGTGGAGATTCGCTTTTGGAGGATCTGAATTGGCTTGTGATTAAGAGAGCAAATCGACATTGTGGGGTAAGAAGAAGTCTGAGTAATCATCTGGATTGGATTAAGATGGAGTTTCATTCACCTCCATAGGTTGATTGGATTTGCTTTTGCTTTTAGTTTCATATAGTAAAATTGACCAAATTGATATCTTCTTTTGCGTTCTAACTTTTTCACTGTTAATAATTGTATATTTTATGTAATGATTGAACTTATAGATGGTGTGTGGTAAGATAGGCCCCTGATGTAAACTGTACTAAATAAAGTCTTATAAGGTAGCTAAAATAAGCATGGTAAAGTGATATTGTGATGAGAATTATACCTAATAATGTGGTTATCTCATAAGCATACTGAAGTGATAGTGTGATGAGTACAACTGTACGAGACCTAATAGTGTAACATGTGGTTTACCAAAAAGGCCCCAAGGTTTACTTAAGGAATTTAATACCTGCACAAGAAGATGGTTGAAGTACAATAGTGAAATTGTTTTTCAGCAGTTGCACAGGATGTGTCCATACATGAAAATTGAACTCACTTATAATTTTTGGTGTAAACTTATGTTGTATTAATGATAACTTTCGGGTGGATTGGCATACCAATGTACTAAACATCGGTGTCTGGGAAAACTAGTATCAAGTGCTTCTTTATGATGATGATGATGATTTTTCTTGAGCTAGAAAGTAACAACAAGCCCTGTATACTTATGTTGGCATGCTTCACCTCTCTTTCATGGGAAGCAACATCTTTTATGCGTATTACTGCTCTCATTAGCTCTTCTATATTGCTTCTGTTAATCTGATTCAAACTATAAGATCATAGGAAAGTGGAAAAAGGTACATGTTATATGGAATTATTCTCTTGATTTATTTGAATTTGAAATCTATAGTTTTTGTCACATAGTGGACAATAAAATCACATCACACTTTTTTGGTTGTTGTCAACTTTGGGATTATGGTGGTAGTATGACCCCTACTCCTAGCTAGAGAAGGAATTTTGTTATCACAGTTTGCTTGTCATTTGTATGGATAAGTTTCCATTGAACTGCAATTGCCTAATTTTTGTTCTGGTCATAACTAAAATGCAGAAGATGAGATGGGGTAGTTTTTGGAGTATATCCTGCTGTTTTGGATCTCAGAATTACAACAAGCGCATCGGACATGCTGTCTTTGTTCCTGAGGCAACATCCTCTGCAGCAGAAGCTCCTCCAGCTCGAAGTTTGGGCCAACCACCTCCTATTGCAGTACCATTTGCTGCTCCCCCTTCATCCCCTGCTTCCTTTCAACCTTCGGGACCTCCTTCCGCTGCGCAATCTCCTGCTGGCCAAGTGTCTCATACCTCAATCTCAGCTAACTTGTACTCCCCTGGTGGACCCCGCTCAATTTTTGCAGTCGGTCCGTATGCCCATGAAACCCAGCTAGTCTCACCTCCTATCTTCTCAACCTTTACTAGTGAACCTTCTACTGCTCCATTTACCCCTCCTCCGGAGTCAGTCCATTTGACTACGCCTTCCTCTCCGGAAGTGCCATTTGCTCAGCTTCTAGATCCACGTCTTCGAAGTGGTGATGTTGGTCAAAGATTTACACCATCACAGTATGAATTCCAGATGTACCAGTTTTACCCTCGAAGCCCAGTTGGTCAGCTCATCTCCCCGGGCTCAGCTATATCAGGCTCAGGCACATCATCGCCATTCCCGGACCATGAGTACTATGCTGGTGGGCTCCACTACCGTGATATACGGTTAGGGGTTCCTCCCAAGCTGCTGAACCTCCAATCACTGCCTTCCCGTGACTGGGGATCACATCAGGGATCTGGTACCTTGACCCCTGACGCCATTCAACCGAAATCACGTGATAGTTACATCTTGGATCGTCAAGATTCCACAATTTCACCTTTGCCAAGTTTACCCGATGGACACCATTACCATGAAGCTGTGATTGATCAACGGGTCTCTTTTGAGTTGACCGTCGAGGATGTTGTCAGATGTGTTGAAAAGGGGCCCAAATCGTTGCCTAAAGCTCTACAAATAGTTGCCTCAGAAGGAGGGGATGCAGGCACAAACATCTTGGCTGACAACAGTATTAGCTACAACATTGATAAACCTCCCAGTGAAGATGGAACAAGAAAAAGTCTATTGGCAGCAGATGCAGAGGAGGGACAACGGTGTCAAAAACAACGGTCTGCCAGCCTGGGGTCCATTAAGGAGTTCAATTTTGACAATCTAAACGGGGAAGATTCTCAGAAACAATGTATGGGTTCCCACTGGTGGGCCAACGAGAAGGGAGGAGAACAACTGGGCAAAAACTGGTCCTTCTTTCCCGTGACTGAGCCTGGTGACAACTAGATCCAGTCGCTTCAGTAGATTGGCATACAGTATTCAAAGTAGTTGCCAGTCCTAGAGATAACTGCACCTTTTAGCGCTGACTATACACAATGCAAGAGTTCATCCAGAGGTGGAGGGAATGAAAAGGTGATGGGAATTTAGCATTAAGTTTTGTTAGGATAGATTATAGAAGAAAGCTGACTTTATGCTAGCTTTTCACTTTGCTTTCGATGTATTTCATCTTTGTATATATGAAAATAGCAGGTAATGATGAACTTCGATTAATTTGGTTGACACCATACATTCGCGTTTCTTGCTGCCATATACATACAGATCTCTCAATAGATTATTATATCAGACAAGTTGGGCAGGTTGAGATCGAGTGTGATTTCAGGTTGGATTACTTCAGTTTCATATTATCTAATATCGGTTTTTTTAGTATGTGTCCATGGACACACTCTAACAAGTTAAAATAAGAAGCTATTTACAAAAATATTTCCTAATAGAAAATAGATAAACCCTTAAAAAAATATTAAACTAGTAATTAAAAAAATTATTACTAAAAATGGGCTTACTAAAATGTGTCAATGGCACACACTAGAAAAAAACCATCTAATATTTATCGACCTTACCCTCAAAATGTCGAAGCTAAGGTCTCTGCACTTTGGCAGGTCGTAGGAAAAACTATAGTGTACGTGGGAGATGCAGTAATGTTCCATCTTTTTTTCTTTTCCCTTTGGTAAATGCAATAATGTTCGGATGAAAAAAACGGGTTTGAGTCGTCGCATTAAAATTTACGGACGGGTCATGAAGGGTTTGGTGTGAGTTTTGGTCAATTTAGGGTTCGTTCGGTATGTCTTATTTGGAGACTTATCAGGACTTATTTCCCAGATCAGCTATGGGGGCTTAAACGGAGCTCTGAGACCCGTTTATGTAAGTCTTTTAAGGAGGCTTATTGAGGCTTATCTTGACTGAAAAATGGGCAAAATTTTCAGTCTCAGTTTGAAGCTTATGGAATTATTTGAGGTGGCTTATCCTGAATCTGGGCATTTCTACCCCGATAGTTCTCTTCCTCCTCGAGCAAGCGTAGACTGGTTTTCTTTTGAAGACAACTCTTCTTCCTCCTCGTCGAGCTCAAAGGTATGTTCCTCTTCCTCCTCGCCGATCTTGTTCTTGTATTTCCAGATCTGTAATCCTCTTCGACAACATCGAAGCTCCATCGCCCACTTGTTTAGGGTTTTTCCATATCTTCTTCCATGTTCTTCCTCTTCTATTTCCTCTTCTATCTTCTTCCTCCTCTTTGCTCACAGAAGCAATTTCTGGGTGCGAGTGCACTCTTCTTTTATCTCTGGTTTTGGTCTTCTTTGGGTCTTCGATCCTTCACCTCGTCCAGCTCATAGATTTAAGTATATTTGTGATTTTTTTTAGGTTTCGTTTGATTAGGATGTTGTACAAGTTCGGTTCTATGTGCGATTTTAGGGTTTCACATATTTTGATTTTGGGGATTTAGGATATGGGATTTATGGACTAAGGGATTGGATTTATCGATTTAAGATTGGTTGTTATTGTATTTTACACGTTGTGCTAATTGTTGAAATTGGTTGAGGAATATTGTTGCTCGGAACTCGACTATTGCAGATGCCATTTCACATTTCTCTAGTAACTTATATATGTTCCTTTGCTCATTGTTATGCCTATTCTGCTGGTGTTGGTCAGCTCATATTGTATATTGTAGGTTCATGAATATTGGATTAGCATTAGCTAAATTTTTGTGTAGAAAATATCTTTGCTATGTGTTTTATGCAATGCCCTGACATTTGTTAAGTTTTAACACAAATATTGCTACTTTTAGTATTATTTCATTCTTGTATCACTAGAGATCAGTACTTAGCTTGGAACAAATACCGTGGATTTCAATTTACAAACACCTCAAACAGAAATTGGAAGCTCTAAACAAGATCCATCAAAGCCTTTTTGACAAAATAGATAATTGATCATGTCCAGGAGATCAACAATAGAAAAAATAGAAAGTGGGTATACTTGGTAATTGGTATGTGGCTAACTGCACTTGTTTTATAAATATCAAAAGAATTGCATCAGTATAGTTTATGCCAACTTCCTGCAAATAATGGATTATTAAACTATGACTGTGTTATTGGTAGTTGGCAGTATGGCAGTTGCATGTCTATCTGTTTAGCTGCAAGTCTGATGGAATACGGTGCATCAGTATAGTTTAGATGCAGTATCAAAAGAATTGCATCAGTATAGTTTAGCTGCAAGTCTATCTGTTTTATATACGTATGGCAGTTGTGATTTGTTCTACTATGTTGTTGTAGTTGTTTTTTCATGAATTAACATTCAAGCCTATTAGCTCAATGGTAGAGCAACGTGCCTTAGGTACGCGGATGTGGGTTCGAGTCCCACATAGGCTAATCTATATTTCAACACTAGTGAAGGTTTATGTACACGGAGGTGGATTCAACACCTGAAGTATTAGCCTTATACCAGCTTTGAAGAAGAAACACTCAAAATTTGGGGAAAAAATATCAAGCTACATGATACCCTTCACAAAATTAAAATAAGGGTAATTTTATAATTTTCATCTAAAATTAAGTCGGGATAAGTCATCGATATCGAACGCGTCCTAAGGTTTCAGCCATCAGATTCAGCTTCAGCCTCAACTCAATTCAGCCTTCAGCTTAAATTCTTCCAATCAGCTTCAGTCCAATTCAGCCCCTACTTCAGCTTCAGCCCCAATAAGCCTCAGTCATACCGAATAGACCCTTAATGGATTAAGAACGTCTTTTTTTAGTTTTTATGTAATTATTAAAATAATTTGGATATATATTAGTAAAATTACTGACACAAATATTTCAAACTAAATTAAAATAATACTATAATTAAATTAAATTATTAACAATAATATTATTATTTAGGCTGGCTTGTACCTAACAAAGGTTATAGTATTTGCTTGTACATAAAAAAACAATAACATTATTATTAATATATAATTTCTAAATACAAAATATGTTATAATATTCAACATAAATGAGATAATACATGTGAAATATCTAGATTCCATCAATCTAGTGGTCGAGTCGACTCAACCTAAATTTTTTTGACTCCATCGGATTTAATCTTCACATATTGATTTTTTTATTCAGGTCTCAACCCAAATATTTGGAGCGGATTCGGTTGTCGGGTCTTGAATCAACACATAAAGAACCTTCATTCAAACATAAATGTGATTGTGTTCGGATTACACAACATAATACATTGTCTTAATACAATATAACATATTATATTAAAAAATAAATACATTATGTAATATAATTCAAATGCACATAGTTTCCGTATTTTCCATCAGGTAAAAAGTTATGGTTAGTAAATTGCCAAACCTTTCGCCTCTCAAAAAGTAGGGGTCATTAGGCACAAGAAAATAACCATAAAATCAACTTCTTGAAAAGGCTTTTGATCCTTCAAATGCCTTACTAACTCCAAGCCTTCTCAAGTGCTTTAAGCTTAGCGTGGAAAGAGGAACAATAGCAACATTTAATAGCATAAACAGCCGAACTGTGCCATCTACACCAACTGTGCCAACCTCTCTAGAAAGACAACCCTAATACGAGTGGCAATAAGTCGGATAGTGGATGGATCACTTCTATCACACATTCAAAGACCTTTTCGGATGCATCCACTTGTTAACCATCGGGTAAATAAAATTATTTTTAATATATAATTTTTAAATATAAAATATGTTGTAATATTCAACATAAATTAGATAACACATGTGAAATATCTAGATTCCATAAATTTAGTGGTCGAGTCGACTCAACCTAAATTTTTTTGAATCGTTTGGATTTGGGTCAATCTTTACCTATTGATTTTCTTATTCAGGTCTCAACCCAAACATTTCGAGCGGAATCGTATCGGGTCTTGAATTGACATATAGAGAACATTCATTCTGTTAGGCCTGTAATTTCCATAGAAGTCTATCAAGCCGACCCAGTGGATCGAGAGGAAGAAGTGTCGAAGATATGGACGGAGAAAATAAAGAGGATCCAAGACGTTAGGCCGGTGGAGAAAATGATGGACGACTAATGTTCCACACGACGTCAACCCGGATTTTATTAGATTTTTGGTTTGATTAATTAGTTGTTAATATAAATACCCAAAAGACTCGTTATGTTAGGGGTATGCGGTATTCATTCTTGCAAAACAAAACACAAGCATACTCTTTTATGTATTGATCAAAGCACGCATTTTTCATCAAGTTTTACGTTCAAAGATCTAGACGATTGACGATGGAAGTATTCGATTCAATAATCTTCTTGGCCAAAGGAGATAAGTTTGTTCTTGTAATTTCTCAATTTTGTTCGTCTCATTATTAGTCGATTTGAATTATTTCGATCTCTTTGTTGTCTAGTTCCCCATCTTAGGCAAGTTAGGTCGATTCGATCTTGTTACCCCAAAACAATTTGGCGCCCACCATGGGGCATCTAGCCAACTACTAATTCAATCACCCTTTCCTTATCACCATGACTGATTCTGAAATCCCCGTGACTGTTGTCAACAACCAAACCCAAACCGACGCCCTGGTCGAAAACCAAACCGAAACACACGTCGTCCACCAAACCGAGGATCTGGTCATCAACCCTCATATCCTAGTCTACCAAATCTAAGAGCTAGCGAAAAACATGAGCCCTCCAAGAGGAACTGACCCAACAACGCCTGAGAACCAAAGCCCTAAGCGCCCAATCTGAAGCCAAGATCGCACGACTAACTCCTGTAAATGAGCTCTTGAAATCTCAGGTATAATCGGCCACATCCGCCCCAAGAGGATCGAGGCGCACCGTCAATACCGAGGGCCTTCAGACGCGTCTTAACATGGACGGAGCGATCGCAACTCCCATAGCACCATTGACGCAAAGCGTCATTCATCCCACTGGTATGTTTCAAACTCCACCTATTAATACGTTTACAACTAACGTTCCTATTATTGCAACCGGGTCTATCGAGACTCGAGTAATCCCTCCACAGGTCGCCGCACTAACGAATCTCCAAGCCCTCATGCAAAGCGCATGAAAACTCTAGACGATTGCATTGCTAGGATTCCAGGAGTCCCACAACCGATCGAAAATGAAGCGGTCAATGGATACGAAGGCTTGCCCTTCGTAGAGGCGATTGCACGCGTCAAAATCCCAAAGAAGTTCAACGTCCCCAACATGCCCAACTACGACGGGACTAGGGACCCCGACGACCACATTTCTAGTTACAAACAGAAATTAATTACTATCTCTATTCCAAGAGGGAACTGAGAAGCGGTCATGTGCAAGAGCTTTGGCATGGCCCTCGCGGGACCCGCACTAACCTGGCTCATGCATTTGCCCCAGGGTTCAATTGCTTATTTCGCTGATGAGGTCAATTCATTCAAAATCAAATTCGCCAGCAGCAGAAGATTAGAAAAGTAGTCAAGTGACATATACAGGATCGTAAAAAGGTATGGCGAACCCTTAAGGGATTATCTTAACAAGTACAACAAAGAGAAGGTTGTGATCCCGAACTGCGATGTTTTGACATCTATTGAGGCCTTCCGTCTGGGAATAATCAGAGACAACGAACTTTATCGTGAGTTGACTAAGTACACATGCCGAAGCTTCGAATACATACAAGCAAAAACCATGGCCCAAGTCAGGTTGGAGGAGGATGAAGAACCTACAAAAGAAAACAAGAGCTCAGATCGAGTCGACCGAAGGTCATCCTCGGATCATCGATGCGACAGACGACACCAACCATATCCTTAAGGGATGAAACGACCAGGGTCAGGTAAACAACTCTTATGACATGAACCAAGACTGGAAGAACAACCCGGCTTTACCTCCGAAGGTCCACTCTTATAAATTCAACATTTTCGTGTCGGAACTCGTCAAGAGTTTTGATAGATATGGAAAAGACATAAGATGGCCCCGAAAAAGTGACAAGCCGGACTCCAAGAAAGACATGAGTAGATGGTGCGAGATCCACGGATATCATGGTCACACGACAAACGAATGCATTGCGCTACGCAAGGAGGTTGCAAGGCTCCTCACACAAGGACTCTTATGCGATGTAATCTCCGACAAGGCAAAAGCCACCCTAGAACGAAGGGACCAGGTAACGACCGATCGACCTTCATCTCCAGTACATACAAAAATTATTAACACCATTTTAGGAGGGTCAGATGTGTGTGGAAACAGATACTCTGCCACTAAGAGATATGCCAAAGAAAGCAAGGGCGACAAACCAGCCCGGTCGAAAGCAAGACGATCAAGGACATGGGACACACCTTTCATCACCTTTGACGACTCCGAAGCTGAAGAACTAGGCTACCACCACAACGGTCTGGTAATCTCTTTGTCAATTGGTAACTGTCTGATACGCCGAGTACTGTTCGACGCTGGTAGCTCCACAAACTTGTTAACACTAGACGCTCTGAAGGGTATGGGTCTAAGCGAGGACGATCTAACCCGAAAGTCGAATCCACTGGTCGGCTTCAGTGGGGAAGTCAAACATACCCTTGGCGAAATAGTGTTAACAACGTATGCTGGCGATATCAACTAAAAGGTAAAATTCTTAGTACTCGATTTTTCGTCGCCTTATAATGCGATCCTTGGTAGACCTTGGATACACGCGATGAAAGTTATACCGTCCACTTATCATCAAACTATCAAGTTTCCAACAAAGTGGGGTACATGAAATAAAGGGCGACCAGCAGGCTGCCAAGGAATACTATGTTACGTCAATGAAAGGGGCAGTCGAACAAAAATTGGCATAGCAACTACAGGTCGGCAAAGGGTCCAAACGATACGTTGAAGTAGAAATGGAACAACTAGACGAGATTGTATTGGATCCTTCAAAGCCAAACCAGACGGTAAGAGTCGGGTCAGATTTAAATGACTCGACCAAAGCTAACCTGGTGAAATTCTTACGATCCAATGTTGACTGCTTTGCATGGTCGCATGAGGATATGGTAGGAATCTCACCCGACATTATTACTCATAAGCTAAATGTAGATCTAGCTTACCCTCTAGTCAAACAGAAAAGAAGAAAATTTGCACCAGAGAGAAGCATGATTGTAGACGATGAGGACAAAACTTACTAGAGACAGGAAACATCCGGGAGGTCAAGTACCTAAAATGGCTAGCAAACGTCATCGTAGTACAAAAGAAGAATGGAAAATGGAGGGTCTGCATCGACTTTACAGATATAAATAAAGCATGTCCAAATTATTCCTTTCCTTTGCCACACATCGACGCAATGGTCGACGCGACCGCATGCCACGAAATGCTCACATTCATGGACGTGTTCAGTGGCTATAACCAGATCCTAATGGACCCAGAAGACCAAGAAAAAATGACTTTCATAACAAGCCAAGGTACGTATTGTTACAAAGTAATACCTTTTGGACTAAAAGACACATGTGCAACGTACCAACGATTAGTCAACAAGATGTTAAAAGACCAGATTGGGGACACCATGGAGGTATACATAGACGACATGTTGGTCACGTCGAAAGCAACCCAAGATCACATCGAACACCTGAAAGAAGCATTCGAATTATTAAAAAGGTACAACATGAAATTAAACCCTACTAAATGCTCTTTTGGAGTGTCATCATGCAAATTCCTAGGATACATGGTAACCCAAAGAGGAATAGAAGCTAGCCCAGATCAAGTCAAAGCGATCGTCTACTTGAGATCCCCTAGATGCGTCAAAGCCGTTCAGAAACTAACGGGATGGATAGCAACGCTCAACATGTTCATATCTAAATCCTTAGACAAGTGCAAGCTCTTCTATGAGGCTCTGAAGAAGAACAAGTCGATCAAAAGGACGACATCACACGAACAAGCCTTTCAAGACCTGAAGACATACCTCGAGAGTCCATTACTACTAGCAAAACCAAAAGATGATGAACCACTACCACTATACCTAGTAGTATCGGAGTCAGTGATAAGTGCAGTCCTGACAAGAGAAGAAGACGGAAAGCAATCTCCAATTTACTATGTAAGCCATTCCTTACTCCCAACGGAAACCATGTATACGTCACTTGAAAAACTAGTCCTAGCCTTAGTAATGGCATCAAACAAACTCATACCTTATTTTGAGTCGCATGTTATTATTGTACGGACTAACCATCCCATGAAAGCTATCATGAGGAAACCAGAGTTCACAGGACGAATGGCAAAATGGGCAATACACTTGAGTGGTTTCGACATCAAATACGAACCGAGGACAATGATCAAATCTCAAGCTTTGGAAGACTTTGTGGTTGATTTCAGTCCAAAACTGGAACAAGAAGCCGTGAAGGAAGCCACTCAATTGACATCCGAAGAAGACAGGGGCACATGGCAACTCCATACAGACGGAGCGTCGAATGCAAGAGGAGTTGGCCTAGGAGTTGCATTAAAATCGCCAAAAGGGGACAAGATAGCCCAAGTCGTAAAATGTGAATGGGATGCGACCAATAACGAAGCAGAGTATGATGCACTCATATTCGGACTAACGCTTGCGCAAGACCTTGCAATCTAAGACATCGAAGTGATATGAGACTCTCTTCTAATCGTCAACCAGGTACAAGGCTCATACGTCGCTAAAGACGACATAATGATGGCCTAACTAGACGTCGTCAAAAAACTGGCAGAGAAATTCCAAATTTTCACCATCAGGCAAGTCCCACGCGACCTCAACGCACGCCCTAGCAAACCTTGGTTCGGCCTTGCCTCCTAACGGCTTCCATAACATCCCCCTAGCAGACATCACGACTCCAGCAATTCCCAAAGTTCACGAAGCAACCAACAACGATGACACTCGAGAGACAAATGATCCACCCTTAGAAGAAGTAGTCTCATCAGAAGTAGGCGACAACACCGAAGACGACGTCAAAAATGATCGAGATGATTGGACTACACCATACGTCAAATGGCTAAAAGATGGCATACTTCCAAAACACAAGGGAAAAGCCAAAAGACTAAAGGTACAAGCACTAACCTTCGATCTAAAAGATAATGTCTTGTTCAAATGATCTGTCACAGGATTATAATTGCGATGCTTAAAAACAATCGATGTTGAACGCATCCTACAATCCCTACACGATGGAGAATGCGACAACCATACTGGTGGACGTAGCTTGTATGGTAAAGCTTTGAGGACAGTGTACTATTGGCCGACAATGAACAGAGACGCAATAAAATACGTTAAGAAGTGTGTCGCCTGCCAACGACACGCGCCCATAGCTCACCAACCATCAGAGTTACTCCATCCAACACTAGCACCCTGGCCATTCATGAGATGGGGAATGGACATCATCGGAAAATTACCACCAGCATCAGGGCAACGCGTCTTCTTTCTTGCTATGACTGATTACTTTTCTAAATGGATCGAAGCTGAAGCATATCGAGAGGTAAAAGACAAAAATGTCATCTCGTTCCTAAAACGTAACATCCTGTGCAGATTCGGCATACCATAAAAAATAGTATGCGAAAATGGCTCCCAATTCATCAGCAATAAGACACGATTCTTTTGCAAACAATGGAACATTAGTCTGATCACGTCTACACCTCGATACCCACAATCTAATGGTTAGGCGGAGTTCAGTAACAAGATCATCATAAACAACCTCAAGAAGCGTCTCGTAGGGGAAAAAGGGCAGACCATTTTCCCCTAATACTTTGGTCTGACGGAACCACCCCAAAGAACGCGACTGGACAATCACCCTTCTCATTAGTGTATGGAAGCGAAGCGGTCATACTCGCCGAACTACTCGTCCCAACAACCAGGTATGGTCTACAAATCCTAGAGAAAAATGACACTGTGTTGTCTCACAATTTAGACACGGTAGACGAGACTAGGGAAAAAGCTAGGATACAAATGGTAAGGTATCAACAACAGGTTACGAAGAGTTACAATAAAAACGTCTATGTCAAAGTCTTCAAAGTGAGAGATTGGGGTCTGAGAAAAGTATTCCAAAATAGTAGAGACCCGACCGATGGAAAACTCGCACCCCAACAGGAAGGACTATATCTCATTAAGGAGATCGTCGGTCAAGGAGCATATCGACTCGAGACAAAATATGGTCAACCAATCCCTCAAAGCTAGAACGCGACACATCTAAAGTTGTATCACTTTTAAATCCTATACTTTACATTTAGTTCAAATTCATTCAATTATATCCATTCGACCATATACTGACATAAGCATCGGAGGGCCGTTGGGCTCACACCCAACGATCATCCATTGATCTTTTCTTTTCCAAACGTTTTAGACAGGTATGATACCCCGTATTTTTGTAAGGTTATTTTGGGAATTATGGAATTTTCCCGGGTACCCGTTGTGTACGTCGGATTTAATTCAGGTAGTTTGAGACATTCTATAATGTGCTCTGTATCTGTAATATTTTTCTCAGTGAAATAATATACAGACATCATGCCTTGGAGTTTAATTGTCGTTCGCGTACGATAATTTTTATCCCGGTTTATCGTCAAGCTCGTTCAAAGCCGAATGGGCGGGAAAAGGGGGAAACGGAGGCCGCCGTTCAGAAACGGCGACCGCCGTGGTTGGGCCCGAGATGTCAGCGTGTCAGCTTCTAGCTGGCCGCGACAGGCCTAACGACGGCGACCGCCGCGTGCCCGCCGCAGGCAAAATCACGACGACCGCCGTAATTGTCCAGTGGGCATTGCCCGTTGGTCGCCGGTGTCGTTCGAGGCACGCCGTTGCGTCGTTTGCCGCGTCTGAGGGTTTGCAGATCACTCCTTGGGGTTTGCCTATAAATAGATGAACTTGGGCATGGGTTTTGGGTCATCTACAACCCCGAATTGCTGCCAAATTCGCCTCTCGTCGGAGTTGTGTTTTCGCCGGAATTTGAAGGTCTCGCCGGTGTTGCTTTGGTGTGGTTCCTGAGTGCTTTTGTGAAGCTTTTGGTTAGCCTTGGAGGTTAGAAGCCAAAGCAAGTCGAAGGAGGCCGAACCGCTCGTGTTTTGGGGTGAGTTTTCTCTCATTCTGTGTCGTCTGAGTTCGTCACGGCGACCGCCGTGTTCTTCACGGCGACCGCCGTGATGAATACGGCGACCGCCGCCAGTGCCCAGAACGCCTTCGTGGCTTTGGCTTGGTCAGTTGTCGTCGTGGCGTCTTTCCTTTCGTGTTCTTTCGCCGTGTTTAGATTCGTACTGTTTATGTCGGATCTAACTTAGGGTTCTTTTTATGGGTCGACTCGAAGGTTGTTGTGCTGTCGAAACTATACCGTGTCGAGCCCGGAATCCAGTGACGTCTTTAGACTATTCTGCGGAGTAAGGCAAGTGGCGGTTCGCTCTTGCTCTTTCGTTCCATATTTACATTAATTATCAGTAGTTTATCTGAGTAATTAATTTGGAATGAATATTCTGTTTGTTTGGAAACGGTTTTGATAAACTGTTTTGAAAATCATATAATAGGTTGTATATCTGTTAGAACAACGCTATTATCTGTGATCGCCTTTCGGGCCTTTATGTGGATTTATCTTGTAAATGTTGTGGTGCTGTAACTGTTTAGTTAGCACTGTTAGATAGGAACGTTACTCGGACTCTATCCAGTCGTTTCTTTATAATCTGGTATCGGGATGGCTCGTCCCCATCTGGTACTATTCTATGATCATGATCGGTCTCTTACACATGTGTGTAGAGACAGGACACTTAGCTGGTGTCACAAACCTTTCGGTATACGTCACTCTCGACGAAACGTATACTAAGATGTGTCGTCCCATTGGTGGGGTACACATGTAAAAGTCTATAACGTGATGTGTGTTTTTGAAACATAAATCAAATAAGTGCTACCTTGACGCACATAATTAATACACCTTGGGCGAGTAGTGCAGCTAAGTTCAGTGCAGCTAGGAAAACTCGTCTTGACTTGAATGTAGTACGTTCTCTTTCCAATCTGGATTCGCTGTAGGCGATGAGGTTGGTCGTGAACCGAAGCATCTCAGTCAGTTTTAATCATTGTTGTATGATTCTGTAACTTTCCAGATTTGTCATTACTTCCTTAAAGACTCTTTTCCGTTGGAGTCTTCTTTCGAGTCGATTTCTGTGAAGATTCAGTCTTCCAGAATCTTCTCTTGTGCATATCTCTTGTTTATTCCAGTAAGAATATGATGGTTGACTACCGTTATCGGTTATTATCCGAGAAGCGATGAGTCTAACCTAATATGACTACTTCGAACCAGTCTGTTTTTTACCCTTGCTAGTCTATTCATTTAGACTAACCAACCAATATTTTCCCTTGCATGGTTGGCTGGTGTCATCCGTTTGATTCGGCACATCAGTTAAGAAGTAGCTCAGAAGATTAGAAGGACTATGGAGTCGGCGGTGGTTTTTGAATGTTTTAATTATTTCTTTAATCAGGTTATGATCCTTTGGACAATAACTCCGATTGTAATGTACTTTCTTAGTCTTCCGCTGTGTTTGGTTTAAACTATGTTTTGACCTATTCGGGATTGGGTTGTAATCCCGTAACTCTTATTTCCTTGACAATGTTATGTTTTGGAATTTAATGCTTGATCTTTGTGTATCAATCGCATTTCATAAATTGTATTTCTATGGTAAAGCCTTGGGTGATCTCGGTAAGAAACACTGGGGTCACTGGCGGTAATACCTTTCCAAAAGGGTTAAGTTTTGGGGGTGTTACAACAGGGACGCAACAAGAGGCCTCAAAAATAAAATCAAGTTGATCAACACAAAAACACTACAACAAAAAGCGCTAACACATTACACAGTCGATCGGTACACGGGGAGTGGAGGAACAATACAAACGCACCCTTACAAGACTTGTCCCACAACTATCAGGTATACACCCTATGAAAATACATATACACTCCCCCTCGGAACCACACGACATGTCATACAAACTAACTATTATAATTACATATCTACATGACCAAACTACACAATTCATCCAGGAAGCGACTGACGAGTCCACCTGCAAAACAAAAAATGACATACGAGGTATGCAAACACTAAAGCATTCATGTTAAAGATGCGACTTGCGATGGTAGACGGGTCTCCAAAACCATTATCCATCCCATATCCACGATGGGGCACAACATTCACAAAGCGAGTATCATAAAGTTTTACGCGTCAACACACGACGTGACTAAAATCAACATTGTTAAGACACATAATCCTTAAAACAATCAAGATTCACCTGACTTCTCGGCAACATTCGCAGGGGAAAATGCTTGATCCTTTTTCACAGGGGAAGACGTCTCCACAATATCCTCATTCACGCCCTTGTCCATCTCGAGATCACCTTCGCCTTTATGCTCCTCTTCACCCAAGCCAATGATTTTGAAGATCTCGACACCAAGACTCCCATTTGGGTAAAAGAGCTCCATGCTCGCCCTCTCGTTGTCCACATTCCAAGATGAATGGTTCTGACAACATACTCTTCGATCATCTCTATAAAGGACTTGAGACAATAGTAGGCGCCGACGTCGCTTGCAATGTGAGCATCCTTCACCTGAAGCTCCTCAACACTGCTCTCGAGCTCTTCGACGCGAGCATGGGCCTCCTTCAACTTCCTATCGATGTGTGCAAGCTTGATCTCGGCTGTCTTCACGCGACCATTGGGGCCTCAGCATGAGCAGCACGCTTATTCTCCCTATCACTCAAGTCCTTCACCGTAAAAAATGCCACCAAAGGATGCTGAAATGACTACATATGAAAAGAAGGATCATGTAAAAAAAACTTTGTAAGAACGCGTTTGCACTTACCATCCAAGCCAAGACGCTTGCCTCTTCAATGCAATCAATCAGATGGAGATCCCCGATCTCCTTCTTGGCAATGGGATCTTGGGCGTAGAGGAGGTCGGACAGAGACTTGTCCTCAAGGTCGACCCTTACTGGTTCAACAGCCATAATTGCCTTCATTTTGGCCTCAGTCGTCTTGGATGATGGTGAGTCAAGGGAAACGACTTTGGCAAGAGCAGACGCCTTCGCAGCCGATATATTTTGTTCTAAGAGACTCCCTAGAGGCTTGCGCTAGACCTCTCACCGCAAGACGATGTCAGGTAAGCACAACACAGTAAGAACACGACCCGTCCAAAAACCACCCAGAGCCATACTTGTAGGAACCAACATGTGCCTTTGGTCAAAGAAGTTGAAGGTGTCGACATGTTGGTCTGGCCGAGAGGGTTGGACGTCATAAAATTGATGTTCACAAAGGATCTCTGTGCTTCGGGAGAGAGAAAGTAAAACACGTGTCACCTCCACAAAGTCGGAGTGTTCGATAGAATCTTCTAGATCGGGAACTGAAACAAGAAACACGTGAGTAAAATTTAAGGGAGCATCCAACAAAAATCTAAAAAAGATAGATACCATACATGTCATCCTCCAGTTGTCCAGCAAGAAAGAACAGTCGACGCCCCCCTCAAGAGACTTCCTTTCCACAAAGAAAAAGCGAGACCTCCACCCACGATCGTTAACGTTGAGATTCAAAGCGATTGACGACCTATCTGGCCGAAGACGTAATTGAAATCTGGAAGACCCCCGAGTGCTCAAATAGTAAGATTACCATAAAGCGTCGAAATCAAAATCGACTTCGACACTGGAAACTATCAAATCAACTACCCTCAAAAGACGCCAAGCATGCGTGTAGGATCGTGATTGTTAGAAAATAACTTAAGGAACTCAGAATATGAATTCTAAGTTCCCTTCGCAGCGGAAATAAACAATCAAACAAATAACAAGTTCCTTATAGTGGAAACCTTTGATTGCCAACTAGCAATCCAGGATAAAAACCACTACCTTTCTTTCGAAAGGATTTCAAGGTCTACTTCTTGATTTCTTATCTCTTTTGGTTACAGCTTATCCTAGGAACAAACACACAGTTTCTTTGCCTTACACACAGTTAGACAATCCTAGATAACTTAACACAATCAATAATTAATCCAAGAAACAGACCTTCGCACCTAGGAACTATCACTTACAGTCACAGGAACTTAGCACTCAACTCTTCTCTTCCTTGACTGGTTCCTCTTGATCTCGGTTTACTTTGATGATCTTGTTTGAAGGTTCACACTTGATATTTGCTAATGAGTGTGATTCGTATTTCAGTGCATTAATATAACTCTCTTGAGTTAGTCTTCCTTTTATAGAGGATTCTTCGCAGCTTAATCCTCTCTAGGTTCCCACAGATTGAGCTTGCCCTAGGATCAGTGGTTCTCCTTGGTCCATGTTGTTCTTGGCATGTGCAAACAACCTAGGCAGCTCAGAATCTATCTTGGTTGGTCAACTACCTCAGACGAGTCTTGCTGTGTCGTTGTTCAAATGCTTTCGTCTGAGGTTAAGCAAGCTGGGCGCTTGGGAACTGTCTTCTGGATAGTGACATCTCTATGTCCTGTCGCTTTCATCTTTTCTGTCCGAGGTTCAGCGTTTCTGGGTATCTTGTTGTTTTGTTCTGGACATTGGCAGACCTTTGGAAACTTCGGACAAGTCGTTTTCAACAACTTTTGTCCTAGGTTGTGTGTTCCCAGATTTCTCGAAAATCGCAGCCTTGTATGCTACCTTTCTGGGTACACCTGGGTTCCTCTGGGTTCCTTCTTCTGTCTTGTTCCTTTGGTTCTCTTTGTCCTGTTTGGTTTTCTTGCCTTTGGTATATTCCTGTGGTTCCTTAAAACACATCTTTGAGATAAAACATTAGTATCATAATATTTGTCATCTTCAAAAGTAGAGAAACTGAGGAAAGGAACTCTCAGGGGAACCGAGGTTCCAGAGTTCCGTTTCCTAACAATTTCCCCCTTTTTGATGATGACAAATACAAGGAACCTGGCAACATAATAGGACTTGAATTTCATGAGACCATATTGAGTTTTAAGGGATTTTCAATATTACAGAGTAATGAGGAACATTCAATGGTTGCAAATTCCCCCTAAGCAAGTGAACGAGTTTATTTCAAATTCCCCCTTAAAAGTAGAACTAGTTCAGAGTTCCTATTAGTCAAGTGGTTTCCAAAGTTCAAGGTTCCTATCCTTTTCTTCCCCCTTTTGACATCATCGAAAAGATTAAATGCTAGTTAAGAACAGGATATCCAAGTGAATATGCAAATGCATCAATCCCATAACAGAAGCATAATGGAAACTTAGGGCAAAGACAAATTGATCATTGGAATGAAACCAAAAGATAGTCATTAAAATTTAACACTGATCATTATTCATAGAAAGGATAAGATAAGCCACAAAACAACACAAAATAATAACTTAACAACCACCGACAAGAACCAACAACAAAATAACAAACGATGAGGGCAACAACAAAAGCAATCGTTAGGAAAGACGACATGGGGAAGGAAAAGAGAAGTAGGATCCTAGGGGAAAATACTAGCACGCTGTGATGTTACAGCACTGGGAACCAGAACAAGCGTTCCTATGGCAGAGCAGCGGCCTCCTCTTCATCAACTTTGTCGTCAGTTCCTACATTTTGGCCTGTGGCCTGATGAGCACCGATTGCATCTTCCCAATTCATCTGAAGGACTTTTACCAGACTTATCACAGCTGAGCTCATTTTTCCCAACTCTTGTACTTGATCACGGAGGGCGACCGGGATGGCAGTCGAGCCTTCCATGATTGCTTTTTCAATACGATCCAAAGCAAAGAGGATCGTAGAGGAGTCTAAAGAGGGGTTGAGCTGTGGTGGGGAGCTAGAAGGGGCCTGAGAACTCGCCTTTTCCTTAGGCGGATTGGCTTGAGCGTTAGAAGGGTTGGGTTGTTGTTCCTTTGTCTTCAACTTCCGGACAGTGGCCATGGTAAGGCACTTGCTATAGACTGTCTCAGGCAAATCATCTGGGTATTGGTGAAGGTTAGAGAGAATAGACTTGATGATATGAGGGAAGGGTAGGGCATGGGAGGTATGGGATGAACAGAACTGCATATGAGCCAACACAATGCGAGGGAGATCAATCTAGACACCAGAGAGCACCTTGTCCATAAAAATGGCGTCTGTGATGAGAACGTCGTTCCTGTGCTCCTGTCTGGGAACTAGATTACGGGTGATCCAGAAGTGTAACATCTTGTTTGTGATGGAGAGGTCCTTTGTCTCCAAGGATTGGGGGGAGGCGCCGTCGTAGATTTTCTTGACCACTGCTCCCTTGGATTTGTAGCCCTTTCCCTTGGGCCACCCCTTTTTCTGAGGGAGAATGCCAAACCCAGACCTGGACTCAATCCCTAGAGCGGATGCGATGAGGTTGGAGGATAGGGGATATCTGGTTCCCTTCCATATGAGAATAGCATCGTTACATGGACAGTTGTCTTTAGCGGGTACAAACTCGATAGACTGGTAAAATAGGCGGACGACCTCATTAGAAGCAGAGAAGGGCTCAATCAACATCTCGTCCCATCCTTGGTACTGCAGGAGGGAGTGGAACTCAGCAAGGGCTTCTCCAAACATATCCTCATCTTCTTCTTCCAGTTCTTGTGACCAGAACTCTTTGCCGATTATGAGGGGCTTGAGGATCTTCCTCTTAGAGAAGAGAGAGGAGACGAGACCCAGGGAGGAAGAGGCAGAGACGGTTAGGGCTTTGGTTATTTTAGAGGGTTTTTGCTCGTTGGATTGAGGATCATAGGGAACCAAGGCTTGGGAACTCCTTTTCCGTTGTTGTAGCCTGGTGGCAACAGAGGGACCAGGATTGGAAGGGGGTTTTGATTTGAGGCTTGCTGGTGAGGGCTCAGGGCTGGAGAGCGTTTGGATAGACTTGTCAGGGGAGGAGTCATGAGAGTCACCTTCGGGGACGGATTTTGTAGCCGATTTCGAGGCCGAGGTGATGGCTAAGGCTTTCTCCTCAGCCTGTGATTTTGACGGCTTCTCAAGTTTCTCTTCAGGTTTCTCCGCTGTTGTCTCCACAGTTTTATCTTCAGGTTGGTTTTTTGGAGAAGTTGTGGCGGAAATAGGCTTGGAGGAAGATGCCGCCTTCTTTTCGCGAAAGGCTTTGAGAAGGGTTGCCTCCTCTTCATCCAAGATAACATTGGGGTTTGGATTGGCCATTTTTGAGAGGTTAAGGATTTCTGTGTTTAAGAGAGAGAGAAGTGGAAGATCAGAGAGATGGCGAGTTGTGGGATTAGCTTGGAGCAATAGGGCAACTCTTAAAGGTGGTGAGGGCGGAAGGGACGTTGAGACAAATCTAGCCGTTGAGAAGATTGGGGAGAATCTGGAGCATTGAAGGCTCTTTGCAGCTTTTCCGAACGGTCAATACAAATTCAAAGCTTACCCATTTAGAGAGGAGGGAGGTCTGCCAACTGATAGGACATGACTGACCTCTGTGATTTTGTCATAAATAGCTTTGGGGGAGAGCCAAAGTAGCCGTTGGAAGTATGCTTCATCCTGGTTCCTTTCTGGCGATATATTCAACGTGCTAGAAGGACAAGTGGGAACCTTTGATGTGGGTTTAAACAATGGAACCAGAAAAATACGTTCCCATACAAGAAATCAGGGTAGATCATTTATCGCATTGCACAATAATTCTCAGAGAGGATTTAGGGATGGATCATAGAGAATTAAAGTGAGCAATGAGGCAGGGGAAGGTCTTAGTACACAATCATCATTTCGGCTTGTAGTGTTGGGTTAGAAATATGATCAGATTGTGACTTTTGGGCCATACAAAGAAACTTGAACAATGAAGAAGTGGAAAGAATAATGAGGACCAGAAGGACACGAGCCAGAAAAATTTATCTAAACCCTTTTTAAAGAGACCATTATGAAAAGTAGGGTTTGAAGCAACAGATATAACACAAAGATATCAAGACTCAACAAGTTGACAATCTTAAACTAGACAATCAGGGGAACTGGAAAGGAACCTTTATACTAAAGTCACTACTAGGTTATAGGAATCATTCCTAGTTCCAATCTAAGGTTCTCGAAAGGAACTCTATTCAAGGCTTTAGTGAATATATCTGCAACCTGATCTTCAGTTCTACAAAACTTCATAATGATGTTTCCCTTCTCAACATGATCTCTAAGAAAATGATGTCTTATGTCGATATGTTTGGTCCTAGTATGATGCACAGGATTCTTTGAAATGTTTATGGCACTAGTGTTATCACAAAGAATTGTAAGAGGGCCATAAGACATACCAAAATCCGCGAGTTGTTGCTTTAGCCAGAGAAGTTGAGAACAGCAGGAGGCAGCCGCAATGTACTCGGATTCTGTGGTGGAGAGGGAGACTGAGACTTATTTCTTTGATCCCCATGACACAAGGCAAGGGCCTAGGAACTGTGCCATTCCAGAAGTGCTCTTCCTATCCACCAAGTATCCAGCATAATCAGCATCAGTGAAGCCCATTAGCTCAACGGGACACTCTTTGGGGTACCAAATGCAGAGAGAGTCAGTTCCCTTGAGATATCTAAGTATTCTCTTCACAGCAGCCAAGTGGGTTTCTCTTGGACAGGATTGGAACCTAGCACACAAGCCAACAGTAAAAACAATGTCTGGTCGACTAGCAGTTAGGTACATGAGTGAGCATATCATACCTCTATAGAGCTTCTCCTCCACAAGAGGACTCGAATGGTCCTTATCCAAATGGGCAATGGTGGATATGGGAGTGGAGAGAGGCTTGCATGAATCCATTTTGAACTTCTTTAATAGTTCCCTGACATACTTCTGTTGGTGAATTTGTATGTCATCTTTCTTTTGAGTGATTTGTAATCCGAGGAAGAAGGTGAGTTCCCCAATTAGGCTCATTTCAAATTCACTACTCATCAGGTCTTTGAACTTATCTACAAGGGACATGTTAGTGGAACCAAAAATGATATCATCAACATAAATTTGAACCACTAAGATGTTACCTTCTTCTTCTAGGATGAAGAGAGTCTTATCAATGACTCCACGCCTGTAGCCATTTGAGAGTAGGAACTGGGCAAGACGATCATACCAAGCTCTGGGAGCTTGCTTGAGGCCATAGAGTGCCTTGTCTAGAAAGTAGACATGATCTGGATGATCGTCGTCTTCAAAACCAGGTGGTTGCTTTACATAGACTTCTTCTTGAAGAATTTCATTGAGGAAGGCCGTCTTTACATCCATTTGGAATAACTTGAACCCTTTGTGTGATGCAAAGGCAATCAACAATCTTATTGCCTCAATCCTTGCCACTGGAGCATAGGTTTCATCATAGTCGATGCATTCTTGTTGATTGTATCCTTGAGCAATGAGTCTTGTTTTGTTCCTTATCACAGCTCCTGTATCATCTAGCTTGTTTCTGAAAACCCATCTAGTTCCTATGATGTGTTTATCCTTGGGACGGGGAACTAGATGCCATACTTTGTTCCTTTCAAACTGATGGAACTCTTCTTACATAGCTTGGATCCAGTCCGCATCCTTCAGTGCCTCACCTATGTTCTTTGGTTCCACAATAGACAGAAAAGCATTGAAAGCAAAGAAAGTTAGATGTTCAAACCTAACTGGAGGCTTGATGACTCTTCTTTCTCTATTAGGAGCTAGAGCATTTGATGTGGAGATATTTTGAGTTGAGCATTCAGCTTCCTGGCTGGGATCACCTTCTCCATTGAAGATCATGTGGGAGGATGAATCATTGAAGTCTCCACAGATGTTGTCGTCATGCTTATGGTTCCCAGAAATGGATTGTTGTTCATTATCCATGGGAACTGGTGGATGAGCTAGTGGAGGATTCTGTGCAGCGGATTGGGAACTGGGTGGAGTGATATCTTCATCTGGATCTTCTTGAGATGCCTTAGGAAACGGGTCTTCAAAGGGAGTGGTAGTGTTCTGCACAATCTTTCCAAGTGATTTTTCATTAAAAATAACATGAACACTCTCTTTTACCCTTTTAGTCCTTTTGTTGAAGATTTTGTATGCCTTGTTGCCCGAGGCGTATCCAATGAAGATTCCTTCATCACTTCTTGGGTCGAACTTTCCAAGATTATCCTTCCCATTGTTGTGCACAAAGCACTTGCATCCGAATATCCTTAGATGTGAGATGTTGGGAACTCTTCCTCTTAGGAGTTCATAGGGTGTCTTCTCTGTGATTGGGCGAAGCATGGCTCGATTGATGATGTAGTAGGCTGTGTTGATCGCCTCAGCCCAAAATGATTGAGAAAGTCCACTTGAGATCAGCATAGTCCGGGCCATGTCTTCCAATGTTCTGTTCTTCCTCTCCACTACTCCATTCTGTTGAGGAGTGTATGGTGCAGAGAAATTTTGATCAATTCCATGCTCACTGCAAAAGGTTAGAAATTCTCCATTTTCGAATTCGGTACCATGGTCAGACCGAATAGCATTGAGTGAACAATCAAGAGATTTTTCTAACAAGGGAACCAGATCTTTAAAGCGGTCAATAACTTCACTCTTAGATTTAATAAAGATGGTCCAAGTAAAGCGAGAGAAGTCATCGACAAGAACAAAGATATACTTGTTCCCTCCTAGGCTCTGAACTCTCATGGGTCCACACAGATCCATGTGGATGAGTTTAAGAGGCCTTGAGGTGCTTACCATGTTTTTGGACTTGAAGGAACTACGAGCCTATTTCCCTTTTACACAGTCAGAGCACAGTTCCTTAGATGTGCCACTTAGCTTTGGCAGCCCTCTGACTAGCTCCTTTGAGTGTAGCTTTTGAATCATCTTGGTGCTAGCATGACCGAGGCGTTGATGCCACAAATCAGCTTGGTCATTCACAGTTGAGAGACAAAGTTTCTCCTTGGGAACAAAGGATGGATCAATTATGTAGACATTGTTGAATCTTTTCCCTTTTAGGATGATTTGTCCCGAGGAGTCAAGGACTGAACATTCGTTGGATCTGAATCTAACTTCATTGTCTCCTTGATCACATAGCTGTGACACACTTATTAGATCAAAACCAAGATTATCAACAAGGTGAACTTTGTTTACCTGAATGTGGTCGTTGAGTTTCACAGTTCCTATTCCACAGATTTTCCCTTTGCTTTTGTCTCCAAAGGATATGTTTCCACCTTGGAGAGGTTGAAGAGAGGTCATTTGATTTCTTCTTCCAGTCATGTGGCAAGAGCAACCACTGTCAATGTACCATAGTTGGGGTTGCCTCTCTTCTTTCTGCATGCAAGGGAACTAAGATTTCTGAACCCAGCGAAGCTTGGCTTTACTGGGGGGATTAGCATTCTGAGTCTGTGAGTAGCCAGGGAACTGGTTCCTTTCATGGTAATGAGTACTTTTCTCCTTTTCAAAGTTCCTTTTCTTAGCACAGTCAGTGTTGTAATGACCATTATTACCACAGTAGGTACACAAACGGTTGTAAACAACATGTCCATATTTTCCTTTTCCTGGCCTAAAAGGTTTTTCAGTTTTCCTTTTGTTAAAATCAACATTGTTTCTAACCTTGCTATGGGCCATGTCAATATATCTTTTGTGAGCAAAGGAATTGGTGAACCATTGGTTTTCAGAAACCATCTTTTCTTTTCCCTTTGGTTCCTTCTTAGGACTTTGAGAGCCTTCATTGAGACGTTTGGCAACCTCAGCCTTGTTCTCAAGGACCATGATCTTCTCTGATAGGAATTGATTCCTATCACGAGAAGTGGCAAGAGCAATACTGAGATTCTCATTCATCTCAACAAGTTCTCGCCTAGCGTTTTCTTCTCCAGCATCATTGTTCCCTTTATTATTGACATATCCTATTTCATGCCGTTGTCTCATAAAAATAGTTTGATTTATCGTTTTTTCATTAATGGAATTAGTGAGAATGTCTAACCTATCAATTATGGATTGAAGCATGTCATTTCCAGGTGGGTTAGCATGCAAGGGAACTTTGATAGAATCTATGCTAGTTTCATCACAAGATTTGCAAGTTTTAAGGTGACTAGCATGCACATTTCTAATATCAATGAGTTTGGAGTGAGTTTCAGCTAGGTCTTTCTCAGTTTCATCAAGTTTTTTACTCCAAACAGAATTCTCAACAGTCAAGCAAGCAATTTCATCTTCACAATCATCTAGTTTTTGTTGAAGGGAACTGGTTTCCTTTCCTAGTTTCTTTATGATCTTAAGAAGTTATTTCTTATCACAATCAACTAGGGATTTTAAGAGATCGTCAGAAGTTACCTCAAGGTCTTCTGAGTCGCTTGAGTCTCCTTTTGCCATGAGACATCTTCCTCCAGAGAAGCCACTGAGATCCAGTTCCTCATCTGAGTCTTCTCCCCATGAGGCTACGAGAGCCTTCTTTCTCTGAGGTCTTTCTTCTTCCTTTGAGTCTTCCTTGTTGGGACAAATCTTAGCGTAGTGTCCCTTTTCCTTGCACTCGTAACATGAGACTTCCTTGAGATCTCTTCTGGGTCCATTGTGGGAGGAACTACCCTTTTGGAACCTTCCCTTCACAAAGAATTTTTTGATGTTCTTTGTGAAGAGGTCTGTAAGTTCGTCCTCCTCTTCTTCAAGGTCTGAGTTCTCTTCCTCCATCTCGAGCCTAGAGAAGGCTTTGGAGATCTTGAGGGCAATTCCTTTCTCCAGTTTCTTGTCGGTATTGGCTTTGGTGTGCTCTCCTTCTTCAACCTCCAGTTTCCCTATGATTTGTGTCAAGGGAAGGGATTGGATGCCTGGAGTGTTCTTCATGATTCCCTTCAGAAGGGTGAAATTGGAGTTGAGTCCATTGATGACCACTAGGGACTTGGAGACTTCATCAAGATCGACTCCCGCCGCTGTTAACTTTCCAATCAATCTGTTAAAGCGGGAGTAGTACTCTGAGATGGTCTCAGTTTCCATCATTTTGAAAGTGTGGTATTCTCCTTCCAAAGCGAACTTTCTGCTTTGCTTTAGTTCCTCACTTCCTTCATGCATCTCCTTGAGAGCTTTCCACATCTCTTTGGCCATCTTGATTCCTATGACCTTGTCCATGTCCTCTCTGTCCAATCCATTGAGGATGAACTGACTGGCCTTGGCATTCTTCTCCATGATAACATAGTGTTCTGGTTTCCAATCTTCTTCCTTCATGGTGAGGTCGACATAGCCATCTCCATTTTCGACTATCCTCCAGCATTGGTAGTCGTTGGTCTTGATGTGGCTTTCCATGCACTTTTCCCACCATGTTTCTTCTCCTTTCTTTCGGAGATGTGGCTTGTTGGTGGAGATTCCGAGCTCAAACTTGCTTGGTTGAGACATGATCTGCAAACTTATCAAAGATCTAGAGCTTTTCCTGCTCTGATACCAATTATAGGATCGTGATTGTTAGAAAATAACTTAAGGAACTCAGAATATGAATTCTAAGTTCCCTTCGTAGCGGAAATAAACAATCAAACAAATAACAAGTTCCTTATAGTGGAAACCTTTGATTGCCAACTAGCAATCCAGGATAAAAACCACTACCTTTCTTTCGAAAGGATTTCAAGGTCTACTTCTTGATTTCTTATCTCTTTTGGTTACAGCTTATCCTAGGAACAAACACACAGTTTCTTTGCCTTACACACAGTTAGGCAATCCTAGATAACTTAACACAATCAATAATTAATCCAAGAAACAGACCTTCGCACCTAGGAACTATCACTTACAGTCACATGAACTTAGCACTCAGCTCTTCTCTTCCTTGACTGGTTCCTCTTGATCTCGGTTTGCTTTGATGATCTTGTTTGAAGGTTCACACTTGATATTTGCTAATGAGTGTGATTCGTATTTCAGTGCATTAATATAACTCTCTTGAGTTAGTCTTCCTTTTATAGAGGATTCTTCGCAGCTTAATCCTCTCTGGGTTCCCACAGAATGAGCTTGCCCTAGGATCAGTGGTTCTCCTTGGTCCACGTTGTTCTTGGCATGTGCAAACAACCTAGGCAGCTTAGAATCTATCTTGGTTGGTCAACTACCTCAGACGAGTCTTGCTGTGTCGTTGTTCAAATGCTTTCGTCTGAGGTTGAGCAAGCTGGGCGCTTGGGAACTGTCTTCTGGATAGTGACATCTCTATGTCATGTCGCTTTTATCTTTTCTGTCCGAGGTTCAGCGTTTCTGGGTATCTTGTTGTTTTGTTCTGGACATTGGCAGACCTTTGGAAACTTCGGAAAAGTCGTTTTCAACAACTTTTGTCCTAGGTTGTGTGTTCCCAGATTTCTCAGAAATCGCAGCCTTGCATGCTACCTTTCTGGGTACACCTGGGTTCCTTTGGGTTCCTTCTTCTGTCTTGTTCCTTTGGTTCTCTTTGTCCTGTTTGGTTTTCTTGCCTTTGGTATATTCCTGTGGTTCCTTAAAACACATCTTTGAGATAAAACATTAGTATCATAATATTTGTCATCTTCAAAAGTAGTGAAACTGAGGAAAGGAACTCTCAGGGGAACCGAGGTTCCAGAGTTTCGTTTCCTAACAATGCGGCATGACTTGGCAAGGAGCAAGACTCAAAACGGCCAAAAAATTGCGGACAAGGTTTGAAAAAGGGAAAGAGTGCCCAATCCTAAAAAAGGGTATTCGAAAAAACAAATACGGCCTTCCCGACGCCAATCTGCGCATTCATGAGAACGTGGAAGGTGCGCTACCCTCTCGGAAAGAAATTGCCCAACTTCAAGGATTCTATCTAGTTCCGGATGGGTCAAGGTTTCGGCCAGCGAGTCCTCCAAACTCAAAAGCTCAAGGGGGGCGAAGCCGTCATCTTCATCACTGTAACTGCATGACGCGACCCGGCTCTTCTTGGATCTAGAAGAAGCCATGGGAGAACAAGAAGAAGCAATGGTAAAAATTCAAATTTTCACCTTGAAAAGAGAGGGCTTTTTACAGAAGAAGAAGATCGTAAAAGATAGATTCAGGTATGCGGTATTCATTCTTGCAAAAAGAAACACAAGCATACTCTCTTATGTATTGTTCAAAGCACGTATTTTTCGTCAAGTTTTACGTTCAAAGATCTAGACGATTGACGACGGAAGTATTCGATTCAATAATCTTCTTGCCCAAAGAAGATAAGTTTGTTCTTGTAATTTCCCAGTTTCGTTCGTCTCATTATTAGTCGATTTGGATTATTTCGATATTTTGATCTCTTTGTTGTCTAGTTTCCCATCTTAGGCAAGTTATGTCGATTCTATCTTTTTGCCACAAAACACATTCAAACATAAATTTGACTGTGTTTGGATTACACAACATAATACATCATATTCTATCCCAGAATATATAAAAGTTACCTTTTAAAAGCAATAAATGAGGTCTTTCAGTGAATTTGCAATAAAAAGAGAAACCAAGTTAGAAATAATAGAGTCTCTTTTAAGAAATATCATTTTAGAACAATCAAAGTTTTGAGAACATTTGAGAACTAATAGAGTTTTCAATATATATCAATATCTATATCTACATGAAAATGAATATATAACTGTAAATGTTACGAAAATCAAATAAAAATAGCAATGCATGTTTTTTATATATATTTCAATATGATCCATCTATTCCACCTAAAGAGTAATGACAATAATTATTTTTATTATATCAATTACAAAAATTATACATAAATCTTTAATTATTTAATATAATTCATTTCAAAAATTTGTAGCAATAAGATGTCACCGTGCCACTTAATCCTATCTCTCCTTTCCACTTGATCCAATGGCTCACAAGTCACAATGCTTAACACTTTTTTTGGTTAAGAGCTAAATGTATGGAAACCTCTTCTACTAAAACTACTTACAAAAAATAAATATGAAGAGAACTTGAAATAATGTGTTAATGAAATAAAAATGTTTATTTCATATAACTATAGATTAAGTGAAACGACTAATCATTAGATTTAAAATTGTGATCTTCTTCCATACTACAACAACATCGATCTTAAAGTCTCACAATTTATAACAAAGGATTACAAATGGGATATTTTCAGTCTTCAAAGAATTCTTCCTTCCTATGAAAACTTAGCGTCTGATGGAAACTTAACGGACTACAAATGAGGATCGCCTAGTTTAAAATTTAGCGTCTGATGGAAACATTACAGTTAAGTTAGCACGAACTCTTACCCAATCTCCCAATATTAACCCGACATTTCTCATCACCATTATGGATTTGGAAATCACAAGTTTCTCTGAAGCTTCAACATTTCCTATGAAAAGCCTTCACAAATAGTTTGTCTACAACTGAACGTCTGAATAATCATTATTCCAGATTTCCATCTCAGTGCAATCTTTGTAACTCAGACTCCGAGGACATCAATTACCTTTTCCTTACATGTCCATACACTACACAAATGATACGTGATCTTGAAATTAAAACAAATAACTCTTTTCTTTTTCAACATACGTCATATATTTGTACTTATCTATAATTCTTTAGGACATCTAATACTTCTCCTGAGCTTGTATATTTCCTTTGGTGGATAATATGGAACATCGTAACTCGGTTATCTTTCACAAAAAATGATATCCAACAACATCCTAACCCAAGAAATCTGGCTATTCTTCAGTTTGAGGAATGGAATGCTGCAAACTTGACTTGTTCTAACACTAAGTTTGAAACTACTAAACAAATTTTTTGTAATAATAGAACTTGGAAGAAACCACCCTTAGACTGTATCAAACTTAACTTTGATGCTTCAAGGAAAACTAATCAGTCATCTCATATCGGATATATTCTACAAAACCACAAAGGAGAGGCTATACATTTAGATAGAACACATATCCCGTACATGACTATATTACAAACGAAAGCCTATACGTCTTTGCCAAGTATCCGCAAAGATGTGTCTTTACGAGTTATTAAACTTATTATGGAAGGTGATAATTAACAATAATTAAATCCATATAAGAAATCTGAAAAATTTCTTGGAAAATTCACACAATTATATTAGATTTTTGTTCGTCACTCAATTACTTTGATTTTTTCTCTTGTTTCCATTGTTACATAGAATCCAACAAAGCAGTCGACTACCTTGCTACCCATGACATTAGTCCTACATTAATTAGGAATTTCATTCAAAGGTTTTCTCCAATGATTACAAGTGCATCTTATTTGTATTCTGTTAGATATGAGTTCTTACATATGAACTCAAAATGTGAGGTTTTTGTAACTCCTGTAAAAATCATTTAGTGTGATGATTTAGCCATTTAGGAATGTCATTTACGTGAAAGGAAGCCTAATGTTTGTCTTGTAACAAAAAAAAAGAGGTTGGCTTGACTAGGAAAGTAGTTCATGTTTTTTTTTTTTGTTTATTAAAAGAAAAAATTACTAAAAATAATACCAAATATATACCTTCAACCTGAAATAATACAAACTTTTAAAATTACTAGTAGAAACGGTATCAACTATATACATATTTATCGTTAAAGGTTTTTCTAGTGTGTGTCACTCTAACAGGTTAAAATAAAAAATTATCTACAAAATATTTTCTAATAGAAAATGGATAAATCCTTAAGAAAAAAAATTAAACTAGTGACTAAAAAAATTATTACTAAAAATAGGCTTGTTAGAATGTGTCCAAACTAGAAAAAACATATAGCTAATAGTATAAGTTAGTTTCCTACAGAGAATCGAGCAAAGTTGCACGCCGGAAATTGCTAATTAGGATACTGTGGGCTAGTAAACACATGACTTAAATTCTTACTCAATATTGAAAAAGCAAAAACATAAATTATTTCTCTGATTCAATGAATTCATTCTTTAGTCTCTTCAGAGACATCTAATTAAATTCGTTCTCCATCTATTCCATTCATCTTCCACCACCAGCCTGCCCCACCCCACCACCGCTCTTTTGCCCCATCACTACCCCCTTCCTCACCGTTCTGCTCAAATTCCCCTTCACTCCCCCGCTCTCCAACAAAAAATTATTATTTAGATATCTCCAAACACAAGTACCATGCTTTTTTTCAATTACGAAAATAGTTCTGGTCTTGGGAAGGAAGACTCGCCAAAATCAAACCTTCATATGGAGGCCAACGAAATCTGGATGGATACAAGATGGTGGATCTAGTTTAGAGAGAGAGAGAGAGAGAGAGAGAGAGAGAGAGAGAGATTGAAGATTGTGGTTAAGGCTCCTTCAGATCTGGTCGTAGGAGAGACGGAGGATTGTTTGGGCGGCGGTGTAAGAGTCTTCGAAAGCAGCAACGACGGAAGAGTCTTCGGGAGCAGCGACGGTGGAAGAGTCTCTGAGAGCATCGATCTACTGGGAGTTGGGTGGGGAATAAGGGTAGAACACTTTGTGATAATTGATGGATTTTGACTTTCTAATTTGGTGAATTTTTCTTGGCCAAAAGGCCCAAAATTGACAAAGATTTCTTATTGTGATCATTTTTCGGGAGCCTAGTCATCTTTTTAGCCGGATTCTTCGCCAGAATTTGAAACCTATCATAAATAGTAAATATATGTATAGTTAGTATTGTTGCGGATGATTTTGTTAATATTATTTTGGGTTGAAAGTGAATAGTTAGTATTATTTTTAGTCATTTTTCCTTATTAAAAAAAGAAACTTCGTCAATTAGTTTATGATTTTGGTAAAATAAAGACTTTTTTACTTTTTAATAAAAATCCCTATCACGTAATTGTTTTCCTAGTCTAATGAGCTTTTAATTAATATGTATAATCAATGACGACCCATGATTTTCATTGAATTACTGAGAGCTAATATGATAAGTGATAACGAACGCTTATATGTGAACCATTAGATGTCCATTCTCATGAACTCGCACTAATAAATTTATGAATACACGAAGAAACGATGAACAAATAATATAATTTTTTTCACACAATACAAATTTATGAACACACATTTTATAATAAATTGATGCAAACAGTAAACATTTATACATACATATATAATATAAAATTTATGAACACGCATTTTCAATAAGTTGATGAACACACGTACAATATATGTTTTATGTACACAAAGCACAACATTTATACACACATAGTATAAAATTTATGAACAAGCGTTTGTCCATAAATTAATACATATATTATACAATTTTATTAACACATAGTACAACTTTATGAACATGCATTTTTCAATAAATTGATGAATACACAATACAAGTTTTATGCACACATAGTAAAATATTCATGTACTGTAGTACAAACTTTATAAACACGTGTTTTCAATAAATTGAAGTACACATTGTACAAAAATTATGAAAATGCGTTTTTCGATAAGTTGATGAACACATAGTACACGTTTTATGCATATACAATATAAAATTTATACACATATAAGTAGGCGTTTTTTAAATAATACTATCGTGAAGTTTTCCTCGACGTTCTTAAATTTTGTACTATGAGTTCATAAAAGCGGTTTTTCTCACGGTTCACATATAAGAGGAGGCGTTCTTATTTGATGCACATAAAAACTTTGTATTTTTCAAAAATATTTTTAAAAACTTTCTTTTATATCCCCCACTGGCGCAACATAGCTCCAACACTAGTGTATAACTAGATATGTTTTCGTGCTATTTTTGCAGATTTTGTTACACAAATATTAAAGTTGAAACTTTATTGAATATGCAGGGGCGGAGCCAAGATTTTACTTCAGGGGGGCTAAAATCCTGTGTGAAATTTTTTGGGTGCTGAGGTTTGCACCGCGTTTTTTCGATTTCGCACCAGGTTGTGAACACAACTTGGTGGCGTGTAACTCTTTTTTTTTTTTAAACGCAACCTTGTTGCGTTTAGTTGGTTTTTTTTAGAATTATTGACATTTAAAAAAAAACATGGGTTCGATTAAACCGGGTCTATGTTAAACGCTATTAAATAGCGTTTAAAATGGACCCGGTTTTCGAACCCAGACGAATTTTGAACGCTACTACGTAGCGTTTAGTTACCGATTAAATTTGAATTGTTTAAAAATCAAACAGTAACTATCAAACGCTACAATGTAGCGTTCAAAAATGACCGTTTGAAATTCCCAACGGTCGAATTTTTGAACTTGTATATATTTGTTTCTTTCATATGCCTTCTTTACATGTACAAAATTTCAAAGCATAATAGGGAGAGAGAATGTCGTTCTCAAGCATAGTCGATGGGCCCGGTCTTGAATCGATTAGTGAAAACACAGTACTGGTATGTATACTATGGATTTAATATTATCATTTTACTGTAGTAGTTGTACATTATATCTTGTAGATATTCTTTGTATGTTAGGGTCATTGTTAGTGATAAGTTATATGTTAGGGTATTATGATAAATTATATTATTATAGAATGTGACATATTCTTATATTAGTGTAGCATTGTGATAAATTAGGGTGTTACTGTAGAAATGTGATAAATGAGGTTATTGCACATTATATTATATTAGCGTAGCATTGTGATAAATTAGGGTGTTATTGTAGAAATGTGATAAATTAAGTTATTGCACATTATCTTATATTAGCGTAGCATTGTGATAAATTAGGGTGTTACTGTAGAAATGCGACAAATGTTTTAATTTTGTACGTGTTTCATATTTGCACCATGATTTTAATGGTAGAACATTAGTTTAGGTATAGAACACTTTGTCGGTGTAGATTTATAATGAATATTAGTGTTTATAATGAATACCAATGTTTGTGAAATAAATAGGGTGATTCTAGTGGCAACAACTTTGTGAGTGACGATTTTTCTTCGCATTTTACTACGGATGAGGAATGGAATGATAGACATAGTATGATTCAATGGGTTCGTTCAGTGGGCAAGGAACTCAACATTTTGATTGTCATACAAAAATCATGGGATCGAAAGGTGATACTATCATGTGAGAAGTCTGGTTCGTACAGACCGGTGAAGAAGAAGGCGGTGGAAGGTTGCGAGCCAACTGATAACAGGAATTTGTCGTGCTAATTCCTACTATGCAAAATATCCAAACAAACCTTAAACCGTAGTCCTAGGTAAGTAAAGGTCGAGTCCACAGAGAGACAGAGTCTATCTTTATATGCAATTTGTATGTCAATCCAAAGTAACAAAAGGGGGGTTTTGTGAGTTTTGTAAGTTCTAAACATGCAAAAGGTAAACAAGCTAAAGAGTTGTGAAATCAGTGATGGGAAAAGCACTTAGTCAAATAACATCCACTATTCGTATGACAAGTTGATCCTAGATACTCATTCAAAATATCATGCAATGGAAATTCCAATTCCTTTTCATATATAAGTAATAGCACAACCAGATACTATTAGCACTAACTAATTAAACAACCCTGAAACTATCAAGATTCAGTTTAACAGCAGCCTTACGGATAGGAATATAGTTGGATACAATTCTAGCATAAAATAACCAGCTTTTATCCTAGAATGTAAATCAGTTCTCTTCTGCATAAGACTAGCACAACCAGATACTAGTACGATGCAGTTGCTACTCTGAAATAGATATGCTCAACCAGTAACAATCTAAATCTAGCAATAGATCAATAACGACAAATCCTAGTTGCGTCCAAGATAGAGATTATCAATATCAATCATAAGCAATCAAGCAAGAGAATAGATAAAAACCATGCAATAGATTAAGAACGAGAGTCTCACAACTAAATCAAAACAAAAGCTTCAGCGTCTGACTAAGCCAAGGGGACTTAGTTCTTCATAACAAATACATAGAATGAAATTAGGGTTCAGAGAGAGATTAGCTGATAGGCAAACAAACCTTTCTCTACCCTTAAATACTAAAGGAAATAAAGTCTGAATTAACCTAAAACGAAATAATAAATCGTAATAAAATAATGCAAAATAAAGCAAATAAGGAAACGGCTCGGCGGACTTATGAACATCGGCGGCGGGCACTGCAACCTCCACGGCGGGCCCTAGCAGCGGCGGCGGGCGCTGCAACCTAAACCCTCCCAGAAGCCATCGTTGTTGGGAGGGTTTAGGCGGCGGTCGCCGTGGCTTCTGCGGCGGGCGCCGTAAGGTACTTCCTCCGAAGTCTTCGTCTCTTCAGCTCCTTGGCGTCTACTTCTGGTGGCTTCCTCCTCAGTGTCTACTATGATCTCCAAAATGGCTCAAACACCTCCAAAAACACCGACTTCGCCCCCAAATGCCATACACATGAATGTGTCTAAATCTACCCGAATGACACCAATAAAACCTCTAATGACTCTTGGTTAAGCCTACAAAGTAGTGCTTATCACCAACCCCTACATCAAACCGGTCAACGAGGACAAAGAAGAGCGATTGTCCGTTTCAGATGCACGGGTTGTTATCAAAAGAGAGTAAGTGGAGCTTAAAGGTCATATGTGGATGGCACACACATGACATCCCAACATCCTTAATAGGGCATGCTTTTGTTGGACGCCTTGATGCGGATCAAATCGAGGCGGTGAAGTTGTTGTCTGCCACCGGCTCGACGCCAAAGAACATTATTTCTCTCTTTGTCAGAGTAGACCCGAAATCCTTGACATCAAGGAGTCAAGTGTACACGTGCAAGGCTAGGGAGAGGAAGAAATCCAGGGGCCATTTGACGGTGATGCAATTCACGTTGGAATTTCTAAGGTCTAAAGGATATTATGCGGACGTTGAAAGGGTTAAGGTTAAGATGAAAGAAAAGGGGAAGTATGTGGAGAAGGAGGTTGTGAGTAATCTTTTTATTAGTCACCCCGACTCGAAGCACTTGTTGGGTTTGTTCCCCCACGTTGTCATTATGGATACAACCTACAAGACCAACATGTAATCTTTTGTTTGAACTTTTCACTACATTTGCACTATATAATTGCATCTTATTTTCTTTTTTAATGTACATGTATAGGTATGGTATGCCTTGTTTGGAGTTTGTTGGGTTCACTTGCACAAACCTTAACTTCTGTATTGCCATCGTATTCATGCGAAATGAGACAACGGAGCACTATGTATGGGCCCTGCGGCGTTTGAAATCCCTCTTCGGTAAAAAAGAACCCACAACGATCATGTCAGACCGAGATTTGGCCGTTGTGAAGGCTGTACCAATAGTCTTTCCCAATGCACACCGTTTGATGTGCATGGTCCATGTGAACCGCAATGTTGAAGCAAGGGTCACCGAGAATATGTGCAACAAAAGTGTTAAGCATTTTACGGGGAATATCCGTTGGTTGTTGAGGTCACCCACGGAGGATGTGTATGAGTCCCGACTTAAGTATTTGAGGGACAAGTGGAAGAATGGTACGTTTATGAAGTATGTCGAGGAAGTTTGGCTTGACGACCACAAAAAGAAGTTAGTTGATGCATGGTCTAATCATATTCTTCATTTCGCCACAAGATCATCAAACAGGTAAATTTTATAACATATTTTCTCATTAGATACGTATTATTTTTAAGATGTATAACAGAAGTATTACTTGTCAGGGTGGAGTCTCAGCACGATATGCTCAAGGACACCCTAAAAACATATGTTGGAGGGTTTGACACGATCGTATTACACATCCACAATATGTTCATGGATCAGATACGTGTCATTAGGGGGTCTATGGAGCAGAGCAGTTTTAAGTTGGCCGCCGTCATAAAGGATGGGCCACAATGGGTGAAGATTTTGTTCAGTCGCCTTGAGTACAAGATATCGAACGAGTGCATAAGATTACTATACAAACAAGCTATTCTGGCAAAGGAGGGAAATATACTTGATGAAGAATGCCGCGATGTATGATGAAGATCCTCGCTTGGGTTGCCTTGCCCACACACGATCAAGAGATATGTAGAGGCTGGTATCCCAATATTGCCAAGTGAAATCCATTTATTTTGGAAACAAGTAAAGTGGGAAAGAGTGGGCCAAGAAGATCTCGGAAGTGATGATACTGAGCGTATTTCAAGAGAAGATGTCGTAATGAAGAAGCTGGTCCAAGACTGGCAAGGAAAGGAAATGCCCGACGAGCTATTACGCATTCTCACAACAAGGTACGATGACTTCCATAACCCAAGCACTTCCACCTTGGGAGAGCCCCTGTGCGCAGATACTAGTAAGGGGATACCTAAGAAGGAATCGACCAAGAGGGACCTCACTTGGTTGGAGCACAAGGAGGAGGAGCAAAAGAAGAAGGAACAAAAAAAGGAGGAGGAAAAAAAGAAGAAGGACGAGGAAAAGAAGAGGAAGAAGGAGGATGAAAAGAAGAAGAAGGATGAGGACAAGAAAAGGAAGAAGGATGAGGAAAAGAAGAAGAAAGATGAGGAAAAGAAGAAGAGGAAGTCAGATAGTATTCAATCGTCTTTTGGATCAGAACCTTCTCCGATGCCTGATGGAGACAACAAAAGAGTTTCAGATGGCAAAGAGAGTGGCACTGGCCCGATCCCCCCCAAAATTGAAGTTGATCCAAGAAATGGGGAAATTTTTTGGCACCTCGACTTTAATTGGGGCGTACGAAATGTCGACCCTTTCATGTTCAACTACATCACCCGAGTAGAAGACGTACAAGGTGACGGTCATTGTGGGTACCGTTCCTTGTCTGTACTATTAGGGTTGGGGGAACAGAGTTACGATTACGTGCGACATGAGCTTTCAAAGGAACTGCAATTGCATCGAGATCTCTACCGACCAGCGAGTATGGTGACTGACATTGACCATCTTATCAAGATGGTTGATCATACAGGGCCTTGCTGGGAGGATCACTGGATGGAAATGCCGATGGTTGGGTTAGCATTTGCAACCAGATTCCAGGTGGCTCTTGTCTTTCTCTCATGGAGTGGCCCCCATACATGTCTCCCCATGATTGCTTGTCCGGGTGCCCGACCTCCCACAACGGTGCATACAGTGGCACTAGTAGGAAATCATGATCATATTGTCCCGATAAGCATACTTATACTCGGAAGTTTTACCTTATAAATTATGTAATACTCATTTTAAGTCTTTTTTTTTTACAGGTTTGGCTAGTTGATGACCGTTGCCCTATCCCACCCTCGCCCGTCGTTTGGAACAATTAGAAGCATCCTAGTGTTGAAGGGTGGGATGTACCATTTAGGGGAAGGATGAATGAATATCTCGTCAAACGTGAAAATCAAGGTCGTGTCAATTTGGTTATGTAGTTTCGGGAGGGAGATTGGATACATTAGGATCACATGTGAATCCACTCCTTTTCCACTTTGTAATATGAATTAGCAATATATGAACGTTCAATCTTCCTAGAATTTAGCATAGCAATATATGAATATCTAATCCAAGCTCAACAGATCTACACTCAAACTCCATTTGCAAGTATATAACTTAAGAAAATGTCTAAATTATGGTGCTCATCTGCGTTAGCCCTATGGAATACTCAGATAAAGCAAAAGGATACGTTGTGGTTTCTGACTACTCAGATGGTGTTCTGTGTAAGGCGTGTACTAAATGCCACATTCTAAACGCCACAATGTGGCGTTTAATAAATGCTACTGTGTAGCGTTTACCACACGACATCTTGTGGCGTTTAGGGTACGTCACTGTGTAAGGAGAACGCTACTGTGTAGCATTTACCACATGGTTTAGGGTTTAGGGTTAGGGTTTTGTGGATCCTAAACCTCACGGTCTAAACGTTATATTGTTTCGAAGTATGCATGTTTAGGAATTACTATTATGGCTTAGAATATATGTTAACACAATGGTTTAAGGGATACGGTATTAGGGATTAGGATGTATGTTAAAGCAAGGGTTTAAGGGATAAGTTTTAGGGTTTTAGGGATAGTTGATAGTATAAGCATTTATATTGTTCAAGGGTTTAAGGGATAAGGTGTTAGGGCTTAGGGTTTATGTGTTTAGTTCATCCTAATAACTGAAAGGTTTAAGGTTTAGGGTTTAGGAACAATTTGGCTCGGTAATGTGAATCCACTCCTTTTCCATAAAATAGAACGGAATTACCTAGTAGATTTGATGATCATGAGAGCCAAAAGTCACATGGGATACGTTGAGAGAGAGCTGCGAAGGAATGAAGCTAGCCACTTCTAGGGTTTGGAAGTTGTGTGATACAATAACCTATATATTCAAAAATAATAACTGAAAGGGAAAGAAGTAAACGAAATGAATTTAAAACCCTAAAATAAAAAAAATGGGTTCTCTATTCCATTACAACCCTAAAACCTAAGCCCTACCCTAAAACCCTAAGCCCTACCCTAAAACCCTAAACCCTCTACACGCCACTATGTAGCGTTTACTTATTGAACGCCATAGTGTTGCGTTTAACCTTTAAACGCAATACTATAGCGTTTACATTAATAACTTTGTATGACAGTTGGTTATTAGTTGTCAAACACATTGCCTCTTTATTTCACTATATAAGAAAGATTAGGGTTGTTTCTTCTTCAATACAACAATTCCAACACAAGCGGCGCCCACAGAGAGGATTTTGGGTAAACTTCTTCTCCTTCCATTTTCTATCGATTTAGTACGGACAAATATACAAGTTTATGAACCATATACAAGTACGAAAAAATTCAATACGAAATCGGGGCAAATATGATACGAGTACGGACAAATATAATACAAAATGTCACTACAAAAGAGATAATAACATCCACTGCAAACGCTCTCTAGCCTAATCATGGTCACTATCACAACCCCTCTCTAGGCTAGCCTGCAAACGCTCCGCCATCTCTCGATCACGTGATTCTCGCTCAGCTGCTTCCTGCTCGGCCGTCGACCTAGATGATGAACCCCTCTCGTACATAGATGACACTCTGGGCCGTGGGGCGGCTGATGACTCATCCATATCATAATCAGCGACAGCCAACGGACTAGATAAGAGCTCAGCGCATATATGCTCATCCAAACGATCCCAACCGTCCCAATGAGCATCAAACTCCAGCTTGTACGTATCCTTCCCCTTGAGAATTGCACGACGTGAAACTGTATGGGGCCGTATCGGGTCCAGAGGCCTGCTCTGGGCCCATCCAAACTGGCGTGCCACGCGGTCAGGCATGTAGGGCTCGGATATATCATGGAAGCGTATCGGGCCCGTCCAAACTGGCGTGCCACGCGGTCAGGCAAGTAGGGCTCGGATATATCATGGAAGCGTATCGTGCCTCGATATGTAGAAGCTCTAAACTAAAGCAGAAATGAGGACGTGGTCCACACTGCCAAAATGAAGCGTGTGGAGACCGGTCAGCCCGCTCAGTGAAGCGTAATACCACCAGCTACCCTCAACCACCTCCCCTCTAGGAATAAGGCGATGCACTCTCCAGAAATCGAGATAGCGTGGACGTGTATGAACACGTAGACGACGAGGGGCAGACGTGGGATGATGCCATATCCTATGCGCAATGTGATGGTCAAAAGATGACAGAAGCTCACCGTTCCCTACACCGTAAGGAGCTTGGGGACGGGCGGGCTGGGGAGCGGGAATGGGGTCGGGAATAGGCTCGGATCTATGCTCGGGTATGGCTCGGGTCTAGGCTCGGATATAGGGTCGGGAGTGGGCTCGGATATATGCTCGGGAGTGGGCTCGGATATATGCTCGGGAGTGGGCTCGGGAATGGGGTCCTGCTGGTGCGGGTCCTCCATCACGATATCAACGTCCTCCAATCCAGGGACGGGATCATCGCTATGGACGGGACGTCGATGCTGCTTCTTCTTCTTCTGCTGCCCGGAAACATCTGCCCTTCGCTTGCGGGCAGAAGCAGTAACGCGTTGGTGCTCCGTATCCCGTCCATACGAGCAAAAACGGCGTCGAAAACCCGCACATACATCCTATTTAATCCAAAATTACGGGAAATAATTTACTTTTTAATACATAATTTTACCGCTATTTTACTTGATTATTTAATTACTTGATTTTAAATATAATAAAATCAAGTAATTTACTTAACTTAATATATAATTTACTAAATACATAATTAATTACATGATTATAATAAATCTACATTCATAATAACAAACATTTATTATGAAATTTAAATTATTCTTTCATTTATTTTTACTTATTAATATAATTTCTAACATTTATACGTTATTTATACCTAAAATCTCTCTAATATTTGGACGTTAATCTTTATTTCCCTATTATAATTTAATTACAAATGTATTTCAATTATCATATATAAAAAAATAATTAATATTTCTTAAATATTTAAATAATATCTAAATATAAATAATTACTAATTCATAAAATACCTCAACGGTAGGTCGTTTCGGCTTTAGAACTACCGAAACACTCCTCGATCCGCTCGCCTCGATCATAGACGCCACCGTCTCGTCCCATGTCGACGACTGCGCCACCGCCTCCGCTCCGATCGCCGCCGCCACAGAGAGCGCGTTCTCTGCCGCCACCTTTGCCGGCACCGCCGCCTCCTCTGTCGCCGCCGACTCCTCCTCCTCCGTCGCCGCCGCACATGAAACCGGAGCCAGCTCCACCTCCTCCGGCGTCGACCTCCTTGCAGCCACCTCCTCCTCCACCATGGAACGTGACTCTGGCGTCTCTCCTCTCTCTCCCGCCGCCGTAACCACCGCCACCTCCGGGGAATGCTCTGCCGCCGCCGTCGTCTGGAATCCGGCCTCCTCCACCACCGACATCGCTCCTTCGTCGTCGCCGCCGCCAAAAGCCATTAGGGTTTGAGTTTTGAAATTGGAAAGGGAAAGGTCGGGGGGAAGAAGAAGAAGTTGACGCTATATAATAGCGTTTTTGAACGCTACAACATTGCGTTCAAAGAGCCAGATATTTGGAATATGAGAAAAATATCTAGTTCTTGAACGCTATGATGTAGCGTTCAAAGCCAGATATTTTTCTCATATTTTTGAACCCCCAAACAATTTTTTTAACCCTCAAACCCTAAACGCTATCACATTGCGTTTACATTGAACCCGATTTTCTCAAACGCTACGAAATTGCGTTTGATTTTTTTTTTAAACGCGACTATGTAGCGTTCACAATTCCCGATGCGAAACACAAAATTTCCGGGTGCAAACAAGATCCCCGAATTTTTTTTGTGCGACTTAAATCCAACGTGACTTAAATCCTATTTCGTAAAAATCAATTTTAATTTTTTTATGAAGTTTAAGGTAATTTTCACATGAGATGAGGGGAAAAAAACTTAAGTAATTTTATTTTTTTGACTTAAATCTGTTAGAATTGACTGAAATTGCATTTTCAGATGAGATGAGGGGGGGAAATTTAAGGTAATATCATTTTCATGACTTAAATTTATTAGGGTTGACTGAAATTACATTTTCAGATTCAATAAGGGTAAAATAAACTTAAAATTTTTATTATTTTTTTTTAAAAAAAAAGTTTTTTTTTCCAGGGAGGCTATATAGCCATCCTTGGGCCCAACGTAGCTCCGCCCCTGTTAATATGTATGAAAGCTAATTAGATAAAATATTATACATTTAGTCCTTGACATATATGAGTGTTATTCGTATGATTATAAATTTAGAATTGAGTATATATATATTCGAGTTTGTATATGTAAAGAAGCTAAAATAAATTAGGAATTCATATAAAAAATAATAAAAAACATATAAATTTGATTAAAATAAATCTCGTGCAAGGATCCAATAATATGCGAGAGTGTAGATCATATGAAGATGATGCTTAGGGTCTAAAGTGAGGAGCAATGATGACCACTAAATCTAGGAATGAAGAGTTACGATTAAAAAACATGGAGTGACAAAATAATTAATATAAATTTTTGTATCATTTTTATTTATTATTATTTTTAAATAACTTTTTTAAAGTGTTTTTTCGAATTCTTTTTAAAGAGGATGCTTTAAAAAGAGGATGCTTAGTATCATGCACATTAACATACTTACACACGCACTTATTTTTAGCATATAAAACATGCATATTTATGTATTATTTAGCATACTAAACATCACTTTAACATGTTAAACATGAACTTTAATATACTAACAAATGCAATTTAATATAATAAACTTACATTAGCTAAAATGTGCACTTTTATACATGTTAAGTGTGCACATTTACATATTAACACATGCATTTTAGCACAATAAAGTTGCACTTTTATACTCTATGTACACATTAAAAAATGTGCTTATATAAATGCACTTTGGAATCTTAAAAATGCACTTTGGATGCTTATATATGCACTTGAAATATAATTTTATAGAATGTTGTAATGCAAAATATTTTAGACCGAATCGAATCGAACCGAATTGGAACCGAATGTGAACTGAACCGAACTGAGCCGAACTAGACTGAACTTGGACCAAACTGGACCGAATCGAACCGAATTAGACCGCACCAAATAAGTTTGGACTAATTTATATAGAAATCTAGATTTTTAAAAAATAATCGGTTTTGGACCGAATCGAACCCGAACCGAATATTATTTTTATAAAAACCGAAAATCAAACCGAATATAATCGGTTCGGGTTCGGTTCGGTCCAAAAAACCGAAAAACCGAAAAACCGAACCCGATGAATACCCCTATGTGAAGTTGTGAACCCTTCTAAAAAAAAAATGTTATTTAAACTATTTTTTGAAATATCTATCCTTTTAAATCTAGGAGAATCGTTTAACTTATCTCTGTCCCTTCCATGGTCGTAACTCTGTAATCGCTCTCTCTCACCTCTTCTGTGAATAATCCTCATCAAATTCCTGTGATTTCGTTAATTGCCGCCTGTTCTCTAAGAAAACTCAACCTTCAATCCCTAAAACTCATGTGTTTCTTGTAACCAAATCGCATCTGATTTGCTCAAAATTTTGGTTGCTGCAAAGGTACGGTCTTAAATCTGCTTGATTACTATCCAATTCTTTGAAATTGCGGTGCTTTATCTTCATATGTGGTCGATAACTTAGGACAGTAGCATAAGGTGTGTTGAATTGCTTAATAAATTCGTGATTAGTGTGTAACTAATTGAAAATTAGGGCTGAAGATGGAAATGATTTGTTGAATATCTGAAGTTATACTTAGAGCTTAATGAGTGAGAATCACATCAGTAACTTGCATTCAAGTAAATCTGAAGCGCCCAATTTTGTGTATATAAGTAGCAAACACATCATGTTGCTGAATAGAATTTGTTCACAATCAATTTTCTGTTAATTGATAACCTGGGGGAGGATGTGTATAAGTAATAAAAATAACAAAATAAAGGAAATAATTAAACTGTGATAATGGAAAATGTCAGGTGTAGTAGGAAGTCTTCCACTAAGATTTTTCATTCTTCTCAAGTTTTATATGTTCACCTTGAAGATGCAAACCACCTGAAAATCAAGTAAGAATTGCATTGTCTTCCAATTAAGTTACAAGACGATTTATTAGATGAAGTTACTTAGACTGAGATGTACTACAATTATTGCCTTATAAAATCTACTTAATTGATCTGCACTATACATTAGTTGTTTTTAATTTTGGGGTGGGAGAGGAAATCTATAGTTAGTTGTGCATACGCTACTAGATCCTTTAATTGATATGTACTGTACATTTCAAGTGTGGGTACTACAATCATTGCCTCAAAAAATCTACTTAGCTATATAAGTAAAGTTTTACTTGTTTACAAGGGTCTTTATTCTGTCGTTGTAACCTCATCGATTACTCCCTGGTTATTGCCATTGATTTTCTTGTTGGAGCCGATTGATTTTTTTGCTTATGCTTTGGCATCTAATTATTGCCAATGCATCTTAGACTTGAAATTTATTATTATGTTCATTATCTATAACTAGATAGGCTCTTTTTTTGTTATAATTCTGATATGGTTAGTGTTGTGATTGATATTAATCTGTTTTTTTCTTTTTCGACATAGATATTGTTTTATTTGTTATGTCAGTATGTCTTTTGGTCATTCTACTTTCATATCAGAAGATCTATCTTAATTTGCTCTTTGGATTAGATTTGTTTTATTTCTTTTGCTATATTTGGTGTTACTCTTAGATGCTTATGTGCTTCTTATCAGTAGGCTGTTTACTGGTTTATAGGGCAGAAATCTGAATTTATTACTGCATCTTTAGACCTTATTGGTTGTGGTGGGTTCTTATGTTCCCTGCCCTTGCTAGTTGCTACTACCGTGTCTACAATTTTACATACATTACTAGATCCTTTTATTGATCTGTCCTACACATTTTCAAGTGTGGTGACATTTATCTCTGAGTGATATATCCTCCAAAATCATTTCTTCGAAAAATCGGCTGATGTATAAAAAGAAGTATAAGGGTAACAAAACTCTACTATAGTCACCTTAAACTTCAAATGCCAAACATAAAATCCAGAATAGCATAGTTCAAATTAGCCTGATGAGTCAATTACAACACTACTTTAAGAGTCAAGACTACTAATTTGTTGCCTGCACTAAAACAAGGATAGCTCAACAATGTAACAGACTAGGGTTTTCAGCTAAAATTGGTCTGTTCCTACTCCTACATGATATCCACTCCAAACAGCCTAAGCACTCTCCTTTCCCCTTCCCCTTCCCCCTCCACATTCACATTCTCCTCCTCGCCGCCGTCTTCCGCCTCGTCGACGTCTTCTTGCCCTGCCTCATCCACCGCCCCGCTGGGCCCCGCCCCGTCAGCACGCTCTCCGACCTCAGGCTCGCATTGCCGGAAGTCGATCAGTGAAAAGAACGTGACGTCGCCACGGACCCCGGGCTTGGCCCTCATCTCACAATTATAAAAGAGGACAACATCCTTAGTCTTGAGCCCCTTCTCCTTGACAAACTTGTTCCAGCCCTTTGTGAACACAAAGCTCTGGCTACTCTTCCAGTAGCAGTACCGGAACGTCCACCGCTTCATCGTCCTATCAAAGAAATCGAGCTCAGCGTCCGTAATCTCCCCCCCATTCCCAAAGTCATCCGGCTCGACGTGGCTCACCTGAGGGAAGAACTTGACGGCGTACTTCTTGGGAATCACGAGCCTGTTCAGCTTCCCGACGTCGCTTGGCGTCAGCTCCTTCTCGAAGTAGTCTTTGTACAGGATGTCGTTTCCACCGCCGAGCCTCATGACACCGCCGGGGTAGTGGTGGCTCAGCAGGCCGGCTGGATCCGGGTGGGACCGCCAACTCCTGCAGAACTCGGCTAGCTTGCTCTGGTACGACCCTTCTTTGATCATGCTGAGGACGGCGTCTTCCGAGAAGTGGCTCTGGAATCCCGCCTCTAGTGCCAGGTGGGAGGGGCTGATGGGCAGGTTCCTGTACGACTCGCTGCTCCTGAGCTTGATGGCGGCGCTGTCGTAGGCCATGGCCGCGTCTCGCTCCGTCTTGAACGTCCCGAGCCAGACCCTCTGGTGGTTGGCGTAGATCTGGGCCCCCCAGTGCCCGTTTGGCTGCGGGACCACCCCCTTGTATCGGTACCCGTTGGGCCCACCGCTGCTGCTCGGTTGCAAAGCCAGGTTAAGGTGGTCGTCGTTGTTGTTGTTGGCATGATTCATTCTGTTTGTCTGCCTTTGAATTTGGAGCCATCAATACAGCGGTTAAATTTTCGAGTTTCTACAACAATACACAAAAAAAAAGGGGGTTTGGTTCCTGTGACTGAGCCATCTAGGCTTCTTATGTTCGAAAATAGTTTTACCCGCCCTCTCATGTTTCATGTACACTTGTTCCTTTAATATAACCAAATCGGTGGTGTTATATGCCAAAACAACATCAATCTGTACACTTTCGCCCAGCAAATTAGAGAGTCTAGGATCATGTTAAGAATAGTACATTGTCATTGATAGTTGCAAATCGGAGAACACAACAGAATCTGAAAAGCACACTGCTATTGATTGCTTATACTTGAATGCAACTCGCAAAGAGTGGAAAAATTAAGGTAACGCTTTTATCACACAAGCACGGATTTATAGACTTTGTGCTGCCTAAATCTAAAAAGGGTATCGAGATTTGCTGCTGGTAGGAAGTTAAGTAGAAATTTAAGAGAACCGAGTTGAAGTTGAACGACGATACAAAAAACACACTAGGTAAAAATAACTAAAACAGCCGACCAAAATAACATATATGTTGCAGAAAACAAGAGCAGAAGAAGTACCTGGATGAAATGGTTGATAAGAGATGCAGATGTGAGTATGAGAATCACTAAAATCTCCCCCTCTCCAGTTTTATATGTCTACTTGCACTCAATTGTGATTGCAAGAATGGTAACATGAAAAAATATATACAGATAAACATTATATGTCCAAACCATGGCAATTTGCTAATCATACCATATAAATTATACAACTTATATATGGCAATAAACATATCGTGAGAAAATACTAACCGGAATCTGTAGTATCTGCGCTTCATGTTTTTTGAATTCATAGCAGTTGATTGAATAATATTTTTCACACAATAAATGATTATTTCCTTGCCAAAGTTAATAGAATTTAATAGAAAAATATAATTGTCTGTAGAAAGCAAAAAAAAAACAGCTATAAGAAAATTTTATTTGAAGACGGGATTTGATTTGAGAAATGAAATAATTCAATGGATATTCGAGGAAGCAACACAAAATGACAGTTTTCTATGTCCTAATTCCCAATCACCTCTCTCGCTGAGTTGTCAATATATATTACCAATTGTATCAGAAAAAAAAGAATTATTAACAAGATAAGTTTATGATTTTAATTTTGCTGGTTCATGTATATTGAGAAAGTCATGAAATTGATTGATAGTTAGCAATATGAGTTGCAAAACTTACCTTATATAATTTGTTGGCCTGTGGTTGCCTTATATAGTTTGACATTCAAAGGACTGAAGACCAGGCAAATTATAATTTGGATAATGTAATTATTGATTCGTTTCCCTAAATATAGTTACAAAACTTGACCCAAAAATATACAAATATTTTTCCAAGACAATGATATCAATGAATATCGGGTTTCCATTTATATGAACTGTCACGTAAGAAACCATGTATTTTTTTTTTGCTCATTTTTCATGATTTTTCGTTGTTATTGATCAAAATTGGTTTTTTAATAGAACGAGAAACACTACTCACAAATTTACTAGAAAGAAAATGACTATGTAGTAATTACATATGACATAGTCAATCTCTTAAGAGTTCTATCCAAGGATATCGGGTTAGTTTTATATTAAAAGTGTGTATGGCTGACCTTAGGAGGGGTATATCTCTTTGTGCGTCAATCATATTTCGGTCTCGATATAGAGCTGCTCCCGCTAATTGAACAACGTGGCAAAAAAAAAAGAGGAAGTTGCTCTAACAAATGAAATCCTAACAAAACCGAAAAGGCAAATAGAAAGCTACAGTGAATGTTTTTTTCAAATAGAAAGGATGTTAATTCGCATAAAAGTTCTAGCATTATTATATCGGTTTTTCTAGTGTGTGTCTATGGGCACATGCTAACAAGCTTAAATAGAAAATTTATCTTTAAAATATTCTCTAATAGAGAATTGATAAACCCTTAGCAAACAAGATTAAACTAGTGACTAACTAAATAATTGTCAAAAAAGAGTTCTTAAAGTGTACCCATGGACACACAATAGAAAAAACCTTATTATATTACTTACCCATTATTCAATATCCACTTCTCACCACAAAAAATATTCCATATCATTCAACCAACATTACACGACTCGATAACATAAAAAAAAGGCACAAGTCTTTCCGCATTGTGAGTAAGATTAATGCCCAATCTACATATGAGTATAAGTCCGTTTCAATTTTCAGAGATAATGCATTAACTTGTATTATAAATTATAAATTAATACAAGATAATACAACTAAATACATATTTTGAAATATCCAAATGAACCCTAAATGACAAGAAAAATAACATAATGACCTATCTTTTCGTGAATTCTCCTTTATTTGTTCTCTTCTGATACGTTGTTTGTGTTTTCTCTTTTGATACCCTAATATGTATCTAACCAAAATAATAACTTGTTTTTTTTCTAATATTTTGTATAAGTAAAAAAATAACAAATTATGTACAAGAAATTTCTGTAAAAAATACTTTGATAATTCCTGGTTATATTCTCGCAATGATGATAATCCATCCAACCATACCCATATGAGGTCACTGTTAGATCTATAATCTATATTATGTGGTCTACATATTTAATTAAGTAGTTATATTATATGGTTAATTATTAGTTGGTTAATTTAAGTGATTCAATTTATGTAAAGCTTACACTTTAATAAAATAGTATGGGCTTAATGAGTGAATAATAGCATCTAGTCCAATAGGCGTAATGAGATTCCATTAGGTTAGTATATAAATACATTTAAGTTATGGTCCCTAATACATCAAATCGTCATAAATTTTCAGTTTCTCTTTCCATTAGAGAGAAATCAAAACCCTAAAGCAAAGATTTGCTTGAGGAAGACAATATATTACAATTCTCGTTCGTAGTTCCGCAAAAAGTTTGATTTCCATGATGGATACAAGTATGTCAATAAGAGATTTCTTAATAACTCTAACATGATTGATTTTGGTTTTTTTCAGTCTTTAGGGGATTAATCTCCAACATTTGCGGGAAATGTTTTGTCTTATGTATCCTTTAAAATTTGAGATCCTCGCTCTAATAACTAAAAGACGAAATAGAAGCTCATACCCCACTTTACAAAACACTTTGCAAAAATACCTTGTTTTTTTAGTGTTGCATGTATGCCTAAAAAAATTGAAAAAATACCCAAAACAATTGCAAAAATGTAAAAATCTGGAAAAAAACTAAATTATTAAGAAAAAGATAAATTCATTGATTCATTAATTTTTTTCTTTCATTTTTAAAAACAAAACAATGATTTGAAAATGCTAAAATTGAAAAGAAAAGAAATACAAAAACATATCAAATGACATCTATGTCCTCCCTCTCCAAAACTCATTCTCATCATTGTCTACCACGAAACCTCAAGCTCTCTTCAAACCTCCATTGTCATCCTCGACCCGAACCAAGAAAGATTGTTTTTATCTCTATTAAATTGAGCCTATCTTCCTCAGAAAACCGATCCAAAGCAATTGCAAGTCATAAAATCTCTATTTCATCTCGTTTGAAAACCCAAAAATTCAATTCCATCCTCACAATTTGTCCCGATTCGGCCCAAAGAACCCTTACTTGTTGAATTTGTCTCCAACAAAACTAATTCCATTGCTAGACTTACTCCAACCCATGAATATGACACCCAAGGTAAGGTTGAAAAAAGATCCTGTTAGGATAAGATTTGAAGTGTGACAGTAACAAAACTTACCCATGGATGCTTTTATAGAGATTACAAAGCAGTGTTCGAAAAAAGTGATGATACCAATGGTGAAAGAAGAACGGATTATATTTTAGGGTTGATCAGAAGAATGCCAGAATGGAACAGATAAGCTGATAGAAATATCACAAAACCATTTTTTGTAGATCTAACTAAATCTTTAGTTTCCATCTTCAATAACCCTTGATTTTCAGGAGAGAGAGAAAAATGCTCCTAATAGATAACAATATTAGTTTTTGTTTCATTAAATATTTTATTTTTCTATTTTGTTTAATCTTTTCTAATTTTTTCCATTTAACAAAATCATTTTCTCTTATTTTCTTGTAATAACAATCAATTTATTTTTTATTTTTGTTTTAAAAGGGAAGGTAAAGAAAATTTATTGCAAATATACCCAAAAAGACATGTCTTACCATTTGGTAGATTATGGTATATTTCTACAAATATATTTTTAGGTTGGGGGAGGGGGTACCCATGCAAATTGGCCTAACAAAAAGGATGAAAAAACTAAATGACCTATGTATAAGGTTTTTATTAGAAAACTAGCCCCTTTAAAAACTAACCCCCTCCCCCAAGTTTTTATATACTTATAATAATTAAAATACAAAATCTTCAATAAAATAGTAGCGACCTCCCCCGTTCTTCACGCTTGCCACCGATCGACGAGCAGCATTCTTCTCCACGCTCGCCACCGATCGACGAGCAGCTCTTCTTCTCCACGACACCGCACGCCAGGGCTAGGAGGTTGCCGCCGATCGAAGCATTTCTTCTCCACGCCACCACACACCACCGCACACCCACCGCACGCCAGTGACTACAGGTAGGTTGATTTTTCTTTTTCGTCGGGCAATTGAATGAAATCCGGGTAGGAGTTTAGGGTGTGATCTTCTTCTCCAATGACATTTTTTTGGATGTTGTGTTTACGGTGTTGAAATAGTGTCATTGAATTGATTCTGTGCATAATCCATAAATACTGTCATTGATTAAAAAAATTGAATATGAAATAAGGGATGAATGTCATTAGAATTTTCTGTGTTTCTGGATTTGCAATTACACTTTTCTGTGTTTTTGGGTTTTCAATGACACTTTTCTGTGTTTCTGGGTTTTCAATGACACTTTTCTATGTTTCTGGATGTTGCAATGACAGTGTTGAAATAGTGTCATTGGAGTCATTAATCTTCTCTGCATATCTGGAATTGTAGCGACACTTTGAAAATCTGTAATTTACAAAAGTGTCATTACAATTATCCGTATTTATGGATTTGTAGTGACACTTTTAAAATCACATGTAAAAAAGTGTCATTAGAATCATTATGATCTTAATTGAAATAGTTTCATTGGAATTTTCCGTGTTTCTGGGTTTTCAATGACACTTTTTTAGGATGTTGCAATGACAGTGTTGAAATAGTTTCATTGGAATTTTCTGTGTTTCTGGATTTGCAATGACACTTTTTCAGGATGTTGCAATGACAGTATTGAAATAGTGTCATTAGAGTCATTAATCTTATCTGTATATCTGGAATTGTAGTGACACTTTGAAAATCTATAATTTATAAAAGTGTCATTATAATTATCCGCATTTATGGATTTGTAGTGACACTTTTAAAATAACATGGAAAAAAGTGTCATTAGAATCATTCTGAGCATAATTCAAATAGTTTCATTGGAATTTTCTGTGTTTCTAGGTTTTCAATGACACTTTTTTGTGTTTCTAGATTTGCAATGACACTTTTTTAGGATGTTGCAATGACAGTGTTGAAATAGTATCATTGGAGTCATTAATCTTCTCTGCATATCTGGAATTGTAGTGACACTTTAAAAATCTATAATTTACAAAAGTGTCATTACAATTATCCGCATTTATGGATTTGTAGTGACACTTTTAAAATCACATGTAAAAAAGTGTCATTAGAATCATTTTGAGCATAATTGAAATAGTTTCATTGGAGAGCAAATTGGCATAGATCAATAAGGTTTATAATAAGAGATTTTAGTATAGTGAAAAGACTGTCATTAAAGCTGTTGTGTTTGAATTAATAAAAGTGTCATTAAGACAGTTTTGTGGATTTGATATTATACAGATGCAGATGAGAATTCTAATAGTGTTCTTTGGAGGGGAATGGAAAGTAGAAGAGGGATGTTGTGCTTATATTGGAGATGCCATATCCAAAGCTTTTATGGTTAATGACACTTTGCAGTTTGAAGATCTTAAAAAAATGATTATAGACAGGTTCAAGATAAAATCAACATCATCTGACCTTGTCTTAGGTCATTTGCATCCTTTCCAACAACTAACAAGTCCATATGTAGTTGATACCGACGAGGATTACAGTTTATTTGTTAGTATTAATGAGTGCCCACAAGTATCATGGACGCTGCCATTGTATGTGTCATCAACTGGGTTATCTACTGCTTTGTCTACTAATTTGTTGACAAACGGTGAAATCCAAAACACGTTGACAGTTGAAAACAATAGCGTGCAGATGGTGGATGCTCAAGAGGATTTGCCTTTGGATTTTAATGTTCATTGTGACAACATAGTGTCATTGGAGATAGGGTAATCTTCCAAGGAAAATGATCATGCTTTGCCAACAGGAAATGATTTTCTGCATATAGGACAGATGTTTAAGACAAAAGAAGATTTGAAAATTGCCATAAAAAAATGGCGATGTGTGAGAACTTTGGATACAAAGTTTATAAGTCAAGTGCAGAACTATATAAGGTGTTATGTGTAGATGCCAACTGCAAATGGAGAATCTGAGCTGCACAATTGAAGCGTTCTGAATACTTTGAGATAAGGAAACTCATTGATGAACATTCTTGCTCGTTTGATTCAAGATGTGCAAAACACTCTAAACCTACATATAAAACTGTTGCTCATCAGATAAAGACAAGGTAAGATAGCTTGTAATGACAGTATATAATTGAATATGTTATTGCTTTAGATTCCATAAGAAATTAATGTGTTTGCTCTTGTAAAATATAGGTTCATAGGTGTTAAGAAAGGACCGAATGCTGGCATGATTCGAAATGATATGAGGGAGGAGTGGTATCAGGATGTCAGCTATTGGAAAGCTTGGAAAGCGCAGGAATGGGCACAAAACTTGATAAGAGGTACACCGGAAGAAAACTATGCAATGATACCTTCATATTGCTATATGTTGAAGAGTGTCAACCCTGGAACATATACGTGCTTTGAGACTGATGACGAAAACCGGTTCAAGTACGTATTCATTTCAATCGGAGCATCAATCAGAGGTTTTACTGCAATGAGAAAGGTACACTTCTAACATTTATTGTCATTAGCAAACAGTGTCATTAAAACACTGCAAAAAGTGTCATTAGCATGTAAGAAATGTGAATGTTCTAGAAGTGTCATTATTGCAAGTATGCTCAAATGATAGTGTCATTAGCATCTTAAACAGTTTATCATTAATGTCTAAAGGTGTCATTAATGTTTCTCTTCTACATTGAAAATAAGTGTCATTATCCAAAGTCAAAGTGTCATTGATGTTTGTCTCTTAAAATGTCATTAATGTTTCTGTTCTGATTTCGGTTTTTGGGTAGGTGATCATGGTGGATGGTACATTTCTTCATGGGAAGTATGAGGGTAATCTAATGATAGCAACATCGCATGATGCAAACAACCAGATCTATCCTCTTGGATATGCCGTAGTTGACTCAGAAAACGACAAATCATGGACTTGGTTTTTTCAACAACTGCATACTGTCATCCCATCGTCAGATGATTTAGTGATTATCTCTGATCGACATTTTAGCATTGCAAAAGCTGTAGAGACAGTGTACAGTTCAGCAAAGCATGTGGTTTGCATGCGACATCTAAAATTGAATCTGAAAACAAGGTTCAAGGAAAAAGGTGTGCTTGGATTGTTCTCGAATGCAGCTAATGCCTATACAAACACTGAGTTTGAGCAATGGTTTAAGCAAATATGTGCAATCAACCCAGAAATTAGGGAGTACCTCACTATTGCGAATTTCCAAAAGTGGGCTCGAGCTCACTATCGAGGTGACAGATACAATATAATGACAACAAACAACTCAGAAAGCATAAACTCAGGTATATATTGGAATACTTCTAGAATTTTCTGAGTTTCTGACATTTTAATGACACTTTTTTCTGGATGTGTAAAGTGTTGAAAAAATGTCATTAGATTGATTATGTGCATAATCCAGAAATATTGTCATTGATTATCAGATTTAAATATGAAATAAGGGATTTAAAAGGTGATAAAACAAGAATGTCATTAGAATTTTCTGAGTTTCTGGCATTTTAATGACACTTTTTTTGGATGTGTTTAAAGTGTTGAAAACGTGTCATTAGATTAATTATGTGCATAATCCAGAAATAGTGTCATTGATTAGCAAATTTGAATATGAAATAAGGGATTTAAAAGGTGATAAAACAAGAATGTCATTAGAATTTTCTGAGTTTCTGGCATTTTAATGACACTTTTTCTGGATGTGTGTAATGTGTTGAAAAAGTGTCATTAGATTGATTATGTGCATAATCCAGAAATAGTGTCATTGATTAGCAGATTTGAATATGAAATAAGGGATTTAAAAGGTGAGAAAACAAGAATGTCATTAGAATTTTCTGAGTTTCTGGCATTTTAATGACACTTTTTCTGGATGTGTTTAATGTGTTGAAATAGTGTCATTAGATTGATTATGTGCATAATCTAGAAATAGTGTCATTGATTAACAGATTTGAATATGAAATAAGGGATTTAAAAGGTGAAAAAACAAGAATGTCATTAGAATTTTTTGAGTTTCTAAATTTCTAATGACACTTTTTCTGGATGTTGTGTTTACAGTGTTGAGGGACGCTAGATCATACCAAATAGTTGCTCTACTGGATTACATAGATCTTTGCTTTCAAGTTGGTTTAACAAGCGTCGGGAACTTACAATATGCCACAATAAAGAATTACCACCACATGTGAAGGAAGTTGTAGAGGCAAGATATAAGGAGTCTAAAAGATATGAAGCAAATCAACTAAATAGAGTTCAGTTTGAGGTATCTGGTGGGAGCTTCACTGGAGTTGTTGATCTGTCTAGAAGAACGTGCAGTTGTAGGGTTTTTGACTTGGATAAAATACCATGCTCACATGCCATGACTTCCATTAAAAAGGTTAATGGTAGGATTACTGAATTTATAAGTCCCTACTATCAGTTTGAGAGTTGGAAGATGATGTACAAGGAAACTATATATCCAGTGCCTATGAAATCTCAGTGGACTGTTCCGGAGTGTATTAGCAACATATTAATTCTCCAGTGTATTAGCAACATAGTAATTCTCCGCCATATTATACAAGAAGGCAGGAAGGCGAAGAAAGCGAAGGCTGCCCTCAGAAGGAGAATTTAAGAAAACAATCATCAAGAAATCAAGAATGAAGACGGTCAAGTGTGGATTATGTGGGATAGCTGGACATAACAAGAAGACATGCATGAACAGAGCATCAAGCAACAACAGAGCAACATCAAGCAACAACGGAAGTTTATGCAAATGGATTAAGGAAAATAGTCATTTTGTTTAATCATTATAAAAAACTTACACTAATATAGAGAAGTGTCATTAAGACAGTTTTCAGGATTTTGGTGCATATATTTTGTTACGATAAATCAAATACAAAGTTGGAAAAGTGATATTAAAACAGTTTTAAGGATTTCTCTTGATAATGACAGATTTATGTATTTATGGAAAAGTGTCATTAGAATCAGTCTGGCAATGCACAAAATAGTGTCATTAAAAGTTTCATTCATACAAAGTGTCATTAAAGTGTCACTGATATGAAGTGTCATTAGCAAGTGAAAGTGTCATTTAAATTAGCAGGGGCAAACAATTGTCATGAACTTTAAAGTGTCATTAAAATATGAGAGTGTCATTAAAATTACCAAATACAAAAAAATGTCATTAAAACACTCTGAAATGTTATTACATTGTAATTCTTGTCTTAATACTTCTAAAAAGTCACTAAAAAGTGTCACTGATACGAAGTGTCATTAGTATGTGAGAGTGTCATTAAAATTATTAGAGACAAAAAAGTGTCATTAAAACACTTTGAAATGTCATTGCAATGTAATTATTATCTTAATACTTGTAAAATGTCATTACACTGTAATTCTTGACTTAATACCATTACAAACTAAAAAGTCATCTAAAATTACAGGTCAAACTATCATCCTAATTCTAAAACCCCATCACTATTTTTCTGGTAAAGCTTCCCATGTCCAAGTATGCTTGAACATGTCAATCGCCATCTTCTCCCGATGTGCTCTCATATGGTCGTCATCTAAATCATCCAAACTTGATCCGAAAACCAATGATTCAATATACTTGATAGTATAAATTCCACAATTGCCACTATAAGATAAAAACAAATAGGAAAATGAGTGTTATAAATTATAATCTAATAATCTGTCATTGACTAATACAGTGGGGTAGGGAAGTGATTTACCATGCTCTGTCTTCCGGGAGAGATAGATCTCTGCACCAGGTAAAAGATTGTTCAAATGTTCCAAGGTGAGTGAATCGCCCAGAAGAACGCAGCAAATGAGGAAGGAAATCCAGAAGTGGTTGAAGAAAATATTCAAGTTCTTTGTCTTTGTACAAGTGAGGAGCACAATCCAATACTTTCACTTCGGATTTAGGCAAGTTTATCTCTAATCCAATCCAATGTTTATCTTCCAGATTAAATGGTGTGTATACCTTCGTCACACCATCGTACCAAGATTTCCCAAAATGATTGGGAAATAAACCATCAAAATACAAATTGAAAGACTGTGGGATCTTATCCACACCAGATATGTACCTTTCTACTTGTTCGCGAGCAAACTTCTTGTACCAAATCCAATCCAGAATGACACTTTCCTTGTAAAAATCAGGATTGCCATGAATATGCTTGTGGAACAGAAAAAGCACCTCACTAATATGCTGGAAAAAAAGATCATATAAACAGATCATTAAAGGAAAGTGTCATTGAATGCAAACAGAAAATGAAAAAAAAAGTATTAATACCAAACAGTGTCATTACAACAAAGTGTCATTGCAACAAAGTGTCATTAAAACAGTTCATCAGTATCCAGCAACAATGGTCTTGTTCAGTGGCCACAAAGTGTCATTAAAACATGTGTTCTTGTTCAATTGCCACAAAGTGTCATTGAAACAAAGTGTCATTAAAAGTTCATCAGTAATTCAATCTAATTGTCACTGAAGTTTGGAAAAGTGTCATTGAATATGAAGTGTCATTAGAAAACAAACAAATACAAAAAAACTTACCTCATCCCATAACCAGCGTCCATTTTTCACAAGGGTCTCCCAGAAATCAGCCTTATGACCCACTTCATGTCCACGCCAAGTATCTTCTAGAATCTCACTATGATAAAAAAAGAGAAAGTTGTTAGTCAAATATTTTAATGAGCAGCTTCATGTCATAATCCTAATGATATTTAGTAGAGAATAATTTACTTACTTATTTTTATACCAGTCATGGAGTTCTTTACGAGTTGTATTGTCATAGTAGGAGTAACGCGGTCTCCTTGGAAGCGGTACATACTTGCGCTTCTTGGCCTTCCTTTTCTTTTCAGTGGTAAATGGAGTGACCACATTGCGACTTTCTTTTACAACTCTGGTGGACTTCCTTACAATAGGAGAATCTGGTAGATCACTCACCTCCAATGACTCCTCATTTTTCTCTTCTTGCTTCCCATCATTTTCCTCTTCTTTGACATTATTTTTCAGATCATTCTCTTCTTTTCCCTCATTTTGCAGATCACTCTCCTCCAATGATTCCTCATTTTTCTCTTCTTGCTTCCCATCATTTTCCTCTTCTTTTCCCTGATTCTGCAGATCAGTATCCTTAACTGACTCCTCATTTTTGTCTTCTTACTTCCCATAATTTCCAAACAAGGAATTATAAAGTTGATCACGTTGAGCGTTGGTTGAGGAAGAACCGTTAATATCTTCTATAACAAAACGCACCACAACATCCAGAAAACCACCGCCTTCAGCAATGAAAGTCGGTGTTTTCTCCTGAACGTCATTGCCTTCAGTAATGAAAGTAGATGATTTCTTTTGACCATCTTCAGCTTCTGCAGAATCTTCTTTATCTTGAACATCTTCAGCTTTTGCAGAATCTAGAATGTCAATGAAAGTAGATGCTTTCTCTTGAACTTGTTCAGGTACTACAGAATCTACAGCGTCAACCATCTTTTCATCAGCCGCCTCAAGTGCAATGTCGACCATTACTTCATCAGCCGCCTCAGGTGCTACGGAGTTATCATGATCAACCACTGTTTCATCAGCCACAAGTGCTCCAGAATCAACATTTTCATCAACAAAGTTAGATCATTTGTAGGATTCACTTCCATCAATACATCATCATCATCTTCTTCATCACTAGAAGGTTGGTTTCTACCCAAGAGCGGGGTTATAATACTTTTAACATTCTTTTGCAACTTCTCAATCTGGCCTTGGGTGTCATGAACACTAAATTGAATATCTCTCACTGCCCTCTGCTGAACCTTCATACTATCAAGAAGATGTTGTCCCCATTTTGGAATATGCTCATTTGTCCTCTTCATTAGGAAACAAAAGTGTCATTAGGAAACAAAAGTGTCATTAGAACATCAAAAAAGTGTCATTACAATATTAGTAGCTTCTGTTTACAAACTGTCATTAAAAAGCAAATATGTCATTAAAAAATACAGTAGGTTAACAGAAAAGTGTCAACACACCTTTTCTTTCTTTTCATTCTTTTCCTTCATCTCCTTCTGTTCCTTCATTTCCATCTTTTCCTTCTTGCCCTTTACCTAGAACATCATAAAAGTGTCACTAAAATAATAGCAGCCTCGCTTTTGTAAGTGTCATTAGGAAACAAATATGTCATTAGCATAATATGTCATTAGGAAACAAAAGTGTCATTAGAACATCAAAAAAGTGTCATTACAATATTAGTTGCTTCTGTTTTCAAAGTGTCATTAAAAGCAAATATGTCATTAAAAAATACCGTAGGTTAACAGAAAGTGTCAACACACATTTTCTTTATTTTCCTTCTTTTCCTTCATCTCCTTCTGTTCCTTCATTTCCATCTTTTCCTTCTTGCCCTTTACCTCAAACTTGATTTTATTAGCAATGGTCTTCCTACGAAGTTGAAGTCTTCCACCACATACATGTTTTCCTTCCCCATAATCTAGTGTATCATTTTTAGGATACTCTATGCACAGCCTCTTTGGTGTTGGTGATACAAAATCATCATCATCATCATCATCATCATCATTTCCAGTATATTCATAATCAAGATCAAATACACTTTTTTTCACAACACCCTCTTGATCAGAAATCCAACTTTGAACTACTGAATCAAAGGTGTCATCAGGCACTTCCATTTTAAAACGAACATATTTGAATTGTTCTAACTCATCAGGCGATGGATGAACAAAACTCTGAAAACACAAAACAAAGGAAAAAAGTGTCATAAACTATATTAGTCATCAAAGTAGTGAATTGAAATTCTTTAAAATATACAAATGCAGAAAAAGGATACATACAAATCCTGGTTTGTTGGCGGCATTAATAACCTGCATCTTTGTCGCAAGCTTTTCTTCAGATGTACTGCTCCAACGAAGACAATATGGCACAGTTTTTTCAGGTTTGCATGAGACATGTATAACATCAATAAATTTTGGGAATGTCTCCAATATCCACACCTGTAAGCAATTTTAAAAAGTGTCATTCAAAAAGTAAATAAAGTGTCATTACACTGAAGGATAATTGGTTACTTGAAATGTAAATAAAGTGTCATTAAAACTAATAATGGCTACTAGAAATGCCAGAGAAATGTCATTAAACTGAAAGAATAAACAACCTGAAGCAACAAAAAGTGTCATTACAAAAAAAAATAGGAGACAGAGAAAATTAAAGTGTCATTAGTAGTACATGAAGAGTGTCATTATAAATGAAATAGTCTTATTAGTAGTACCTAAAAAGCAAGTGGATAGCCTGATAGATTATATCCAAATCTCACTGCTGGATCTATTTCACGGTATTCATGATTGACAAACCAAAGAGACTTCAGTAATAAGACATGGGCATTCCTGCCCCATGTATATCTCTGAAAAACATCCATATCAAACGAAAGAGCGAACCACTGTGGGTCAATTTGATGACCTCGCTGCCTAGAAAACAACACTTCTTCAAGGATCAATACATGAGCAAAACTCAGCTTTCTCGCTGGATCCTTCTCATCCAAAAACATAGCTAGAAGTTTCTCATAACTGCACTTCTTAATACCAAGCTCCGCAACCATATCAAAATCAGGAGTTGGTGTTGTAGGATAATCAGAAGCATCACTGTTTAATCCAGTAATAGCAGCAAACTCTACTAATGAGAAACGAGCAATAAAGCCACGAACCAAAAACCACATCTCTTTCTTCTTCTTTGTTACGATCTCATTCAACAGGACATAGTGAATTATCTGAGCATTCAACTTCAATTTGTACTGAAGTTTCACTATTGGACCTAAACAGCCATTGCACAGAAATTCCCAATCGAAAGGTGGGAGATTAGGTTTTATAACTTCGAAGATATCCGTGCGATGGAAAAAGTTGATCCTCGCAGCAAAACGATCTTCCGGAGAACACAAATATTTGCACTTGATTGAACCCATATTTAAACCTTCATTTATCTAGAGAGTATCATTAGAAACATATCAACTATGTATAAAGAAGTGTCATTGATATTAAAAAGTGTCATTGGTATCAAAAACTGTATTAAAAAGTGTCATTAGAAGATTTGCAGGTAGTGAAAGTGTCATTAAACACATTATCTAATCCATTTGAGGTATGTAAAAGTGTCATTAGTATTAAAAAGTGTATGAAAAAGTGTCATTGGTATAAAAACTGTATTAAGAAGTGACATTAGAAGCATTGCTGGTATTAAAAGTGTCATTAAACACATTATCAAATCCATTTGAGGCATAAAAAAGTGTCATTGGTATCAAAAACTGTATTAAAAAGTGTCATTAGAAGATTTGCAGGTAGTGAAAGTGTCATTAAACACATTATCTAATCCATTTGAGGTATGTAAAAGTGTCATTGGTATTAAAAAGTGTATGAAAAAGTATCATTGGTATAAAAACTGTATTAAGAAGTGACATTAGAAGCATTGCGGGTATTAAAAGTGTCATTAAACACATTATCAAATCCATTTGAGGCATAAAAAAGTGTCATTGGTATCAAAAACTGTATTAAAAAGTGTCATTAGAAGATTTGCAGGTAGTGAAAGTGTCATTAAACACATTATCTAATCCATTTGAGGTATGTAAAAGTGTCATTGGTATTAAAAAGTGTATGAAAAAGTGTCATTGGTATAAAAACTGTATTAAGAAGTGACATTAGAAGCATTACAGGTATTAAAAGTGTCATTAAACACATTATCAAATCCATTTGAGGCATAAAAAAGTGTCATTGGTACAAAAAACTGTATTAAAAAGTGTCATTAGAAGATTTGTAGGTAGTGAAAGTGTCATTAAACACATTATCTAAACCATTTGAGGTATGTAAAAGTGTCATTGGTATTAAAAAGTGTATGAAAAAGTATCATTGGTATAAAAACTGTATTAAGAAGTGTCATTAGAAGCATTGCAGGTATTAAAAGTGTCATTAAACACATTATCAAATCCATTTGAGGCATAAAAAAGTATCATTGCTAATAAAAACTGAATTAAAAAGTGTTATTAGAAGCATCCAAGTGAGTTTCCATTGCACTAATTCCATATATCTATCTAACATACTCAACAAACACGAATAAGGACGTGAAAAGGATGATTGAAATACCTGATAAAGGAAGAGACGAGAAAGGAAGAGAAAAAACCGACGACGAACGATACAAAACCCTAAAACGATGGACGAGCCTGAAGAAAGCAATGCAGCCGGCGATCGGGAGAAGCAGGAGAGAAACCAGAGACAAGAAAAACAGGCCGGAGACGAAGACAAACGATCGACGACTGTGAAGAAAGGAGCCGACGATCGATCGGGAAGAGAGGAGAGTCGGGAGCGGGAGAAGAGAAAGTGAGATTTTAGACAGAGAAATATATATATTGGGGGTAGGAAAATGCATAAAAACTACTAAAGGATAATTTTACTAATTGAAAGTTACTAAAGAGCCAATGGGCTACACTCCCTCTAACAAAAATTCCATAGGAAATTAAAAATTCTAGACTTCATTCGCAATCCTATGTACTAGACTTGTAGATTTGGCCTCGAAACCGAGTGAACCGGCCCATCCCGGATTGGATCAAACCCGGTCTAAAAGGACATCTAGTCTCCCAATTGGCGGGTCGAACAAAAAATCACTACTTAGTTGGGTCCTCTCTATAAAGTAAATTCAAATTATCAGTAAAACATATTATCATATTATCGAATTTGATAAAGATATAACAACTCATTTATCTATTACTTACCTACTAAGTTCACATAAATCATATTTGATTTAAGTTTTATAATATTTTTCAAATTTTAAATCTAATTCATAGATAATAATCCTTATAATTTAACTACCATTACTAATTTCATTTGGTTTTAAACGAGTCATAAATTAATTTAGTTTGTAAAATATATTTTCTTGTGTTTTTATTTGTTATACATATCTAATTTTATGTGGTTAAAAAATTATTCACTGTATTTAACAACAACCGTAGGCATAGTGTCATATGCTAGTTTTTTTTTGTTTTTTTTTAATAACCTCATATTCTAGTTATAGTCTAAGAAAAGCATAAAAGAAAGAAAGAAAAGGGACCGAGATCATTGAGTTGGGCGTTAACGCACGAAGATGAACAAACTGTGGGGCCATATCTGCAAATAATGGAACAAGTCGACCACAATTTGAAAATTTGAGCTGTTTTATTTATATCTGTAGTTAGAGAGAGAGAGGAGGAACAGAGTTTCGAACCCAAAAAAAAAGAGGAAGAGAGAGGAAACAACCACTAAAGACTGAAAGCGAGATGGATAGAGATTCTTTTATTGTGAAGCCCTAGCCAGATCTCGATCAAGCAATTTCAGCAAGAATTTCTGAATTGGTACAATTCGTGCTTTTGAATCTGTGTCTATCTTTAAGTTTTTTGCTTCTATTTTGGATATTGTCTTAGCTGCTTTTGGCCTCTCCTTTTACTTTTCTTAAGCTGAAATTGAGCAATTTTGTGGTTCATCGGTGTCCTCTCACGTTGATTGCGTTTGAGTGCCAAAAAATTAGGGCACAGTGAGGTGTTTTAGTCGCGTGGATCCAGAAGCAATTAGTTTTGCTTTCAAGAGTTAAAGTCTGTTAAATTTGTGGTTTGAATTCCAACAATAATTACTAATGGTTGCCGTGTATACAGAAGAGTGACTGTATCGATCGCTTGAAGCTCTCTCTCTCTCTCTCTCAAATCGAAATTGTATTTGTAATGTTACACACGGAAGAATTACCTATTAGATCGATGAGATTATGAAGCAGAATATAATTGAAACTCAAGTTTTTCTATTTCTTCTGTTATATAGATTTTGTGTACATCCATCCAAGATTCAACTCCTGTGACTAGCTTTAGTAGCTTAGTGAGAAATGATATAGAAGCTATTGACATCAATTCATCAAGTGTGGCAAACTAAGCTTTTTGTCACACATCCATCAACTCGATTTACTATATGGATTTTCACTTTTCAGAATCTATATTAAACTGTTCCATGGTTATCAAGTTGTGTGTAAATATTGGTCTCTGATAGATGTAATTGTACTTGTTACTGATTAATTTACAGAACATTGCAGGGCGTTTCTCTTGTGCTAATGAACTCCAGCCTCCAGGGAGCTTTGAGTCCACAGTACAAAGGTTAGTAACTACAGCGTTTCTCTTGTATTGCTAGTTATGTGTGAACAGCACAAGACTGATATAATCTCCCTATAAGGTTTTCTGTCTTCTAAAGCTTCCATTGCCAAACACTAAAATGAAGAACAGAACAGCATAGTTCAGACTAGCCTGAGTCAGTTACAACACTACTTTAAGAGTCAAGACTACTAATTTGTTGCCTGCACTAAAACAAGGATAGTTCGACAATGTAACAGACTAGGCTTTTCAGCTAAAATTGGTCTGTTCCTACTCCTACATGATATCCACTCCAAACAGCCTAAGCACTCTCCTTTCCCCTTCCCCCTCCACAATCACATTCTCCTCCTGCCCTTGATTCATCTCGCCGCCTTGTTCCGCCTCGTCAGCGTCTTCTTTCCCTGCCTCATCTACTGTCCCAGTCCCGCTCGGCCCCGCCCCATCAGCACGCTCTTCGACACCATCGACCTCAGGCCCGCATTGCCGGAAATCGATCATGGTGAAGGTGGTAACCTCGTCGAGGATCCCGGGCCTGGGCTTCATCTCACAACTATAAAAAACCACAACATCCTTGGTCTTGATCCCCTTCTCCTTGACAAACTTGTTCCAGCCCTTTGTGAACACAAAGCTCTGGCTACTCTTCCAGTAGCAGTACCGGAACGTCCACCGCTTCATCGTCCTATCAAAGAAATTGAGGTAAGCGTCCGCAGTCTCGCCCCCATTTACAAAGTCATCCGGCTTGACGTGGCTCACCTGAGGGAAGAACTTGATGGCGTACTTCTTGGGAATCACGAGCCTGTTCAGTTTCCCGACGTCGCTTGGCGTCAGCTCCTTCTCGAAGCAGTCTTTATACAGAATCTCTTCCCCACCTCCAATCCTCATGACCCCACCGGGGTAGTGGTGGTTCAGCAGGGCAGCTTGATCGGATTGGTATCGCCACGACCTGGAAAAGTCACCTAGCTTGCTCGGGTACGACCCGTCTTTGATCATGATGAGGACGGCTTCATCGGAGAAGTGGCTCTGGAAGTCCATCTCTAGTGCGAGATGATCAGGGCTAATGGGCAGGTTCCTGTACGACTCGCTGCTCCTGAGCTTGATGGCAGCGCTGTCGTAGGCCATGGCCGCGTCTCGCTCGGTCTTGAACGTCCCGAGCCAGACCCTCTGGTGGTTGGCGTAGATCTGAGCCCCCCAGTGCCCGTTTGGCTGCGGGACCACCCCCTTGTATCGGTTCCCATTGCTGCTGCTGCTGCTCGTTGGCAAAGCCAGGTTGAGGTTGTTGTTGTTGATATTGTCATGACTCATTCTGTTTGTCCACCTCTGAATTTGGAGCCATCAATACAGCAGTTAAATTTTCTGAGTGTCTACAAGAACACGAAAAAAAAAACAGAGGTTCTAGCTCTTGTAATTGAGCCATCTAGGCTACCGAACAAATTCGAATATAGGGTCACACATTGTTACAAATCAAAAATAGTTTTAACTTAAGCCGATAGGTCTCATTACACAACCGAAACTGCAAGGGTCTATGATTAGAGCCTAGGATCATGCTTCTACACATCAAGAATAACATATTGTTATTGATTGCAACAGAATCTGAAAAGCACGTCGGTATGGATTGTTTATGCTTCAATGCTTGCAGAAAGTACAAAAAGGTAAAGCTTTTACCTTAATTAGTCCGAAGAGGCCAGGTAACGAGGAAACTCTATTTCAACTAACTTTTGGTTCTGGTGGGAAGTTTGCAAGTAGTTCAGTCATGACATGAAACTTGAGAGAACTGATTTGAAGTTGAAAGACGATGCACATTGCTATTGATGGTCTACACTTGCTAATTATTTGGAACGTGTTGAAGAAAACATGTTGTAGAAAACAAGACCAGAAGAATCAAGCAGAAGAAGTACCTGGTACCTGGATGGATTGGATGATAAATGATGCTGAGACGTGTGTATGAAAATCAGAATAATCTCCCCTCCTCAATTCTATCTCTACTTGGAATCAATTGTGTGTATGCGTATGGAATCTTGAAGAAAAATATATAAATAAACACTAAAATGTCAGACCATGGCAATTTGCTAATCTTACCATATATTTTATGGAACGTTTATATGGCAACAAGTATATCTTCAGAAAATACACTAAGCATATATGTGCTGATCGAATCTGCTTTTTCATGTTTTTGAATTATTATCAGCTGAATGGATAATATTATTCACACCAAAAAGGAAAAATCTTTTTGCCCAAGTTAACAGAATTTACAGAAAAATACACTTGTATACAGAAAGGAAAGGAAAAACAGCTATAAGAAAAATAATCTGAACGGGGATTATATTTGAGAAATAAAACAATTCAATGGATATTCCCGGAAACAACACAAAATTGACTGTTTTCTATGTTCTAAATTCTAATGCCTACTTTCTTTTAGCTGTCAACATTTGTCACCAATTTTATGAAAAACTAAATCAGAAATAAAACAATACAATGTTAATCTACGATCAACTTATGCATGCAAGTTCATGTACTACATTGAGAAAATCATGAAATTGATTGATTGTTAGCAATATGAATTGCACAACTTTCCTTGTATATAATTTCTGTTCCTGTGGTTGCCTTAGATAGTTCGGCATTGAAAGGACTGAAAATCAGGCAAATATAATTTCAAAACTTACCGAAAAAAAATACAATAACATGGAAAGCATAGGAGTTCACGGAACTTAAAATATTTATTGTGCGGTCGTGCCCCCATATTTGAGGAGGCCGGATCAGGTACGAAGCACGGATTCTGTGCGAAGTACGAAGTAATCTGAGTTGTTCATCTGTACGTGCGTGTTCAGTTAAGGAAAATGCGTGATATTATAAAAACGTTTTTCCATAATTAAATACTTAAGGCTCTTAGCTTAGTTGGTATTGGAGTGTGGGAGGAAAAGAGAGGTTTGGAGTTCGACTCTCCTCTCGCCCTTTTTTTTTTTTTTTTTTTTGGCATTTTTGCACTATTTTTTATTTTCGTAAAACATAAATATTTACACATTGTTTTAAATTAAATCTGGAAGGAATGAAACTATATCTTTAAAGGAGGAAAACAATCATTACTTGGCTAAACAAAAACTAAACCTAAATGAAACAACTAAAATAAGGGAATTAAACCTCATTTATCTATTATATCGATCAAAAACATAACTCTAATTAGAGATTATACTAAGTCCCCTAGATGTCTTATGATATGGGGCAAAATTAAAATTGGTTTTTTATGAAGATCACAACCTGGAATTGCCGTGGAATCGGAAAGAAAACTTTTTGGATGGATGTTGAATTCTTCTGCAAAATTGAACGAATTCAATTAATTGCACTATTTGAAACAAGAACAAACAAAGAACCAAGTGAAAAAATGTGGAGAACCTGCCCTTGTTTTTTTTTTTTAGGAATTTTTGCACTTTTTTTTTAATTCCGTAAAGCATAAATATTTACACATTGTTTTAAATTAAAGAAGGAATGAAACTATATCTTTAAAGGAGGAAAACATTCATTACTTGGCTAAACAAAAACTAAACCTAAATGAAACAACTAAAAATAAGGGAATTAAACCTCCTTTATCTATTACATCGATCAAAAACATAACTCTAATTAGAGATTATACTAAGTCCCTTAGATGTCTTATGATATGGGGAAAAATTAAAATTGGTTTTTTATGAAGATCACAACCTGAAATTGCCGTGGAATCGGGAAGAAAACATTTCGGATGGATGTTGAATCATTCTGCAAAATTGAACGAATTCAATTAATTGCACTCTTTGAAACAAGAACAAACAAAGAACCAAGTGAAAAAGTGTGGAGAAAAGCGGGATTTGATCAATTCTACTGTGTCCCGGCTACGGGTTTCTCGGGTGACATTTGTGTAATGTGGAAGACATACCAACTTACAAATGAAATCCTCGAAATTGATCAAATTGAAACGAGATTTATTAGTATTAAGTATACAAACCAGCTCACGAACATTAAACTTATGTTAATCCTAACTTACGCTCCACCAAATGAAGCTGCTAAAAATGTGTTTTGGGACGGACTCGTTTCCTTTATTAAAAACTGTTCTATTCCGTGCATTATTATGGGAGATCTGAACGAAATACAAGACCCATCTGAAAAATTAGGTGGTTTAATACCACCTTTGACAAAATTTGCAAGATTACGACATTTTAAGAATGAATGTGAATTATTGGATACCCCTATTCAAGGAAATATCTATACCTGGCGGAAGAACATAACAGAAATATATAATATATATGAAAAATTGGATAGGGTACTTATTCATCACCAAATCCTTCAATGGTACCCTGATATCTGTACTAAACACTTTGCTTTTACCAGCTCAGACCACTGTCCCATGTCTATCGAACTTGACTCAACAATACCTTTTAAAAATCAGCCTTTTAAATTTGAAAAAATCTGGATGACCAGAAAAGACTTTAGAAATGTGGTTAAACAAGTTTGGAGAACTAACTATCATGGATCTAGATTGTATAATCTTGTATTCAAAACAAAATTACTTAAGAAATATGCCAAGATCTGGAACAAAAGTACTTTTGGCAATATATTTACTCAATTACAAACTATAGAAAAACAGCTCTCTGAAATCCAAAATGAGATCTGTACTTACCCTACAAATGATCTCATTAAAAAAACAAATAAGAATCATAGGAAAAAAAGAAAAACTTATGTGTTTCCAGAAAATTTACTGGAACCAAAGAGATAAAGTTAAACACATTAAATTAACTGATACAAATGCTAGCTATTTTCACAAAATAGCAAGTGGTAGAAGAAATAAAAAAAATTATAAAAGAAATTAAAACACAAGAAGGAACAAGTATTACTAGAGACGAAAACATTAGAAATGAAATAAGAAATGATTTTTTTAAAATATTCAGAAGTGAGAATATGAACCAGAGACTATTCCAGGAAAATCTTGAATTAATTCAGTCTGAAATTTCTACAGAGGACAATTTAGAATTAATAAGAAACGTATCCAATGAAGAAATTAAGAAGGTTGTCTTTAACATTGGCTCAGATAAATCATCGGGGCTTGATGGTATGACAGTAGAATTCTACCAAAAATTTTGGGACATTGTAGGTCCCTCGGTTATTCAAGAAATTAAAAGCTTTTTTCTTTCTGGGAAATTGCTCAAACAAATAAATCACACATTCATCTCTTTGATCCCAAAATGTGACAATCCAAACTCTACTAATCACTATAGACCCATAAGTCTATGCTCTACAATTTATAAGATTATCTCAAAGATCATAACAACAAGACTTAAATGGACCATGTAAAAATTAATCCATCCCCTACAGGGTGCCTTTGTTGCTAACAGAGCCATTCAAGATAATATCTTGATCGCCCATGAAATCTTTCACTCATTTAAATCGAAAAAAGGAACTGAAGGCTTCATTGCCCTAAAATTAGATATGGAAAAAGCTTATGATAGAATTGAATGAAACTTCATTATTAAAATTATGGAAAAGTTTGGATTCCATGAAAAATTTATCAACTCGATAAAAGAATGCATTACAACGCTATTTTTTCCGGTGCTTGTAAACAACGGACCCATAGAAATATTTAAACCATCAAGAGGACTTCGACATGGTGACCCCCTTTCCCCTTTCTTATTTATTTTAGGATCTGAAATCCTTACTAGAAAACTCCAAAAAGCTTCAGAAAGACCTTGTAATCCTTTAGGATTTCAAATCACTCAACAAGGAACACGAATTCCGTTTCTGGCGTTTGCGGATGACATTGTGATCTTCTCAAAAGCTAAACATGAAAACTGCAAGGAAATCAATGATATTATTGATGAATATTGCAAAATCTCAAGACAAAAAGTAAATTTTCATAAATCGGCTTTTCAAGTCACAAAAAAGGTTACCAACAAAAAGAAATTAGCAATACAATGTATTCTCACAATCACAAATATGATAACTCTCGAAAAATATCTTGGTTGCCCTATCATCAATGGTAGAGTCAATTCGAATACCTTTGTTGATCTCTTAATTAGCATACAACAACAACTGTCAAAATGGAAAGCAAACTCTCTTTTCCAAGTAGGAAGAACAACACTAATAAAACCAATCTGGCATCAAGACTAAACTATCTTATGCAAAGTTTTATGTTACCGACACACACGCACAATGAACTTGACAAGTTAAATAGATCTTTGTTTTGGAACAAAGACAGCTCCTATAAACCTCTTATATGTTGAGAAAAAATATGTAAACCGACACAACAAGGAGGTCTTGGATTGAGAAAATCAAAGGACATGAATAAAGCCCTACAATTCAAATTACTATGGAAAATCTTAGTAGAACCGAATAATTATTGGGTCAGAGTTGTTACTGAAAAATACTTAAAAACAATCCATATTTTTCATTACGAGAAAAAATGAAACTGCTCTTGGCAATGGTCCAAAATAATTGAACTCTTGGATGAATTCAAATCTGGACTAATTTGGCAAGTTGGTAATGGCAGAACAATCAAATTCTGGTCGGATAATTGGATTTTGAACACCCCTTTATGTGATATCATAAACACACAATCAATCCTGAATAAGGATGCACTGATAGCTGATTTTATGTTGCCAAAAAAAAAAACCCGGAATAAGGACCTAATAGAACAATGTTTACCACATGATTTAGCCAAAAAAATAACCTCTATCCCGATACCTTTAAATGATATTCATAATAGAATGTATTGGGAAACTAGCAAAAATGGTTGGTTTTCTACGAACTCTGTTATGAAATTAATTAACAGAAACAAGAGATATACTGCCTATGATTCTTCATGGATCTGGAAGATGGACACCTATCCCAAAGTTAAAAACTATGTTTGGAAAATAATGAAAAACAAACTACCAACAAAAGCTAGATTAGCAGAAAAAGGTATAGCAATCCCACAGGGTTGTATCCGTTGCAATGCTTAATTGGAGGATTTGAATAATCTCTTATTCCAATGTAACCACACCATAAAAACAATAGAGAAAATGAATTATCATACCTATGGTATCATTACATCCCTAAACATAGGAAACAAAAAAATCAATGAAATCATTGAGGAAATTCGACAAAAAACTGACAGATCATAATTTATAGAATTAATGGTCTCTTGGTGGGGAATTTGGTTTTATAGAAACCAACAAAGTTTTGGAAGAACAAACGATGATGCCGATTCCATAAAGGATGTACCAATTTATATTAAAAAACAAATTGAGAAGTGGAATAAGACGAAGAGTTGGAACCCTGAATGCTTAGCAGAGGACAGACTAAAAACACATAGAATGAACAATGTTAGACGACCAATAAAAAAATGGAAAAAACCACCGGATAACATTATTAAAATCAATATAGATGGATCCACCAAAACTAATGGTGAATCTAGCTTTTGCTACATTTTCAGGAATAACACGGGTAAACCAATCTTTCTTTTTGGGGATAAATGTGATATCTCAACCCCTTTAAAAACAGAAATATTTGCAGTAAGAAATGCTCTGATAAAGGCTTATGAATTAGGCTTTACTGACATTCAACTTGAATGCGATAACCTTATCATTGTGAATGTTCTCAATCAAATCTGGCATTGTTCATGGGATATTGAAATGTTAATTTTTGATATCTTGTGTGTTTTACAACTGTTTTCTTCAGTGCAGATTTTTCATGTCTTCTGAGAAACAAATGTGGTGGCCGACTTCATCGCAAAGACGGTCCAGCAGAGTTCCTTGGAAAATATTCGAGCTAGTCTAGAATTTGTAATTCTCATCCGAAATGATGCTATAGACTGAGAAACCGTCTCTTCTATGGTTATCAGTATAAGTTTTACCTAATAAAAAAAAAATCTGGAAGGAATGAGACGCTATCATATATGAACATTAAATGACAATATATGAACATCAACATATAACATATGTACATCTAGTTTATGAATTTTATAGAATTATTATATGAACATGTACATGTTACATATGAACCTTGACGTTATTGTATATGAAAACCAATACATAGATTAAGTAGAAGGAATTTCAAATATACGAACATGTGCATGTTACATATAAACCTTACAAATTTAATCTATGAATGTGTGTATGTTGCATATGAACCTAAAAGACCAAGTAAAAAGAATGAAATTTGTAAATTTGAACATTTGAACCTTGAGGTACATATATTAATTATATAAGGTTCATAAGTAACATGCACACGTTCATATATTTGTTATGTAAGGTTCATATGTAACATGCACATGTTCGTATGTTTGAAATATTTTTTAGCTGATCGTTGTGTGTCGATGTTCATATCTAATAACGTCAAGGTTCATATGTAACATGCACATGTTTATATATTAATTCTATGAGGTTCACAAATTAGAGGTTTATATGTTGTGTGTTGATTTTCATATCATTTGCATTTAATGTTCATATATTGTCACTTAATGTTCATATATGATTACATCTCATATCTCTCAGATTTAATTTAAAACAATTAAAAAATATTTATGGTGCACAAAATTAAGAAAAATGTGAAAAAAATGAAAGATAAAAATATAAAGGCGTGTGTTGTTGGGAGAGTTGAACCCAAGACCTCATGGTACTCCCCTACTCCAGTACCAGCGGGGCTATAAAGCCTTAAATGTTTTATTAAAACAAAATATTAAAATAAACTCATACGCGTACTAGAAGGAAGGACGCGTGTCAGATCAAACGAAACGGACGACCATGATCACTTCGTATTTCGCATGCGGGAACCCCTTCACACCTGATCGCGAATCCATATTTGATATGGTTAAGACACAGATTTTTACATCCTAAATATTATATTTAATATTAATAATTATTTCAATTTAATTTATATACTTATAATTATATTGATATTATAGTATAAAATTTATGGTTTAATCATATCTTTGATTAATATAACTTTTCTCTTAGAATACTTTTTCAATAATCTATTATATAATATTTATACAATATTGATATAAAGATATTTTTTAAAACAAAATACAATAAAAATTGACATAAAAGAATGGCATGTAAACATAAATTACTTATTATATTAGAAAACTATATTATATGATGTACGTGGTAAGCTGTGGAAACGGAATATGATGTGACTTAATGGGGGCACACGGCTTGAGTTTATTGCTACTTAAGTATTACAATATAAATTTATATAATAGTATCGAGAAGTGGTATCAGGTGAGAAGTGGTCTTAGGGTGCGAAATACGAAATGATCTCGGTCGTCCGTTTTTTATTTCCAATCAACAAATTTGTTTTTTTCCCGTTTTCGTCCCCTGATCATTCTGGAATAGCCTATATAGAAGGTTCACAAATAAGTACTAAATGTTCATTTATTTGTACATTCACGTTCATAAATAAGCACTAAATGTTTAAAGACGTGTTTGAACATGATCATGTTATATGTGAACGTTACTGCACGTAAAATGAACATGTAGTACTTATATGTGAACGTCAATAATTGTCTATTCCAGAACGATCAGAGACAAAATAATAAAGAAAAATAAAAATTGTTGACCGAAAAAAAAAAGTTCACCGTATTTACGGTTATGCCATCGCGTCACTATTCACTCTTTCCCCCCTTTTTTTTGTGAACAGTACCGTCCCTTGAACATTACCCCCCAGATAATGAACATTACCGCTCAGATAATGAACATATGGTGTCAATTTATGAACGCGACCGTTTCGCACTTCGCACCATAAGAATATTTTGTAATAACCCTCATATTACCATAGGAATAGCCTGGTGGAATAGATGTTTGTGTAAGTAGATGATAGAATTTTCTTAAGCTGTGAAGGGTGATAAGTTTTAACCTAGAAATGTTTGAACCAATTTACGAAGTGTTAAATGGGTCAAGTATGGTTAAACCCATAAGTATTGGATAGCTTAGAGTAGAGGTCGCTCTCTGAGCTGTTATCGGCCAAGTTTCGGGGTCGAAACTTTTCTTAAGGGGGTAGTGATGTAATACCCCTCATTTTTAGTAAGGATATTTGGGTAATTTTCCCAACCTTCGTTCAATAATTATTTCGCTTTCAGAGGAGTTCGGATTTTCTGTAATATCCTTGATCTCCGAAATAATTCCTTGAGTGGTATAAAATACATTTGATGTATTTTCGGGACTTAGAATATTTGTTTGGATACAAACATATAATTTCAGGGGTTTAAAAACCGATACCAAACTTTCCCTGTACAACTTTGCACGCCAGCCTCAAATTTTCTTTCGCGTGTGTTTCCTTGTCGGGACAACTGTCGATGTGTTGGACGGGCACGCCTTCTCCCTTGGGCTTCAAATAGAGCTCGATCGGAAGGGTCGTGGGCAGCCTCAACAGACCACAACTCTCTCTCTCTTCCTCTCGGCCATCTCCGTTGCTCTTCCCGCCGCCAAGCTCCTCCTCCTTCCCCGGCGTTGTTGTGCTATCCGAGCTGCTGTTGGGCTACGTTGTCATTGCGTGCTGCTGCTCTCCCCGGCGAAGACCCCGGCGACGAGCGTCCTTCCCGACGAAGACGGAGCCGAGGTGCTGCCGCGCCAAGTTGCTTGTTGTCGCCGCTGGCTGCTGTAACTCCGACGACGAGCCTCTTCCCGGCGAAGGCGAGCCAGTCCGATGACGAGACCCATCCCGGCAAGCCACCGCTCCTGGCCGCTGCTGTGCGTGGTTGAAGCTCCATTGTTGAGCTGTTGTTGTTGTTACGTAGAAGCAAGGAAGAAGACAAGTGAGGTGGGCTCCCCCTCCCTTAATTAATTACTTGTTGGGCCGAGAAGCCCAAATCCCATCCAGTCCTGATAAGCACTACTTTGTAGGGCTTAAGTAAGAGTTATTAGAGGATTTATTGGTGCCATTCGGGTAGATTTAGACACATTCATGTGCACGGCGTGTGGGGGCGAAGTTTGATAATTAATTAAAAGCCACGTGATTGATGGGCCGAATTGGATGAAATTAGGCCCGTGAAGAGGAAAAGGCCCAATTGAAGGCGTGGCCCACGTGAAGCCTCCGCGTCAAAGTGAGCTGAAGAATTGGAGGTGACATCATGGTGACATGGGCGAGCATTTGGAATTGAAATTGGACCGTGTTGATGCTGCAGAGAGAGGCTGGAGCCCACATGAAGTTCAACGTGAAATTGAAGCTGGAAAGCAAATTGGAGGATGATGCAGCATGACATCAGCGAGCTGATGAATTGTTGTTGGGCCGTGCTTCTGCTGATTGGAGATGGGCCACGACGTCAGCGCTGGTGCTTTATTGAATTGGGCCGAGATTTGTTGCTGGTTGGAGTGGGCCATCACGTGATGCGGAGCAGTGCTGAACGAGATTGAAGGCCGAGAATTGCAAGAGAATTACGAGATTTATTCCCAATCTCATTTGTTATTATTATTATTATTTTGTTTTAGGTTAATTTAGATTTTATTCCCTTTAGTATTTTTAGGGTTGAGAAAAGGCTTGTTGGCCAATCATCATCATCTCTCTGAAACCCTAATTTCTTTCTACGTACCTTACTATGAAGAACTAAGCCTCCCTGTCTTAGTCAGACGCTGAAGCTTTTGTTTTGATTAAGTTGTGAGATTCTCGTTCCTAATCTATTGCATGGTTTTTATCTTTCTCTTGCTTAAGTTGTTTATGATTGATATTGATAATCTCTATTTGGACGCAACTAGGGTTTGTTGTTATTGATCTATTGCTAGATCTAGATTGTTACTAGTTGAGCATATCTATTTCAGAGTAGCAACTGCATCGTACTAGTATCTGGTTGTGCTAGTCTTATGCAGAAGAGAACTGATTTACATTCTAGGATAAAAGCTGGTTGTTTTATGCTAGAATTGTATCCAACTATATTCCTATCCGTAAAGCTACTGTTAAACTGAATCTTGATAGTTTCAGGGTTGTTTAATTAGTTAGTGCTAATAGTATCTGGTTGTGCTATTAGTTATATCTGAAAAGGAATTGGAATTTCCATTGCATGAGATTTTGAATGAGTATCTATGATCAACTTGTCATACGAATAGTGGATGTTGTTTGACTAAGTGCTTTTCCCCATTACTGATTTCACAACTTTTTCGCTTGTTTACTTTTGCATGTTTAGATTACTTAAACAAACAAAACCCCCCTTTGGTTACTTTGGATTGACATATAAATTGCATACTAAGATAGAATCCGCCTCCCTGTGGATTCGACCTTTACTTACCTAGGACTATCGTTTAGGGTTTGTTTGGATACTTTGCATAGCAGTTTTTAGAACGACAAAAAACCTGTTATCAAATTGGCGCCGTTGCCGGGGAGGCAATAATCTATTTTGTGTGTGTAATTTGTGTGCCAATCTTGGTGTGAACCTATCTTATGGTTCACACCCGTGTTACTAATAATCTACCTCTAGTTTTTGATCCAGAAATCGAAAGAACTTTTCTTCAGGCTCGCAGGACTGCGAATTTGCTACTTCAGGAAACTGATACGATGGCTGATCGCGTTACTCTGGAATCTTTGACAGTTCCTAACTTGGAGCAACCAACTCGTGCTGTGCAATTCCCTGCCCTGGGTGATGGGGTTAAATTTGAGCTTAAGACATGAGTAGTCCATTTGCTCCCTAAATTCAGTGGAACCCCGCTTGAGGATCCTATTCAGCACCTGGATGAATTCCTTGAGGTCTGCACCAGTATGAGGCCATCTGATATTACTGAAGATCAGATGAGGTTGAGGGTATTTTCCTTTTCTCTGAAGGACTACGCTAAGGACTGATATCATTCTCTACCCCCAGGAAGCATCACTACTTGGGTGAATTTGAAGAAAGTGTTTCTTGATAAATACTTTCCGGCAATCAAGTCTAATCAGCTCAAGAAGAAAATCTGCAACATAGAGCAACTTTCTAATGAGTCTCTCTATGATTATTATGAGCGCTTCAAGAAACTAGTGAAGAGTTGCCCCTACCATGGTTATGCTAATCATGACCTGATTCTCTATCTGCATGAAGGACTCCGTGAAGATGATCATCGGATGGTGAATTCTTCACGTGGTGGAAACATTTTAAAGAGGACTTATGAAGAAGCTCTGGAGATATTTGCTACATTGGCTGATGACTCCAGACAATACAGTGGGAGAGGTTCCCAAAGCTTGGTGGTTGCAAGTTCTCAATCCAAAATTGATCAAGCTGACTTTGATGTGCTGAGAGAGGAGGTGAGACGTCTAAAGCTAAAAGGTACACCTCAGAAGGCCAAGGCCTGCGAGATCTGTCATGACGACCTACACCCTACTGACTCGTGTCCTACGTTGTAAGAGAAAGTGAATGCAGTAGGAGGATATCAGCAGAGGCCCAGGAATGATCCTTACTCTAGTACATACAATCCTGGCTGGAGGGACCATCCCAACTTCAGATGGAGAGACCCGGAACAGAATCAAGGCCAAGTGCAACAACAGGGTAACCCTCCACAACCTAGGCAATCCTATGTGCCGAGACCACAAGGGCAGAGCTCGAATCCTTCATCATCCATGGAGGATATGATGAAGATGCTGATGCAGAGCAACGTGAACCTTAATGAGAGTGTTACCAACGTGAACCTTAATGTTGCTAAGTTGACCAAGAGCCACATACAATTCCAGGAAAGTACACAAGCTAGCATTCAGAACCTGGAGAGGCAATTTGGTCAGATTTCTCAAGTGGTAAATAAACTGGATGCAAAGGATTCCGGTAAACTCCCGTCTCAAACTGAAGTGAACCCGAATATTCGGAATGTCAGTGCTGTGACTTTGAGAAGTGGAAAGAAGCTTGAGGAAGATAGGTCTGAGGGCAACGAAGAAGAAAGTGCAGATTTAGAGCAGAACAGCGACAGCCGTGAAGACCATGGCGACCACCGTGAAAACGGCGACCGCCGCGAGACACACGGCGACCGCCGTAAAATGGAGGCTGCTCTCGACCTGGAAGAAAAGAATAACGGCGACCGCCGCAAAAATTACGGCGACCGCCGTGACAGTGATAATTTTCTCGGAAATCATGAGAACGAAAACGGCGATCGTTGCGACATACACGGCGCCCGCCGCCCCTCCGATTGCGAAGTTGAAGCTGAGAAGGAGTCTGAAACTCCGATTTTCCCTGAGTGGAAGCTCGTAGCACCATTCCCATCTGCATTAAAGCGTACCAAGCCACTTGCGCAGGACAAAGACATGTTTGAGATGTTCAAAAACGTTGAGGTCAACATGCCTCTCCTAAATTTGATCAAGCCTGTCCCTCGTTATGCCAAGTTCTTAAAGCAGATGTGCACTACAAAGAGGAATCAGGACCAGAATAGCAAGAAGAAGGTCAAGGTAAGCGAACATGTCTCCGCTATTTTTCAGAAGCGCTTACCCAAGAAGTGTGGCGACCCAGGTATGTTTACCATCCTAGTCACTATTGGAAGCACCAAGTTTCCCAAAGCTATGTTAGATTTGGGTGCTTCCATTAATGTCTTACCGTCATCTCTTTGTGAATCCTTAGGATTAGGACCCATGCATGTGACCAATATTTCCATTCAGTTAGCTGATAGATCTAGTGTGCGTCCTATAGGGATTGTGGAGGATGTCTTGGTTAGGGTTGGTGATCTTACTTTTCCTGCTGATTTCTATGTGCTTGATATGGAACATGATATGCATGCAGCCCCTATTCTGTTAGGGAAACCATTCTTGAAAACTGCCAACACTAAGATCAATGTGAGTACTGGTTCCTTGACTATGGATTTTGATGGCCAAACCATTACTTATAATATCTATGAAGCCAGAAAATTTCCTTCTAATGATCTTTCTTTGTGTGCAATTGATACCCTTGAGCCTGTGGTGAAAGATGTTTTTGATGAGGACCACCTAGATGACCCATCACTTATTGTTGATTCTAGCTTGGATATTGCTATATCTACTGACTTGCAGGAAGGTGTTACTGAGTGGGACGCTTGCTATAAGCGCCCTCCGGAGCTTCCAGGTAAATCACCTTTGCTGCTAACTCTGAGCGAGAAGCTCGCTCCCTCTTTGGTGCAGGTCTCTGAAGTCAAGGTTAAACACCCCCCGGATCGATCTACGCATGGGGTAGACGCGACCAAGAAGGTCAAGATGGAGAAGCCAAGGAAGAAGAAGCATGGTCTAAGGTTCAAACCTTTCCATGACTGGTTCAGAAAGGAGGTATGGATTAAGAAGGTTCCCAAGGAACCTGACGATATGGATTGAGGTTGTTCGAGTAGTATGTCGAGCCACGACATTAACTAAGGCGCTGTTCGGGAGGCAACCCGATGTTAGGTAGTCTATTTTCTTTCCCTTAGTCTTTATTCAGTTGTTTTTCTTTTTGTTTTTCCTTTCTGTGTTGAACTAACCTGCAGGAAGCGCGAAAAAACGAAGATGGAGTTCACGGCGCCCGCCGCCAACCTTACGGCGACCGCCGCAATTGCCTCGCCAAGAAAGTTGGCCACGACCTAAAAACGGCGACCACCGTTTAATTACGGCGACCGCTGCAATTACGGCGACCGCCGCACCCCTCACGACGACCGCCGCATTTTCGCAGGTAAAAAAAAAAAAAGTTTTACCCAGCTGTCCAGAGTTTCCCACGGAGAGGTGCACATCATGTTGCTAAATGGAGGAATACATTCACCCTATATTTATTTGGCAACGATGATGGCCCTGCAGTCGACAGTTGGAGAGGAGGTACACCAAGGCCCAACCACGACGACATCTGGGCCCATTTTTGAAGGCCTTGCAACCCCGTTCTCTTGATTGACCACTACTCCCCACAGTGGTTCCTTTTGGTTGCATGGTACAAGTTGATGGAGTTGAAGGCCGTGCAGCCCTGATTTCCTACATAATCACCACACCCTACAGTGGTCTCTTATGGTTGCACGGTAGATGAAGATTATGGCGTTGATGCAGACATCCAGGACATGAACTTTTCTGACTACACCGCCAGCAACAAGGAAGTGTCCAAGCCAACTCGGCAACGTTGTGAGTTATTTTTTGCTTTTCCCTGTGCTTTATTCTTTTGTCTTTCATTACATTGAGGACAATGCAATGTTTAAGCATGGGGTGGGGTTTTATACTTGCTACGCTGCTGAGGAGAAAAATGAAAAAATGAAAAAAGCCAAAAAAATTGAAAAAAGGCTATCATTGAAATCCTGGGATAGGTCGAAAACCCGAAAGGGCGGCCTAGGCAATAAGCAGGTGGCTTGGACCAGTATTAGGCTGGGGTAATATGAGGTCAAGAGTGACGTGAGCTTATGTGAGTACATCTATTGGAAAATGAAATGAGTGGCTTGGTGAAAACCCGAAATGGCGCCTTGGCAAAACGAGTGAAAAAGAAGAAGAGTGATTTTGGATTTCTCATTATTCTTGGCGAGGCATCATAAGAAGAGGAGTCAAAGAAGGATTGTCGGGTAGGTCACTCTGGGAGACATAAGGAGCAATAGATGGAGGCTAGGATTAGAGGTTACTCACACTTTTGGATGTCCGGGTTTAGCTTGGGAGAAGTACTCTGCTTGCCTCTTAAGCTTGTTGAGTTGTGGATGTGTTGTGAATGAGATTGGTGCCAGGAGCTTTGACATGGGTTAGGTGACTCTTAGTTGGAGGATATGTTTCCTGAGACCTTGGATGCTACATTGGAGGAGTAGGCTCTTTATTAGTTTACTCGAGGACGAGCAAAGGTCTAAACATGGGGTGGTTTGATAAGCACTACTTTGTAGGGCTTAAGTAAGAGTCATTAGAGGATTTATTGGTGCCATTCGGGTAGATTTAGACACATTCATGTGCATGGCGTGTGGGGGCGAAGTTTGGTAATTAATTAAAAGCCACATGATTGATGGGCCGAATTGGATGAAATTAGGCCCGTGAAGAAGAAAAGGCCCAATTGAAGGCGTGGCCCACGTGAAGCCTCCGCATCAAAGTGAGCTGAAGAATTGGAGGTGACGTCATGGTGACATGGGCGAGCATTTGGAATTGAAATTGGACCGTGTTGATGCTGTAGAGAGAGGCTGGAGCCCACATGAAGTTCAGCGTGAAATTGAAGCTGGAAAGCAAATTGGAGGATGATGCAGCATGACATCAGCGAGCTGATGAATTGTTGTTGGGCCGTGCTTCTGCTGATTGGAGATGGGCCACGACGTCAGCGCTGGTGCTTTATTGAATTGGGCCGAGATTTGTTGCTGGTTGGAGTGGGCCATCACGTGATGCGGAGCAGTGCTAAACGAGATTGAAGGCCGAGAATTACAAGAGAATTACGGGATTAATTCCCAATCTCGTTTGTTATTATTATTATTATTATTTTATTATTATTATTCCATTTTAGGTTAATTTAGATTTTATTCCCTTTAGTATTTTTAGGGTTGAGAAAAGGCTTGTTGGCTAATCATCATCATCTCTCTGAAACCCTAATTTCTTTCTACGTACCTTACTATGAAGAACTAAGCCTCCCTGGCTTAGTCAGACACTGAAGCTTTCGTTTTGATTAAGTTGTGAGATTCTCGTTCCTAATCTATTGCATGGTTTTTATCTTTCTCTTGCTTAAGTTGTTTATGATTGATATTGATAATCTCTATTTGGACGCTACTAGGGTTTGTTGTTATTGATCTATTGCTAGATCTAGATTGTTACTGGTTGAGCATATCTATTTCAGAGTAGCAACTGCATCGTACTAGTATCTGGTTGTGCTAGTCTTATACAGAAGAGAACTGCTTTACATTCTAGGATAAAAGCTGGTTGTTTTATGCTAGAATTATATCCAACTATATTCCTATCCGTAAAGCTGCTGTTAAACTGAATCTTGATAGTTTTAGGGTTGTTTAATTAGTTAGTGCTAATAGTATCTGGTTGTGCTATTAGTTATATCTGAAAAGGAATTGGAATTTCCATTGCATGAGATTTTGAATGAGTATCTATGATCAACTTGTCATACGAATAGTGGATGTTGTTTGACTAAGTGCTTTTCCCCATTACTGATTTCACAACTCTTTCGCTTGTTTACTTTTGCATGTTTAGATTACTTAAACAAACAAAACCCCCCTTTGGTTACTTTGGATTGACATATAAATTGCATACTAAGATAGAATCCGCCTCCCTGTGGATTCGACCTTTACTTACCTAGGACCCCGGTTTAGGGTTTGTTTGGATACTTTGCATAGCAGTTTTTAGAATGACAAAAAACCTGTTATCAAGTCCAGATTTAACCCGAAATCGATCGAGCGATATATTTTCGACCCACCTTTATCCGTATTTTTCTTTAGAAAAATTTAATTAATATTTTTATGATTTAAAATCATAAAAATTTATTAAGTTTAATTACTCGAGTTCGTCAGACAAATTAATTGATGATAATTAATTTGTGAGTTGTAACGTTATTTGCTAGATCGCGAGTGGACCCGTAATCCTGCTAGAGCTAGCTGAAGCATAGGCCTTATCCTCGGAAAGGATATCATCAGTAGTCGTCTCGTCTAGATTCATCGCCGAATCTACTTAAGGCAAGTGGCGGTTCGCTCTTGCTTATCATTCCATATTTATATTAATTATCAATTGTGTTTAATTGTTAATTAATTTGGGATGAATGTTGTTTTCGTCTGGGAACAGTTTTGATAACTGTATATGATTTAAAAAGGAATATTATAATAGGTTGTATATACTACTAGAAACAACGCTATTATATATGTATATATATATGATTAAAATACAGATATTATAATAGGTTGTATATATTGCTAGAAACAACGCTATTATATCTGTTATTGCCTAGATGACATTGATGTGGACTATTACGTGTTTTAACTGTTTAGTTAGCACGAGTATTCGTAGGAACACTATGTACCTTGCGAGGTTGTTTCTTTATAACTGGTGCTATGTGGATTTTTCCCTAGTACTCTCTCTGGTCATGACCATGCCCTTACTCAGGGTTGGATTATCTCTTGTTTGGAGATATCCCTTTTACATCTCTTGTGAGGAGATATTATAAAAGCTTATAACGTAAATGTACGTTTTGGAATTAAATAAGATAAGTGCGATTAGACACATAATTAATGAACCTTGGGCGAGAAGTACAACGTGGAAACTCGTATGGGCTTCGATTAGAGTAAGTCCACCTTTCGAATCTGAATTCGCATTATGCGGTGAGGTTGGTCGTGGACCCAAATAGTCAAGTCGCTTTTAAACATTTGCGTGAAACTTTAATGTTCCCAAACACTTGTCATACTTCCGATAAGACTCAATTCGTTGGAGTCTTCTCTTCATATTGTTTCCGTAAGGCTCAATCTTTCAGAGTCTTCTCTTCAGTGCATATCTAAAATAAATAATCATTCCGTGAAAGTTCCGGGTTATATATCGTTCCTTCGATTATTATTCGAAGGACAATGATAGTAAACGGTTACGATCACTAGAACCATCTGTTTTCACCCTTGCATAGTCTTTCATTAGACTAACCAACCGGGTTTTATTCCTTGCATGGTTGGCTGGTGTCATCCGTCCCATACGGCACATCAGTGGTTGGTTCCCGCAGACTTGAAGTAACCAATTGAAGAAGAGACTTACAGTTGCAGATTTAAGTGCCGGTCTTTCAAGGTCGTTAGACATTACTTTAATGTATATTTTTATAACCTAGTCATGTGATAGGTTTATTCTTAAAAGTCTTCCGCTGTGTAATTTTTATAAGTTTCCGCTGTGATTCTACTCTGTTGTAAAACATTCCTCTCGTTTTGGGAGAAGTCTTTCAATAAAAGTATTGAGGTTTATAAGAAAATGTCTTCTGCTGTTTAAACCTTTTGTTCTTTAATATATTTATTTAAGCTTAATTGTTCTAATTCAAGCCTTGAGTGACATCGGACAGCAACGTCTGAAGTCACTGGCGTGTGGCACTACCGACGTAAGTCAGGGGTATTACATATTTCGCACCCGAACCTCCCTCATAGTATCAATATTATATTATACGTAGATAGAGATATCAAATCATATTTATTCTTTTTTATTAAACAAAATATAACTTATTAAAAAAAGTGGAATTAGTAGCTCATTTCCACTTTATAAACTCCTTTGCAAAAATACCTTGGTTTTTACAATATTGTAAGAATACCTAAAATAATTAAACTTATATCTCAAATAATATCAACAAATGCCCAAACTCTAAAAATGTTTTTTCAAGAAAATATATATTTTAAAATTTATTAATTATTTTTTATTTCAGAAAATATAATAACAATAATATATAAAAAAGTTGACACGTTATATCTCTCTAATAACTCTTCCTCCTTTATTTCTATTTTACAATTCCCTCAATCTCTTTCTCAACACCATGCATCTCACAATTCTCAGATCTCTTTCCTCTCTCTACCTCGCCGCCTCACCATGATACTACTTGCAAAACAGAGAAAACCGACAAGATAGAATTTGATGTATGACAGAAACAAAACTTACCCATGGTTGCTTCGACGAAGATTGCATATGACGACTTCAGAAAAAAGAAGAAGACGATGAACGAATGTGGTTAGGGTGAATCAGAATAGTACCAGAATAAGGGTGAAAAGAAGATTGCACAACCGTTTTTTTTAAGATCTCACAAAATCTTTGATTTCCATAGTTAATAACCGTGGTTATAGAAGGGAGGGGAAAAACACGCTAACTGGTAAATATTTTCTTTGTTTTTCTTTAATATTTTCTTTTTCCATTTATAAATATATTTATGATTTTTTCGTGGAGAATCATTACTCCATACCACAACAACTATTCAACAGTTTATAGATCAAAAGAATAAAACTCGTGTCAATAAAATTATGCATCATGTTCAATTGAAAGTCCATAAGATCTTGTCACAAAAAAACCAATCTATTGGATGACATGATAAATATTCAAGTACGCCATGATTAATATGAAGGCCGATGAAATCTTGTTTCTTGCCCGATTAACATGTTAAGTAAAGGAGACCGCCAAGATTAAGCTTAATGGTGTAAGAGGAACGAATTAAGGTTTTAGAGTTGATTAGGCTTAAATGAAAATCAATATCATATTATCCCATCCACTTTAGGGAATAATTTGGAAATAATTTTCAAATTTAAACTCTTAGCATGTGTCCATGTGCATACATTAGAAAAATCGTTGTTGAAATGAGAAGAAAGTATTATTGCTGAAATTAGAAAGTACGTGGATAATTGAGGTGATGGTTCATAAAATGTATAACGTTACTTCATCAAGAGTTGACATATGATTTATAGAAGTTTTGTTGTAGTATTATACATAGTACACTAAAAGCAAGACTAATAGTACTTAAAATAGGGTTTTTTTACGTGCTTGCTATATGCATGATGAAACTTTTACATACGCACGACGCCTGTACACCAAAGTCTGGCATACAGGCAAAAACAAGACAAACCTGTACGCCAAAATGTGGCGTACAGGCGAAAAACTTATACGCCACATTTTGGCGTACAAGTTTGTCGTGTATATAGCAACGGCCTTTTTTTAAGTTATAGATAGAAGTTCCCGTTATATTCACTATTCTATAAGTCTTTATTTTATATTTTTTAAATAAAAGGATAATTCATTTAGAGAAAAAATAAGATTGACCAGAACCTAATGCTTGTTAGGTTAAAAATCAATCTCTTTCTATAAGAATAGGGTTCAAGTGCATTGTAGTCTTAGAGTATAAAGTGCAGTAATTGTAGCCACAAAATTTAGGAGATAGAGGGCTAGAATTAGAGTGATAGAATTGTAAATATTGTAATTTATTTTATTTTTTTTGAAAATGACTTTTTCCATTAATGTTTTTTCTGGAAAATTAATTTTTATTCCCAAAAGTTACTATTTATTTTTAAAAAAATATTTTTATTAAAAATATATTATACTTCAAGTACATATATAAGTACCAAAAGTGTATCAATAAGAAATTTAAGTGCATATATAAACACATGTTTTAGTGCTCACATAGAGTGCATTTGTTAACATGTAAATGTGCATGTTTAACTGTAAGACATGCGGTCTTAGAAGCGCCATCCCATGTCAACCCGAGGTCTTCCAAGAGGTCACCCATCTTGGTACTACTTCCGCCCTAGCATGCTTAACTTTAGAGTTTCTTTGTCTTCACTTGAATCCTGAAAGGAAGAGCTCTTGTTGACTTGGGTAACACTCTAATCCTTATAAAGGATTACAAATATGGAGTGTTACATTAACATGTATATCAAAAGTGCACAATTTAGCCAAGGTATGTTTATTATGTTAAAGTTCATATGGTAGTATGTTAAAATGCATATATAGCATGTTAAAGTGCATGTTTAATATGCTAAAAATGCATATGTAATTATGTTAAAGTGAATATTCAATATTCTACAATTAAGTGCATGTGTAAGAATGTTAAAGTGCATGTTTAACATTCTAAAATTAAGTGCATGTGTAAGTCTATATATACATATATAAAAGGCTAGCTCTCCTAAGCCGATTGCAGATTTAACTATCCAAAGACTAAGCCAATTTTACAACATGTGCTAGTGATTCCTACCCAATTTATAGACGGAAGCAAAATGGGGATTGTGTTTGTATTAAAGGTGCTGATTTACATAATCGATGGGTGATTCCATACAATCCCTATCTTCTTGCAGCTTTTGATTGTCACATAAATGTTGAAGGTTGTTCCACGGTACAAGCCGTCAAGTACATTTACAAATATATATACAAAGGCCATGATCAGATTTCCTTTAACATATCTAATACGCCTTCCGATATCCAAGACAAGATCACATCATATTCCAGTCTGCTAGATGGGTATCTCTTTCAGAATCTTCTTGGAGAATATTTGGCTTTGACTTATATCAAATGAGTCATGTTGTAATTCCGCTACAACTACATTTAGCCGACATGAATTTTGTCACATTCCATGAATCTGAGAACCTGCAAAATGTGGTTGTAAATGAACATCGCCAGACAACTATGCTAATGGGATTTCTTAATTATAACAATGATCATTTGAACAATACTTCATATCTATATTATGAATTTCCAATGCATTATTTTTGGAATAAATCTAATAAGTCATGGATGAAGAGAAAGTGTTCATATGCGGTTGGAAGGCTTACGTATGTTAATCATGCGGAAGGAGAACATTATTACCTTCTACTCCTTCTCATACACATTAAGGCACCAAAATCATCCATAGACCTTCGAACAGTGGATGGACACATATTTTGTACATTTCAAGAAGCAACTGAGAAAAACGGTTGGTGAAACGAGATGACTATGTTGATTCATGTATGGAAGAAGAAAAGGAAGCCCAAATGCCATTAGCATTACGGAGATTGTTTGCGACGTTGCTTGTGCATTGTGAACATATAGATCCAATATCATTGTGGTAATGGCACTATAAATTTTTTTCGAAAGATTTTGAGTACCATTACAAAGGAGAAAATGAAAAGATTTTACATCTAACATGTATCGAGATTGAGAAGTATTTGGATGCTATGAGAAAAAGTCTAAAATTTTATAACTTGGACGTTTATCACAAGCTGGAGACATATGGTCATAAGATAACTTGTGACATCAATGATGCATTGAATGCTCCAGTTCCTGCTTGTTATGTTAATGCGCCAAAACTTCTTAATGAAGAAAAATGAGATGTATACAAATGCATAATGAACCACATAAAATCAAATACTCTAGTTGCTTTTTTCATTGATGGTCCAACTGGAACATGAAAAACCTTTCTCTATTGTGCCCTTTATGCTAAAACCCGCTCGATTGGAAATATTGTCCTTCCAACCGCCACCTCAGGAATTTTGGCATCAAATGTACCTAAATGAAGAACAACCCTTTCACGTTTCAAACTAACCATTGATGATACTAGATCTTTAGTATGTAATGTTTCAAAAACAAAGAGTCTTGCACACTTGCTTAGAGAATCTTCTCTTTTAATATGGGATGAAGCATTTATGACAAAAAAAGAGAACATCGAAGCATTGGATTTACTCCTACAAGATTTATGTGATAGCAAAGAACTTTTTGGAGGAAAGGTGATAGGTTTTGGTGGAGATTTCAGACAAGTCTTGCCGGTCCTACCGCACAAAACACAACATGAAGCAACTTGTGCTAGCTTGGTAAGTTCTTACCTTTTCCCAAAACTCATAAAGTTCAAACTCACAAGAAATATACGAGCAAGACAAGATCCTAGTTCTTATGAATTTATACTACAGTTTGGTAATGGTTCTTTACAAAATACAAAAAAATCTTTAATCGAAATACCAACTGAAATTTCAGACTGCATTACCATTAATGAAAATTGCTTCGATCTTTTGGTAAGATACATTTTCCCAGAAATGATAGAACCTTCTTTAGATACCTCAACTTTTTGTAGCCGAGCCATATTAACTCCTACGAATGAAGATGTTGATGTGATAAATACTCCTTTGATTGAAAGATTTCCTGGAATTTCAACCAAGTATACGAGTATTGACTCGCAATAGATGACAATTGCAAAGTATACTCGCTATAATTCATAAATACGATATGTCCTTCAAGAATGAGTCCACATGAATTAATTCTAAAAAAGGATTGTCCTGTCATTTTATTGCGAAATCTAGATCCACCATATGGTTTGTGTAATGGTACAAGAATGATTTGTAAGAGATTTTATCGTAATACAATTGCTTTCGAGATTTCATCCGGTATTGTAAAGGGGAACAAGCTTTAATTCCTCGGATTACCCTTATAGCTCCATCAGCGCTGAAGTATCATTTTCAATTTCAGCGGAAACAATTCCATATTAAATTGTGTTTTGTAATGACAATTAACAAATCCCAAGGGCAAAAACTTGATCAAGTTGGAATATACCTATGACAACCATGCTTTTCACATGGACAGTTTTATGTTGGTTGCTCAAGGGCAAAACAAAGGACTACTCTTTAAATGTATACAAATCCACCTGCAAATACCTCTTGCAACAAACAAGTGGTCAAAAATGAGGTATGCTTTGAAGTCCTTAGGAACGCAAGAGTTATATATGTTAATGAGTCTTTCATGGCTTCAAATGAATCACTTAAGGTATATCTATTAGTCATTTTTAATTCATGTTATATTATGTAAGTACAATATTAAAATCCTTATACATGCTCTAATACTCTTAAGATTTGACATCCCATTATGTATATCATGAAGATATGGAAATAAATACAAAAAATACCTTAAACTCAAGTAACACTTTAGACAAACATCTGTTGTCTAACCTTACGCTATGATGAGTCCTGGTGATTGACCACCAAGGCACCGATGCATTAATGCCACGACACTCAAGCATCGACCATGCTTCGATTCCAAGGCATTCATGCGCACGCCTATATCCAAGCCTCTAAGGCTTTTATCCTCTTTGTATTTTTGATTATTTAGTTTCTTTAGTCTAGTCTTGCCTTAGTGAGTGTGAAGAGCCATTTGCACATGAGCTTCAACTCACTAAGGCCCATTAGTAGCTTTCCCTTGTTGGCTTGATTCCTAGACTATTTAAAGCCATCTTTGGCTTCCTTGTTCAGTTGGTTGAAGATTATAGAAGTGGAATATTTTTCTTAGGTTGAGTATATCTCCCTAAGGTACAATCCATGGGGGCTCGATCTAGACTTAGCTCTCTGACATGTCCCACAACTCACACAAAATCTAGTCACATGGTGGACCGTCTTTGGCCAATATAAATGCTCCTTAAGTGCGGCGATAGTCCTAGCTACTCCAAAGTGCCCTCAACCCTCATGTGCCTCTTGGATCAAAAGCCTACGAATAGAAATCCTAGGGATGAATAGTTTTCCCTCCTTAAATAGGTATCCATTATCCATAATAAAACCACTAGGCAAGGGGTTGTACATTCCATGGGGGCTCGATCTAGACTTATCTGACATGTCCCACAATTCACACAAAACCTAGTCACATGGTGGACCATCTTAGGCCAATATAAATGCTTCTTAAGTGTGGCGACAGTTTTAGCTACTCCAAAGTGTCCTCGACCCTCATGTGCCTCTTGGATCAGGAGCCTATAAATAGAAGTCCAAGGATGCATAGTTTTCCCTCCTTAAATAGGTAGCCATTATCCACAATAAAACCACTTGACTCTCCCTTTTTTAATGCAAGACTAAAAAATGGACTTAAAGTCCTCATCATGTGCATACAACTTTTTGAAAAGGGAAAAGCCTAAAAAAAAGGCATCAAGGTGAATCAAGAGCATGTACCTGCGAGAGAGGGCGTCGTTAACCACATTCTCCTTCCCTTCTTGTATTGCACCACGTATGGAATTATCTCTATAAATTCAACTCAACGAGCATGGTGGCGGTTGAGGTTGACTTGGCTCTTTAGGTATTCAGAACCTCATGGTCAGAATAAATCACGAACTCCTTGGGCCACAAGTAGTGCTGCCACGTCTTCAACACCCGAATGAGCACGTTGAGCTCCTTATCGTAGGTATGCTAACTGAGTGTGGCGCCGATGAGTTTCTCATTGAAGTAGGCAATGGGCATGCGTTCTTGGAGTAGAAAACCCCCAACGTCATGGTGAAATGTCTCATTCGACCTCAAAGGTCTTGGCAAAGTCGGGCAACTATAGTAGTGGCGCGCGGCACAAGCGCTCCTTGAGCGCCACGAACGCGGCCTCATGGGCCTCACTCCAGTCAATGGTGGCATTCTTCTTCGTGAGCTCATGCAGCGGCATGGAAATCGTGGAGAAGTCCTTCACGAAGTGGCAGTTGAAGCCTGTGAGCCCTAAAAAGGAACGCACCATGGCCACCGTGGTGAGACGCGGCCACTCCTCTATGGCGTGAATCTTCTTCTAATCCACGCGGAGCCTATACTTTCTAACAATAAAACCAAGGAAAATAGTAGAGTGTGGGCAAAAAGAACATTTACCTAGGTTAGCATAAAGAGTCTCCTTCCTAAGACACTCTAACACGACCCTAAGGTGTGTCAAATGATCCTCTAAGGTCCTGCTGTAAACAAGAAATCATCAAAGTAGACAACAAAATATTTTCCAAAATAAGCTCTCAAGACATGGTTCATGAGCCTCATGAACATGCTGGGCGCATTAGTAAGGCAGAATGGCATCACTAACCACTCATAGATCCCGTACTTGGTCTTAAATGTCGTTTTCCACTCATTACCTTCTTTCATCCTAATTTGGTGATAGCCACTTTTCAAATCTATCTTAGAAAACAAAGTGGCGCCATGTAGCTCATCTAGCATATCATCTAGCCTAGGAATGGGATGACGATACTTCATCGTGATTTGGTTGATCTCGCGGCAATCAACGCACATGTGCCACGAGCCATCCTTCTTGGGGACAAGAATGACTGGGATGGTGCATTGACAAAGGCTTTCACAAACATAGCCCTTATCCATTAACTCCTAGACATGACGATGCAACTCTTTGGTCTCCTTGGGGCTGGTGCGGTAGGTAGCGCGATTGGGTAAGAAGGTGTCGGGCACGAAGTCAATCCGGTGCTCTATGCCTCACATAGGCGTCAAGACAGTGGAGAGATCCTCTGGAAGCACATCCTGGAATTCCTTCAAGAGCGAGGACACCACAGGGGGTAAATCAACCGTGTCCTTAACATTTAAAAGACACGCATTAGGCACAAGAAGAAAACACGGTTGATGTCACTGAAAAATGGGTAGAGCGCGCAATAAAAAGGCGCTTCTCACATATGCCTTTCGAAGGCACTGGCGCCGTGGAGTTGGCACGTGCTGCAGGCGGGGAGCGTAACACATTGGCAGTGGCATCGCAGTTGCAGAGGCGCGCATTGGCACTTGCGTCGCTGAAGCACGCCAAGCCACTGGGGCGCGAGCTGGCAGTGGGAGCACAGGGGCACGTCACGTTGATAGAGCACATTGCGGAGCGCGCTGTGTCGCTGGGGCACGCGACATTGCTAGAGCGCACGACAGCGGTAGTTTGCTATTTGGCATGCTCAATGGCCTATGCGCGGTGATGCTCCACTTGGTCTTGGAGGATTTCCTTGGGGCTCATGGGAAGCAAAGTGATGTGTTTTCCTTTGTGCATAAACACATAATTATTGAGGAAGCCATCGTATAGGGCACGCTTGTCAAATTGCCAAGGACGTCCTAAAAGCAAGTGAGTGGCATCCATAGCAATAACATCACATAAAACCATATCATGGTAGTAGCCAATATTGAAGGTGACATGGCATTACCTTTTTACCACATTGCACCGTTACCTTCGGAGATCCATTGGAGGCTATACGACTGGGGGTGAGGTGTTGTCTCTAGCTCAAGGTGGTTGATCACCTTCTCGTTGATGATGTTGCAACAACTCTCTCCATCAATGATCACGTTGAGGTCGGCAGTCTTGACCAAGCAACGTGTGTGGAACAAGTTCTCTCGCTGGTCCACAAGTGTGCCCTCCTTTGCCGTGAGGACGCAGTGCGTGACAAGGCCCAATCGAATGCCTTCGTCATCGCCAGGTGTGCTGCAATAGTAGGCATCTTCGGCGTCGCTATCAGCATCTGTGTACATGTCCTCGGCAGGGAGCGCATCGCCATCCTCAAGGAGATTGTCATCAAAGGACTCGTAGTTGGCTTGGGAGAAGAGGACGCGCTTGTTGTTGGGGTAGTTGCACTGCATGCAATGTTCTAAAAATCCCCGCCAAGGGCCGCCTAGGCCCCGGCTAGGCGCTAGGCGGTCACCCTCCGCCTAGGACCCGCCTAGGCGAGAAGAATCCTTAAATGTTGTTGAAGCTGCAACATCTTAGAAGATGATGGATGCATTAATATAATTTTGGGTTAGGCTTTGTATAATAAGTCCCATAATATAATATCAAATCTCATTCCAACATAGTTTAATAAAGATTAATGGATTTGGGATAACATAATCAAATAATCATATGGATCATGCATTAAGTTTTTGTCTGCCTAGGCCCCGCCTAGGCCCCCGCCTAGCCACCTAGGCGCTAGGCCCCCCCTCACCGCCCAGCTCCCGCCTAGCGACTTTTAGAACATTGACTGCAGATGACCGTGACCTTGACACTTGAAGCACACGCGGTCGCGCGCGTTGTCATCCAGGGGTGCACTTGCAAAGCGCTAACGTGCGCATGAGGCACACTATGAGGGGGCGCCGCTGTGAGAGTCACGGGGGTTGTCTTGGTCTGTGAAGCATTACGCAAAAAATTAGAAGAAAAACTTGAACTTGGGTTCAAACCATACCTGGGGTTGGAGCGGGACCAAGCAACCTTCTTCTTCCTTTGGATTTGTGTGTAAATCTCCATCGCCATGTGCGTCATGGTGTTGAGTGTAATAACCCTCAATTTTAGTAGGGGTATTTGTGTAATTTTCAAATTTTTGTTTTGTAAGCAAGACGTGTTAGGCATGTTCTGTAACCCTGTAAGACCCATATGAATGTGTGGATACACATTTAATGAAATATATGGGTTCTAATCATTGGAGGGTTGCTAATATTGGAAATAGCAAGACCCGCGATAAAGGCGAGAACCACGGGCGCGAGAGCCGTGGGCGCGACACTGCCCGCGACCGCAGTTATGAAACAGCGGGCACGGTTTTGGCAAAAGGCCAAACCGCGATTGCGGTTATGAAACCGCAATCGCGGCACTCTGCTTCGTCTTCTTCCTCCTTTTTCCCGATCGCCGACGATCGGCATTTCCCACGTGGTTCTCCGAGCGGCGGGAGCTGGATCGGTTGTGCTTCTTTTCATTAAGTGGGGGAGCTCCACCCTTACCCTATAAATAGGGGCGAATCCGAGTATTCTTCATCCTTCATTCTCTTTCTCTCGGTGTTTGGTGTTATCGCCAGAGTTGTGTCGTCGGAGTTCGTTGTCGGAGTTCCATCAAGGCGAAGCCAGGAGTGGTGGTGGTGCGCGCTTGTCCAAGGAGCAAGGTCCGAGCCTTGTCTTCTCTCGGTATGGCTCGGTTGTGTTCGTTTAAGTTTGTCGTCGACAATGGATCCCGCGACCGCGGCGCAAATACCGCGATCGCAGCTGGGCAGAGGCCCGCGATCTCGGCTAGGCATGAAACCACGGGTGCGGTTATGAAACCGTGGGTGCGGTTTTGCCCAGCAAAGCCTGCATAGCCGCGATCGCGACACTGCCTTTTCTTCGTTCTTTTCGTTCCTTCGTACCCGTAAGTAAATAGGGTTTTGTTTTAAAACTTGTCTCGTATGCGTCGTCGGTGTTGGATTGTGCTCATCTCCATGGCTGATTGTACGGATTGGAATCCGACCCTATTGGATGATGATAAATTCCAACTGGAGTTTTAGTAGGCAGTCGTGCACAAGTTCAAGTTCCCAGGTTTCAGACCCAACTCTTCGTTCGTCCAGCTTAAGGCAAGTGGCGGTTCGCTCTTGCTATGTTATTCCATATTTTTCTTAATTGATAATTAATCTATTGTATTAATTAAGTTGGGATAATAATCTTCTTAATTGTCGTTTGGGAACTTGTGTGTGTAAAATAATGTGTAAGGTGAACTTTTTTATTAGGTTGTATATATGCTAGTTATAACCCTTATCTATATTATAGGGTGCTAGATAATATTTGGTGTGGATTGTTGTGCTTTGGTGTGGATAATAATTGCTTAGTTAACACGAGTATTCGTAGGAATGCTATGTATCTTGCGAGGTCTAGTCGTTTCTTTATAACTGGTATTAGGAGGATTTTGCCCTAATACTCTTTTGGTCACGACCGTAACCTTATTCGGATATAAGTGGTAGGTGCACTTAGCTAGTGCCAATATTCGGGATTCATCCCAAATATATCTCTCGTATCGAGATGATGTGAATTAAAAGCCTTAACGTGAATGTACGTTTTGAAAGTAAATAAGATAAGTGCTTTTACGCACATAATTATTACACCCTCGGGCGAGAAGTACAACGTGGAACCCGCCAGGACTCTTGTTAGAGTAAGTCCTTTTTCCAATCTGGATTCCCAGTACGCGGTGAGGTTGGTCGTGGACCCAAATAATCAAGGTTGTTTTTATAAACTGGTGTGAAAACTTAACGTTCCCAAACAATTGCATACGTTGTCTATAAGACTCAACTCCTTTGTAGTTTTCTCTTCATACGTTTCCTATAAGACTTAATTCCGTTGGAGTTTTCTTTTCGATGCATATCTTCTTCTATCATTCCGTGAAAGTTCCGGGTTATGTATCGTTCCTTCGTTTATTATTTGAGGGACAATGATAGTAAACGGTTACGCTCACTAGAACCATTCTGCTTGTACCCTTGCATAGTCTTTCATTAGACTAACCAACCGGATTTTTATTCCTTGCATGCTTGGCTGGTGTCATCCGTCATATACGGCACATCAGAGGTTGGTCCCCGACGATTGAAGTAACCAATCGAAGAGAAGGCTTGCAGTTGAAGTTTGTGTTTTAAGAAGTAATATTTCCAAGGCATGTATGTTTAATTTGAAATACATGTAATACATAGTCATGTAATAGGGACTACTTTAAAAGAGTCTTCCGCTATAATTTAAAAGTCTTCCGTTGTCACTATACTTTGTTGTAAAACCGTCCTTCTCATTTTACGAGAGGAATCTTAATAAAAGGTTGAGATTTATTCATTCAAATTGTCTTCTGCAGATTATTCTTTCGTTATTTAATATTTATGTATTTATTTAAGCTTAATTGTTCTGATTAAAGCCTAGGGTGACTTTGGACATTAACGTCTGAGGTCACTGGCGTGTGGCACTACCGACATAAGTCGGGGGTGTTACAATTATGGTATCAGAGCAATGGTTTTAAAATTCTTGGCCTATTGTTAGGTTTGAGAATTTTTGAAAATTAATTTCGAAACTATTTTCAAACTATTTTATTTTAAAAAGGAATTTCAAGAGTCTAAATGTTAGTATCAAACTTAAAGTTCAATGATTTCTTAAAGGTTAAATTAACAATAATGGTTTAACTATTAGGAATTTAATAGTTATTTTATAGTTGATTTATAAATGGTGTGTATAAACGATCAAATTTAAGTTTATGGTTATAACTTTAAAAGTGTGATTTTTTTTTTGTTCTTAGTAAGGGTTTTAGGTGATAACCGTGTCGTTAGTTTGAGAAACTAACTTTATAAATAATTATTTTATTAAGTTAAATATATAGGGTTTAAAAGTATAAAGTACAAAGTTTGAAAGCATAGGGTTTAAGTGATTTTCAAACTTCTACAAGCTTCGGTTTTGTTACTTATTCCTTAGATCCATTCTTAAGGATATCGTCTTTTCTTAGGTTTAATGTCATTTAAAGGTTGACATTTCTCTTAATTGATCCATTCTCAAGTAAGAGAAGAAGATCGTTTTAAGGTTAATGGTGGAGGGTCAGTCAAACTAATATAAAGTTATTGGGTTGGACCCTTACAATTCGTATAATAACGTAAGTGATTAAGTATCATGTACAAGTTGGAAAAGTTCTAAACTGACGTTATGGTTCATCAACAGATGGTGAATTACCCGATCCACCAACCAAGCAACTAAAGGAGGTCCTAACAACGGTTCCCAAGTTCAGCTGAGGAGTGCTACTTAGCAAGGGGATGACGCGGGATCTGGCTCGCGTAATAATGACCCGACCCTGCGGCAAGTTGTTAATCAAGGACGATTAGACCCTTAAGCTGCGAGAGAAGTTCCACCTCCTGCCCCGATCATGTTGGATGCGACGATCATTGGGCAAATAGCGAGGCAGGTGGTCGAGGTACTGACGGCCCAGGGGATACCGCAAGCTCAAGCGGCTCCAAACCCTCAGGTTACAACTAATGTGGATGGACGTGAAGGTCCTACACATCCGGTAGTTCTCGAGAGAAATGACAGGAATTACAACCGAGCATTGAAGATGATCAATTCAATGCGCCCGAATAGCTATGATGGAACCGAGGAACCAGTCAAGGTTGTATATTGGTTCTCTCATATGGAGCGACTATTTCAGAATGTGGTCTGTACTGAGGCTAAACAGGTGCACATTGCTTCGTTACATGTAAAAGATGGAGCAAGTGAGTGGTGGGAAGGAACTGGTTTGGACGACCACCCAAATCTGAGCTGGGCAATGTTCAAGGCCAAGCTCATTGATCGGTTCTTCTCTCGTGCTATGAGGGAAGAGAAGCTGAAGGAGTTTCTCTACCCAGAGACTGAGGGACTGAAAGTGTCTGAGCTGGCGGCAAAGTTTAATCACTTGTTGCATTACGCTGGTTCAGAAGTGCATACTGAAGAACAAAAGATCTGGTACTTCCATGGATGGATGAATCCAGAAATCAAACCTCTGATGGTGCGTCACGGTTGCTCTACTTTGGAGCAATATGTTGAGGCGGCCTACAAAATAGAGGTCACACTGGAGGAGTCCGCCCGAAAGCGGGAAGGACAGAATAAGGCGAGGGGTGGGCAACAAAACCGGAAGGCTAATATCTTCAAGCGACCGGCATCGCCCACCAAGTTTGAGAAGTCTGGTCGTGCTAAGACCGAGATGACTCAGTCTGACTCCGCCAAAGGTTCAGGTTGGAGTAGTGATAGGTGCAATTTAGTGCACCTTAACTAGCGACTATTGACACGTTTTAAATGGAGTTTTGGTATAAGAAGAGGCTAAGTCTGTAATCCAGGAGAAGAGTTGAAGAAGTACAGATATGAAGGTTTTACAGCTTAGTGAAGAAGATAGAGGATTGATGGAGAAGTCTGCTCAAAACTAAAGGAGAAAGCTACCTCACTTGGTAGTATTTGGGAGCAGATGAAGGATGAAGAGGCTGGCCAGTGCCGCCCCGTGCCATTGCCACCGCGACCCGGCGAAGATCCTCAGAGAATGGCTCAGAGAAGAAGCCACCGCCTCGCGGTGGAGCATTACCGCCTCGCGGTGGGAGTGAAGACTGCGGCTGACGTGTTTTATTAATATTCCTATTTTAGACATTATTGCTTTAGTATATTTTATTTCCTTATTTTGTTTGCTAGGTTAAACTTCTGAGAACCTATTTAAGATCTTTTTAATAGTTCGTAGAAGGACCCCTCTCTCTTTTTAACAATACAATTTCTAGGTTTTTGAACAATGGATAGCTAAACACTTTTGTTTCGCTAGACAATCGAAGCACTACAATGAATTGGTTGTGAGATTTCTATGCCTTGTTCTATATCTTATTAAGTTGGATTGATTCTCTTGTTTGAACTGTCTATTGATTTATGTTGATTCTTCTAGCGTAGCTAACTAGGTTTTTCGGCATCTATCATATTGCTAGGATTGCATATAGGGGTTCCGAGTGCATATCTAGTGGCAAACACAATTGTGCGTATAGGGGTTCCGAGCGTACAATTGTGTGTGAGAGTCAATTGCATGTTAAGTAGGGGAGTGAGTACTTGTACGTCTTTCTACTTGCATGTATCCTATATCCTTGTGTGCATTGTTATTGATGTATTAGTGCTAGAGTACGCTGACAACTGTGAGAATCAGTTGTACTTTATCATTGGTACCGTAATAAGTCTATCGACAACTGTGAGAATCGATAGTATTCACGATCAGGGTGGGAACAATAATAAGATAGTAAAAGAATTTGGAAAGATAGTTTTCAGTGATCAACCGATTGCATTGTGGTGTGGATATTTGTCTGGTGGAATACTTTCCCTCATTATATTTCATTTCTTGTCAGTAATTACATCTTTGGTTACATTGCGATTATTCCAAACAACCCCTTGTTACTTGTTAGTCACACGTTATTGCATACAGATAACCGACTCCCTGTGGGATCGACCCTGACTTACTTACTATACTCTTTAGTAGGTGAATTGGGATTATTTTGACAGGAAAACGACACCGGTTTCCGGTACTGTCAAATTTGGCGCCGTTGCCGGGGAGTCAAATTTTCTGTTTGTGATTATTTGTGATTGACTGTCGTGTGCATCTATCTTACGATCCACACTTTTGCTTCTGATTCACTACTTGTTGAAGTTCATACAGAGACAGGTACGAATGGCGCAAACACTCCGACAATTGACGGAACCAACCTTGATACATCAGTCATTGGCTGTAATCATTCCACCCCTTGCTGATGGGGTAACTTTTGAGCTCAGATCAGGAGTAATATGGTTACTCCCGAGATTTTATGGACGAAGTGGAGAGGATCCCATTCTTCATTTGAACAAATTCCACAGCATCCTTATGAGCATTAAGCCAGTCGATGTCACTGAGGAACAGCTTAAAATGAGAGCCTTCGGGTTCACTCTTAAAGATGAGGCTGAAGACTGGTATTATCATCTGTCTGGAGGGAGCATAGATTCCTGGACTAAGATGCATAAGGTCTTCCTTTCACGCTATTTTCCAGCTCAGATGGCAAACGCCTTGAAAAGGGAAATCACCAGCATCGAACAAGGTGAGGATGAGACCCTCTATGACTATTGTGAGCGGTTCGAGCGACTCTGCACTAGTTGCCCGTTCCATGGTTTTGATAAGAAATCTCTGGTGCTCTATATTTACAACGGGCTGATGGACGATGAACGAAGAATGATTGATGCTACATGTGGTGGTAGTATCCTAAATATGACTCCCATGTCGCCATGACCACACTTCACGATATGGCTAAAGGTACAAGGGATTTTAATGAAATCCCAAGGACCAGATTAGTGAGTGCTATTATCTCCAGCGAGTCACATGTATCGCAAGAAATTGCTTCTTTGAAGGAAGTCATTGTGGGGATAGGTAAGCAACTACAGGATACCACTATTGCTGAAGTTCATGCTACTGAAGGCTACGGGCCTGTTATAACGCAACAACCTTGCTTTGATAACCCACCAACTGCTAGCAACCCCTCTTCAACCGAAGCAATGCTCAATGCCCTAACAATGCATTTTACAACGCATGTGCGCGAGACTGCGGCTAACATAAAGAGCATAAAGGAGTCCGTGAGCAGCCTAGTCGATGAGGTTGCTGGGTTGAGAAAAGAGTCCAGGAAAGAAACTTCACATGCAGTAACCCTACGGAGTGGCAAGGAATTACAAGTCGCTCCTATTGCTGAAGAGGACGACAACGCTGAGATCGATATTGCTAATGAGCCATTGTCACCGCCCCGCGGCGATTCTCACCGCGACCTGGTGACAGCTCCCAGTAATCCTACGCCATCACCACCGCCCCGCGGTGATCCACACCGCCCCACGTTGAACTCACCACCGCGCGGTGAGAGCCCAGAACTCGCAGATTTCCCTGACGAGGAGGAGGATCCCTATGTTTGCCCCAACTTTCCTCCCCTTGGATCTGAGAAACCACCTGCCCCATTCCCAGAGGCACTCAAGGAAATGAGAGTCATTGATGACAAGGATCTCTTTGACACTTTCAGTAAGTGTGAGGTGAACATCCCACTCCTCAAACTCGTCAAGAGTGTACCAAGGTACGCTAAGTTTCTAAAGGAGCTGTGCACTGTAAAAAGAAACCAGAAGCTGAAGGGAAAGGAAAAAGTCAAGGTCAGCAAATGCGTATCTGCTGTATTTCAGAGGCGCATGCCAAAGAAGTGCGGAGACCCAGGTATGTGGAGCATTCCTTGTATTATCGAAGACACTAAATTTGAAAAAGCTATGCTCAACCTTGGTGCCTCCATTAATGTGCTACCCTATTCTCTCTATGAATCCCTTGGACTTGGACCTCTACAGGAAACAGGTATTGTAATTCAATTAGCTGATAGGTCTAGTGTCTACCCTAGTGGAGTAATAGAAGATGTCCTTGTTATGGTCGATAAATTGATATTCCCTGCAGATTTTTATGTCTTAGATATAGAAACAGATACAAAGGCAACTCCTATACTGTTAGGTATGCCATTTTTGAAAACTGCTAAGACCAAACTTGATTTGCAAAGTGGGACACTTTCTATGGAATTTGATGGGGAGAAGGTGGAATATAATATTTATGAAGCCATGAAATACCCCAAGGAAGACCATTCTTTGTGTTCCATTGATGTGATCGATTCTATTGCATAGGATGTCTTTGATATTTCTGGTTCTGACGAGTTGATGTCTATTGTTGAAAATAATTTGGATGCGTCCTATGAGGAATACTCTTTACCCTCTAACATGCATGAAGCCATCGCTCAGCTGGATACTCATGGTAAGTATTCTACAGATCCTTTGGGCATTGGCCCCATCTTACTAAGCCTGAGCGAAAGGCTCATTCCTTCTGTTGAACAGGCTCCAGAGATCGAATTGAAGCCGCTGCCGGACCATCTCAAATACGCTTGTCTTGGAGCCAAAGACACTTTGCCAGTCATTGTTTCTAGTATGCTTTCTGCAGATCAAGAAATGAAGCTGTTGGACGTGCTTAGGGAGCACAAAACCGCAATTGAATGGACCATTGCAGACATAAAAGGGATAAGCCCCTCCACTTGTATGCATCGGATTCTGCTCGAGGACGGAGCTAAACCGTCTAGGCAGCCACAGAGAAGGCTGAACCCTCCAATGATGGAAGTGGTAAAAAAAGAGGTGCTTAAACTCCTCAAGGCTGATATGATCTTCCCTATTTCGGACAGCCAATGGGTAAGTCCAACCCAGGTTGTCCCTAAGAAAGGAGGAATTACCATAGTGGAGAATCAACACGGAGATTTAGTTTCCACCAGGACCACCACAGGATGGAGGGTGTGCATCGATTACCGTAAGCTGAATGCAGTAACTCGGAAAGACCACTTTCCCCTGCCCTTTATTGATCAAATGCTAGAACGCCTTGCTGGGCGGCCCTACTACTATTTTCTCGATGGATATTCAGGATACTTCCAGGTAGCCATCGCACCAGAGGACCAAGAGAAAACCACTTTTACATGTCCCTTTGGCACTTTTGCATACCGCAGAATGCCATTCGGATTGTGTAACGCACCTGGTACATTTCAACGATGTATGGTTAGTATCTTCTCTGACTATGTTGAGAAATTCATTGAGGTCTTTATGGATGACTTTACGGTACATGGAACTAGCTTTGATTCATGTTTAGACCATTTGGCACTTGTACTTAAAAGATGTGTTGAAACCAATTTGATTTTAAATTATGAAAAGTGTCATTTCATGGTAGAACAGGGGATAGTCCTGGGTCATATTGTCTCTGCTAGGGGTATTGAGGTCGATAGGAAAAGATTAATGTAATTCAGTCTCTGCCTTATCCTACTAATGTGTGTGAAGTACGTTCCTTTTTAGGTCATGTAGGTTTCTACCGAAGATTTATCAAGGATTTCTCAAAAATTTCTTCACCCCTATGCGAGCTCTTGAAGAAGGAAGTGACCTACGTATTCACGGATGAATGCAAGAAAGCATTTGATTGCCTGAGAGAACGCCTGACAAGTGCACCCATTATTCAGGCACCTGACTGGTCTCGCCCATTTGAGATCACGTGTGACGCCAACGATTATGCAGTTAGAGCAGTTCTAGGACAGAAAGTGGGATGGGCATCCCACGTGATTCATTACGCCTCCATGACTCTGAATGGAGCCCAGAGGAACTACTCCACCACTGAGAAAGAAATGCTGGCAGTTGTCTTTGCCTTGGAAAAGTTTAGGCAATACCTCTTGGGAGTCAAGGTGATTATCTACACAGATCAAGCAGCTCTTCGTTACCTGATGACGAAGAAAGAAGCAAGGCCAAGATTAATCCGATGGGTTCTCCTTCTCACTGAATTTGATGTGGAAATCCGTGATAAGAAGGGAGCAGAGAACCTCGTAGCGGATCACCTGAGTAGGCTCGTCCATGAGGAAGATAAACCCAGAGAGCAGAGCCCCATACATGGCACCTTCCCAGATGACACACTTTTTACACTCGAGGGCAGCTCAGAGAACACTCACCGCCCCGCGGTCACCACCACCGCGACCCGGCGAGTTGTAGCCAATATGAAGTTGGAGATACCACCGCCCTGCGGCGATGACGGCCGCGACCCGGCGGTTGGATTACTTGAGTACCAGGAAAGCTCACCGCGACCCCCAGAGACATCATCGCCCCGCGGTCACATCTCTGGAATCACACTTTGCCCTGGAGATATTTCTGACTCTCCTTTTCATATAGCCATGGACCTCTTCGGAATCCAGTCTTACAGACCATGGTATGCAGACATAGTCAACTATCTGGTTCGAGAGGAATTTCCCCCAGGCTACACCAGAGCCCAGAAAGCAAAGGTGCACAGAGAAGCTCGCCACTATGTTTGGGATGATCCCTACCTATGGAAGCATTGCGTCGATCAGATAGTCCGCCGATGTCTCCCAGACAATGAGGTACAATCCGTCCTTAACTTCTGTCATTCTGAGGCATGTGGGGGTCATTTTGGAGCAAATAGGACTGCTAGGAAAGTATTGGAAGCAGGATTTTATTGGCCACACCTCTTTAGGGATGCTTACATTTTTTGTAAATCCTGCGACCGATGCCAACGGGTTGGCAACATCACCAGAAGGAATGAAATGCCGCAATCATCATTGATCTTCTATGAGGTATTTGATGTTTGGGGCATGGATTTTATGGGACCCTTTCCTAACTCTCATGGGAATCTTTATATATTACTTGCGGTGGACTACGTTTCCAAGTGGGTGGAAGTGAAGGCCACCAGGACTGATGACTCTAAAGTTGTGGCAGGTTTCCTCAAAGAGAACATTTTCTCAAGATTTGGAATACCCAAAGCTTTAATTAGTGACAGGGGAACCCATTTTTGCAACAAGACAGTGACTGCCCTGCTGAAGAAGTATCACGTCACTCAGAAAAATCTCCACGGCCTACCATCCTCAGACTAATGGGCAGGCCGAGAACTCCAACAGAGTGATTAAGGCTATACTGGAGAAGACAGTAGCAGCCAACCAGAGGGATTGGATCATCAAGCTCAATGATGCGCTGTGGGCATACCGTACAGCTTTCAAAACTCCGATAGGGATGTCTCCGTTCCGGCTGGTATTTGGAAAAGCTTGTCACCTCCCCGTCGAACTTGAACATAAGGCGTGGTGGGCAATAAAGAAATGCAACTTGCAACTGGATGAAGCAGGCGAACTCCGCAAGCTACAAATGCAAGAACTAGAGGAATTACGCCTTGACGCCTACGAGAACTCAGTTAACTATAAGGCGAAGACCAAGCAGTGGCATGACAAGCATATTTTGCGAAAGGATTTCAAGCCAGGAGATAAAGTTCTTCTATTCTAATCTCGGCTCAAGCTCTTTGCTGGAAAGCTGAAATCCAAGTGGTCAGGCCCGTATGAAATCGCTGAGGTGCATCCCCATGGAGCCATAGGCCTGATTAATCCCAAGACCGGCACCACCTTCAAGGTGAACGACCACAGATGCAAGCCTTACCATGAGGGGTTCCATCCAAACCAGGACGAGACACTACTCCTCGAACACCCTGACACTGAAGCAGGATGAGCCACAACCCACGTCGAGCCAACGACGTTAACCAAGGCGCTGTCCGGGAGGCAACCCGGGTTAGTTCTTTTCTTTTCCCTAGATTATTTTCGTAGTTTATTTTTGCTTTGTTTCGTTCGCCTGTTACTCACATTTCAGGTACGAAAGTAAATCCGAGAAAAGACGTGGTACTCAGCGTAACCCACCGCCCTGCGATGACTCTCACCGCCCAGCGGTGGAATTCACCGCCCCGCGGTGGATCTCTGGTATAATTTCTCTACTCTAAAAAAAAAAACAAGAAATAAAGGGCCCCGAAAAAACCTTAAACGGGTGAGTAATATTTTTATTTCTTGAGTTGGATACGAAGGAATTGACGGTGTCAGTTGAAAACCGCGGCTCGATACCTCCCTTCTTCACTTATTACCCCATTAGCTCTCCCGCCAAACCCTTATCCCCTTTTTCTTCCCCGTCTCTCTCTCCGCCGTGCCCTATTCCACGATCTCCAAAACCTTAGCCCATAACCCTCTCCACCGAAATCGGCCTCTCCCCTCACCTTGGTAGTGGAAGCCCTTAACCCAACCTTGTTTCTTCTCTACCCAGACCTTCCTTTGTGGCGATTTACGACCCCCCCTGTGGTGGTTTGTAGTTGAAGGGGGGTGACCTTTTGCTTGTTGGTGTGATCAGTACCAAATTGGGTGCTCTTCTGGTGGTTTGGTGGTATTTGAGGAGGAATCGCACAGTGACCGCCTCGCGGCGTAGTATCGCCGCCTCGCGCGAGTCAGATTTTTGAATTTGGAGACGAAGGTGAACAGTCGCCGCCTCGCATCAACATCGCCGCGGCCCGGCTGCTGTGGTCAGAAATCATCACCGCCCCGCGGTGACCCTCATAGTCTGTCTTCGGCCGATTGTAAGTGCCCTTTCCCTAGCCTTTTGTCTCAAGAACTTCATTTCTTACTCAATGCCGAGGGCTAGGAAAGTTGGGATGACTGAGGAGGAGTTGAAAATATACGATGTGGTGTCGGCTAGACATGTACAGCCGACTCATTTCCTTGATAAGGGATCACTCGCTGAGTTGGGTTTGCTCGACATGACTCAGCAATGTCTGGACAAGTTGGGATTGGGGGGCTTCCTAGACAAATGTGCCCCCGTTTTCCCTGAACTTTGCTGCCAATTTATCGTCACCATGACTAAGAGCTACACGCGTCGTGTCGTTAACGGCAAGGAGCAGAAATTCATTGCGGGTATCACCTTCAAGTATGAGGGTCGGAGTTATGGTTTTCCTATCGAGGAAGTTAGGGCGTTGCTAGGTGTTTCGAGACCGTCTACTGGTGGGTGGAGACATGGTCCCGACAAGGCGGCCATGAAGGAATTTTGGATCAGTGCATCGGGTATGCCTGAATATCAGAAGAAGGAAAAGTCCAGTGACAAGATTGTCCATCCCTGCCTCCGCTTGGTAGACACTGTGCTGCTTAGGAAATTTTGTGGGTGTGTGGAGGAGGGAAAGGTTTCCCTGAAATGTCTTGGTCTTTTCTCCGCGATGATTGATCCATTAGATGAGGTGACCCCTGGATGGGTTGTGATTTGGCTGTATGGGCTGCAGCAGATCCGCGAGGGCGCTGCGCAAGATATTGTTCAGGGAGGGTTGATTACCTTGATTGCTGCGGACATGATTTCGTTGGATACTATGCCGCAGCCGCTCTTCCCTATTCGCTATGATATCCCTTATATGCGGCGATGTGGTATGTTGAGCGGATCTCCGGGGCAGTATATGTGGTGCTCTTATGGCGATCATCTTTTACATCTCCCTCGTCCTTTAGCTTATCCGAGAGATTTCACTGGTTGGTACATCCTTTCCGACGCTGAGATTATCCCTTCAGACGAGGAGACTGAGCCACAGGCTGCTTTGCCCATGACCATGGATGTCGATTCACCTGCTCTCGACGTGGCCTCCACTTCTGCACCGCCCCCTGAGTTCTCCTGGGACGAGATGTTCGTCCATTTTGATGCTTTCACGCAGCATCAGGAGGCTGTGAACGACGCGACATTGGCTCGGTTGTAGGCCATACAGGCCGAGATTACACGGGACATCACCGACCAGCTGAGTGTAGTCGAGGTTTTTATTCAAGAGCAGTACTTTAGGAGGCACCCACCTCCGCCGCGCCATCCGTAGTGTCCACCTCTCCAGTGAGTTTATTTTATCTCTTCCCTATTTCCTTGTCTTCGTCTCTACATTGAGGACAATGTGTATTTCAAGTGTGGGGAGGGATTTAGACTCATTGTCTATCATAGCTAGTGTACAGATTTATTTCATGCATTTTGTACTTGCATTTTCGAGATTTCAAAAAAAAAAAAAAAAACCACAAAAATTTGAAAAGGCAATCAAAATCCTGGGATGAGCTGAAAACCCGCAAGGGCGGCTCAGGCAAGAAGCAGGTAGTCCGACTGGTATAGACCAAGGCAAAAGTGGACTGGAGTGATGTGAGAACATGTGAGACGTCTAGTAAAATGAAATGAGTGGCTTGGTGAAAACCCGAAAGGGCGTCTTGGCAAGATAAGCGGAAAAGAAAAAGAGTGATTCTAGGATTTCTCTTTACCTATTGGCGAGGCGTCATAAGAAGAGTCGGTATAAGGAGTTCGGGTAGGCCACTTTGGAGCAATAAGGAGCTAGACATGAGTTAGGATTAGAGTTCTCTCGCATTATTCGTTTTGGTTGTTTGAGGGCTAATTGTTGAGCTGTTGTAGTCGTTAGTATCCTATGTTGTCACACTTCCTAAGGCCTTGCTATTTGATATAGAGGAGTATGTTTGAGCTGATTTACTCGAGACGAGTAAAGGTCTAAGTGTGGGGATATTTGATAGGTGCAATTTAGTGCACCTTAACTAGCGACTATTGACACGTTTTAGATGGAGTTTTGGTATAAGAAGAGGTTAAGTCTGTAATCCAGGAGAAGAGTTGAAGAAGTACAAATATGAAGGTTTTACAGCTTAGTGAAGAAGATAGAGGATTGATGGAGAAGTCTGCTCAAAACTAAAGGAGAAAGCTACCTCACTTGGTAGTATTTGGGAGCAGATGAAGGATGAAGAGGCTGGCCAGTGCCGCCCCGTGCCATTGCCACCGCGACCCGGCGAAGATCCTCAGAGAATGGCTCAGAGAAGAAGCCACCGCCTCGCGGTGGAGCATTACCGCCTCGCGGTGGGAGTGAAGACTGCGGCTGACGTGTTTTATTAATATTCCTATTTTAGACATTATTGCTTTAGTATATTTTATTTCCTTATTTTGTTTGCTAGGTTAAACTTCTGAGAACCTATTTAAGATCTTTTTAATAGTTCGTAGAAGGGCCCCTCTCTTTTTTTAACAATACAATTTCTAGGTTTTTGAACAATGGATAGCTAAACACTTTTGTTTCGCTAGACAATCGAAGCACTACAATGAATTGGTTGTGAGATTTCTATGCCTTGTTCTATATCTTATTAAGTTGGATTGATTCTCTTGTTTGAACTGTCTATTGATTTATGTTGATTCTTCTAGCGTAGCTAACTAGGTTTTTCGGCATCTATCATATTGTTAGGATTGCATATAGGGGTTCCGAGTGCATATCTAGTGGCAAACACAATTGTGCATATAGGGGTTCCGAGCGTACAATTGTGTGTGAGAATCAATTGCATGTTAAGTAGGGGAGTGAGTACTTGTACGTCTTTCTACTTACATGTATCCTATATCCTTGTGTGCATTGCTAGTGCTGTATTGGTGCTAGAGTACACTGACAACTGTGAGAATCAGTTGTACTTTATCATTGGTACCGTAATAAGTCTATCGACAACTGTGAGAATCGATAGTATTCACGATCAGGGTGGGAACAATAATAAGATAGTAAAAGAATTTGGAAAGATAGTTTTCAGTGATCAACCGATTGCATTGTGGTGTGGATATTTGTCTAGTGGAATACTTTCCCTCATTATATTTCATTTCTTGTCAGTAATTACATCTTTGGTTACATTGCGATTATTCCAAACAACCCCCTGTTACTTGTTAGTCACACGTTATTGCATACAGATAATCGACTCCCTGTGGGATCGACCCTGACTTACTTACTATACTCTTTAGTAGGTGAATTGGGATTATTTTGACAGGAAAACGACACCGGTTTCCAGTACTGTCAAGTAGCGGTGTGTTTCAGTGCCACAACTGTGGTGAAGCTGGGCATAAAAGTTATAATTGCCAAAAGGAGAAGCGGGTATGTTATAATTGTGGGAAGGAAGGCCACATGCAAACATACTGTAGGTAGAAGGATCAAGGGCCAACACAATCATATCAGGCCTCAAATGTTGGCAGTATGCAGAACCCTAAGCCGGAAGTGTCCGCTCCTGAGAAATCTGTTGCTCGTAATAGAGGCAAGGCGCATATCGAATCTTTGGGTCAAGGGCAACGACTCTTTGTGATACGTCACCCCGACGAGAAGGAAACCCTGAATGAGTAGTTGTATTTTGTAAAGCTTTTTAAGAATAAGGAGCGATGACTTGTGTCGATAGTCTCCATAGATTAGTAATCTGTCTGTTCGACAATTTGTCAATTGTTTTAATGTAACGTTTTGAATAATAAAGAAGTGTTTCCTTGTTCCGAAAATTACTAAATTCATTACTAATGCAAGTTGTTCGTTCATACGAGAATCCTTAAGGGCCAAAAGTAGTACATGTCATGTGTTGATAAAGACTATTTGGACTCATAAAGGATAGTGTTGGGTTGGGACATGTGTGATTGTTCCCTACCTTGTTAGCGCTAGTTTCGGAGTCAAAACTATTTGTAAGAACCCCTCTATGTTCCAGAAGTAATGTCAAGTTGGGAATTGACATTATTTGTTCCCTCTGCTCGAATTCATGAGCATTGTCTCGAGAGGTTAATGTTGTAAGGATTCCTTGCCATAAGGATTTGGTGTGTAATAATGCTCTATGGAGTTTGAGGTTATTCCTCATTTGCATACTTTGAGCATTAGGTGGGGTAATATAAAGCTCAAAGTCCTTAAGTGTGAGTTGTATAAATTATATATTTAAGTAAATAAGGAGCTCAAAGTCATAAGGAGTTTGTTTTCTCTACAATGATCGTACTCTTATACGATCTTGAATAAACTTTACAACTCAAGAGTTATGGTTATGGGGTTTATAAGTGAGTGGGCCCATTGTAGGACCAGTGGTTAAAGCTCTTGGAAAAGCTAAGTGTGTGAAATCATAAGTATTATTTTGGAAGACCTATTTGAGGTTTCGTTATGAGGCTTTCTTAAGGAAATGATATAATGATATGAGGAGTATTAAGATAATTAAGTCTTGGGTAAATATTAAATTCCGGCAAAGCATAATGTTTGCTTAATTTGGGATGATGAAATTGTATGAGGACGATTAAGTGTTTAAGGATTGATGAGTGAATAACAAACTCAGTCGGTAAAAGTTTGTTGTAACTTGTGTGAATTTATAGTATGGGATAACATAAGTGTAAGGATTTTATCAAATGTACCTGGTGAAAAAGTGACCTATGTCCATTAAGGTAATCTTATGACACGTTTGGGTGAACAAAATGGTTGATTATGGACGTGTAAAACGGATTATTAAAATCATGTTTGAGGAAAGCATGAATAAGATATTGCATGATTAATTGGAAAATTTAAGGAATTGTAAAGGTCTTATGTAAGAGCCTGATTAATGGAAAGTTTTTTGTGGTAAAAGATGGTTTAAGGGCCAAATTTAATTAAGGTAAATCATGAAATGGATGAGATGTATATATAAGGAGTAAGACGATATGACAATTAGGGGTACTAAGTTAGGTTATAAGGAGATAAGGTATGAACTTTGGGAGTCATTTATTAAGAGAAAAGTTGAAAGAAAAGGTGTGTTCTCAAGTTTAAGGTGTATTAAGATCGTGTGATGATTTTAGAGACTATGATTCTAAGGTAATCATGACCTTGTGAGTATATTAAGAGTTGGAACATGAGATAATATATGGAAACAAGACATATGATGGATGACAGGGTTGAGGAAACAGATCGACTTTCCTAGGATTAATTTTGAGTATGAAATAATTGAGGATACTAAACTCAAGTAGATAGATTAATGTGGAAATCGATCCCTCTAACTTGGTAGTGTTAGTTTCGGGGTCGAAACTATTTTTAAGGGGGTAGTAATGTAATAACCCTCAGTTTTAATAGGGATATTTGTGTAATTTTCAAACTTTTGTTTTGTAAGCAAGACCTATTAGGCATGTTCTGTAACCCTATAAGAACCATATTAATGTGTGGATACACATTTAATGAAATATATGGGTTCTAATCATTGTAGGGTTGCTAATATCAGAATTAGCAAGACCCGCGATCAAGGCGCGAGAGCAGCGGGCGCGACACTGCCCGTGATCACGGCTATGCAGCCGCGGGTACGACACTGCCCGCGACCGCGGTTATGAAACCGCGGGCGCGGTTTTGGCAAAAGGCCAAACCACGATCGCGGTTCAGAAACCACGATCGCAGTTCAGAAACCACGATCGCGGTTCAGAAACCGCGATCGCGGCACTCTGCTTCGTCTTCTTCCTCCTTTTCCCGATCGCCGATGATCGGCATTTCCCACGTGGTCCTCCGAGCGGCGGGAGCTTGATCGGTTGTGCTTCCTTTCATTAAGTGGGGGAGCTCCACCCTTACCTTATAAATAGGGGCAAATCCGAGTGTTCTTCATCCTTCATTCTCTTTCTCTCGGTGTTTGGTGTTGTCGCCGGAGTTGTGTCGTCAGAGTTCGTTGTCGGAGTTCCATCAAGGCAAAGTCAGGAGTGGTGGTGGTGCGCGCTTGTCCAAGGAGCAAGGTCCGAGCCTCGTCTTCCCTCGGTATGGCTCCGTTGTGTTTATTTAAGTTTGTCGTCGATAATGGATCCCGCGACCGTGACGCAAATACCGCGATCGCGGCTGGGCAGAGGCCCGCGATATCGGCTAGGCATGAAACTGCGGGTGCGGTTTTGCCTAGCAAAGCCGTGATCGCGGCTATGCAAATCGCGGTCGTGGCACTGCCTTCTCTTCGTTCTTTTCGTTCCTTCGTACCCGTAACTAATTAGGGTTTTGTTTTAAAACTCGTCTCATACGCGTCATCGGTGTTGAATTGTGCTCATCTCCATGGCTGATTGTACGGATTGGAATCCGACCCTACTGGATGATGATAAATTCCAACGGGGGTTTTAGTAGGCAGCCGTGCACAAGTTCAAGTTCCCAGGTTTCGGACCCAACTCTTCGTTCGTCCAGCATAAGGCAAGTGGCGGTTCGCTCTTGCTACGGTATTCCATATTTTTTTAATTGACAATTAATCTATTGTCTTAATTAAGTTGGGATAATAATCTTCTTAATTGTCGTTTGGGAACTTGTGTGTGTAAAGTAATGTGTAAGGTGAACCTTTTTATTAGGTTGTATATATGCTAGTTTATAACCCTTATATATATTATAGGGTGCTAGATAATAATTGGTGGGATTGTTGTGCTTTGGTGTGGATAATAATTGCTTAGTTAGCACGAGTATTCGTAGGAACGCTATGTACCTTACGAGGTCTAGTCATTTCTTTATAACTGGTATTAGGAGGATTTTGCCCTAATACTCTTTTGGTCATGACCGTACCCTTATTCGGGTATAAGTGGTAGGTGCACTTAGCTAGTGCCAATATTCGGGATTCATCCCAAAGATATCTCTCGTATCGAGATGATGTGAATTAAAAGCCTTAACGTGAATGTACGTTTTAAAAGTAAATAAGATAAGTGCTTTTACGCACATAATTAATACACCCTCGGGCGAGAAGTACAACGTGGAACCCACCCGGACTCTTGTTAGAGTAAGTCCTCTTTCCAATCTGGATTCGCAGTACGCGGTGAGGTTGGTCGTGGACCCAAAAAATCAAGGTCATTTTTATAAACTGGTGTGAAAACTTAATGTTCCCAAACAATTGCATACGTTGTCTCTAAGACTCAACTCCTTTGAAGTTTTGTCTTCATACGTTTCCTATAAGACTCAATTCCGTTGGAGTCTTCTTTTCGATGCATATCTTCTTCTATCATTCCGTGAAAGTTCCGGGTTATGTATCGTTCCTTCGGTTATTATTCAAGGGACAATGATAGTAAACGGTTATGATCACTAGAACCATTCTGCTTATACCCTTGCATAGTCTTTCATTAGACTAACCAACCAGATTTTTATTCCTTGCATGGTTGGCTGGTGTCATCCGTCCTATACGACACATCAGAGGTTGGTCCCCGATGATTAAAGTAACCAATCGAAGAGAAGGCTTGCAGTTGAAGTTTGCGTTTTAAGAAGTAATATTTCCAAGGCATGTATGTTTAATTTGAAATAAATGTAATACATAGTCATGTAATAGGGACTACTTTATAAGAGTCTTCCGTTATAATTTAAAAGTCTTTCGCTGTCACTATACTTTGTTGTAAAACCGTCCTTCTCATTTTACGAGAGGAATCTTAATAAAAGGTTCAGTTTTATTCATTGAAATTGTCTTCCGTTGATTATTCTTTCGTTATTTAATATTTATGTATTTGTTTAAGCTTAATTGTTCCGATTAAAGCCTAGGGTGACTTTGGACATTAACGTCTGAGGTCACTGGTGTGTGGCACTACCGACATAAGTCGGGAGTGTTAAATTGAGGTCCTTGATGTTGAGGATCTTGAGTTGCTTGCGAACCTCAATGTCTAGGCCTCATAACAACATGGACCTCATAGCCGAAAAAGCGGGGTGCACTCTAGCCTTGTGGCACATCTATTCCAATTCGGCAAATAACTCTAGTGTTGTGCGGGACCCTTGTGTCGCCAAGGCCATCTTGAGGTGCATGTCCTCCTTGTAATCCGTGGGCACATATTGTGTATTCATCATGTAGCTCAATTGGTTTCAGCTTGAGATGGGATCCCATCGTCGTCGAGCTCGCTCGCTGGTGAGACCAAACCATCAAGCACGGGCGGCGCCAATGAAGTGCAAGGTCGTAATCTTGACCTTTTCATGCTCCAAGTATTGGCAGTGGGCTAGAACATACTCCGTAGATTGCTGCCATTCAAGAAATTTAGAAGCATCATATTCACCAGTAAAGTGATCGAGCTTTACCTATATATCACGCCGCTGAGTGTGAACCATAGGCGGGTTCATGGGCTGTATGTGGAGGTTGTGTCGTCCATCGCAAGGCGGGGACATGTCATGGCACGCGGTCGTGCATGGGGCATAGTTCGCGATGCTACGTCTCTTGAGGCGTGTGGCTGTCGTGCGGAGGCGGCACGTAGAACTCATTGTGTTGGGCGCGTGTGGGAATGATGCCTCCGGGGATGTAATCCTCGTCCTCATCGTAGTCGAAGAGGGGGTCACTGACATTGGGAACCTCAGGGGGGCATGCGACAGCTTCAAGATCTTCATCATCGTCGACGAAGTCGTGGAAGTCACTGTTGTTGTGCTCCATCTCACTGGCGTCATGGTAGCGCGCGTTGCACGCCACAATCTTCATGTGGTCTTGTGTGTTCACGTAGGAAAAGGGATCTCTAGACATGCGGAATCCGCGAAAAGGGCCTGCATCAAAAGCTTCATATTCATAGGGCTCATGGCATGATGGGGGAGTCACTAGGGTTGGATCGTAGTGCTCACGTGCGTCCACATGCCCTGGTTGATTGTGGTGACTTCAACTTGGGAGTGCAGCAGCGTAGGGTTCACCATGGGGGCTATAGCGGGCTCCTTGCCACGAGAGGGGGATGCGTCTTCGAGAGCATCTTGCCACTGCGCTGTGGGATTGATCATGGGGATCGTGTGCACGTTGTTGGCTGCGCGCAGTAGCGCGATCTCAGTGTCGCGCTCTTGCAGCACCGCGGTAGTGGCTTCCTCGCGTGTATCGAGCTCAACGTCCTTGGCATCGAGTTGCTCTTGGAGTGCCGCAAAGCGTCTTGCGTTGTGCGACGTCAGTTTGTATAGCGGGCGGGCTTGCGGTGTCTATGGAGAAGTCACCTACACGAATCATGAAACAAGAAAGATATCAAACAAATCAAAAGCAAAAGAATCAAGGGCAAGCCAAGTCCTTGTCTCGCAAGGAACCAAGATAAATTTCCGTGTAAAGGAAACAAATTTTGGCTCTCATGAGGAGGGTCGGCTTGACGTATGGCTCAAAGCAAAGGATTAGCAATCAAAACAAACCAAGCAAGTGTCCCTATCCAAACAATTGAAGCAACCAAATTCAAATCCAATAAATTAGTTGGTAAGAAAACGCAAGCAAGAAAGTTTACACCTTTAGTTGTTGTGTTGCATAGAGAGAAACAAAGAGATAAGCTTAGTGGATCTTACGCCGTAGTGAATAGGATTTGCCTAGATTGCCTTTGACTTTCTTTTTTGCTCTTCCTTCAAATTTTTAGGGTTTTTTTATAGACAAGATTTTTTTAATCAGCCGCAATACCTTTTTTTAAAATAATTTCACAAGATAGAATTGCCTTGTGAGAGAAGAGAGAGAGAAACATGCAACAAGAAATAAGAAAAAAAAAATCCTAGAATGCAATTCTACCCAAATAATAAGAAAGAAAAAAGATCATAAAATTATATGGAAAACTTATATACTTGTAAGGAAATATATTGCTATAAGGAAAGAGATAAGATTTGGCTAACAAATTTTAAAAAGTCAAAGATATGATTCTTGGAAGCCAAGCATAGGGTTAGGGCAGGCCGTAATTAAGGCTCGGCTGTAGGCGGCAGTCACAAGTGACTACGCGCGGTGGGTGGCGGAAATGGTAGCACGGGGAGTGGAGCGGGCGGCGGGGCTAATGGCGGTAGCGGCGGCGGTGGGCAAAAACTTTCAAGAAAGGATTTTTACGCAAGAAAATTTTCAAGATTCACAACAGAAGACAAAGAACACTTAGCTTGACAATGGCTTTGATACCAGTTGATGCGAAAGTCCCCGTTGAGTCGATTGCAAGTGCCCTGGAACGCAACTAAGTCAAGCCAAGCACCAAACTTTCGTCTCGCAATGACTTTGAGGTTCTTGACGCCAAAGTGATGGCTTTTCTCTCACGAATGTCGTGGAAGCGAAAGGTGCACACCCTTGATGAATTGCACGAAATCCCGAGAGAAAATCGTTGGATAACACTGGAAAGAGATCGAGCGTAGGGACCGAAGAGATGGCCAAAGAGATTCAAGAGAGGATCTTGGTGACGATCAAAGAGATGATCGTTTCTTGGCTCAAAGTTATGAGCTTTGGAAATCAAATAGATGAGTTGATAGATAAAAAAACCACAACAAGATAGGGTGATGCCTAAGGCTCAAACAAGGAGATAAACCTCAACTTTGATAACTTAAGCAGTTACACATAATTGTCTCAATAGGAAATAACAAGTATTTAAAGACTAAAGCTAAGCTAAAAGATAGAAAAAAATCTAAGTAAAACCGCGGGCTTGGACGTGCGGCCCATAACACATGGAGCGCACCCCGTCAAGCCAAATAACCTCAAAATAGCAACTTGCCAAAAACTGCCTAAAAATATCCAAATAACCTCAAAACGCAAAAGTAGTAAAGTGTGATAGGACGTGCTTAAGGAAAAGCGTGCGACATGGGGCGCGCGCCACAAGCGACACGTCAGGGAGTGCGCTGCATGACAACGCGAAGGCAACGTCACACATAGCTCGTGACACAGCGAGTGTCACGTGAAGTGCGCGACACAGGCGACGCGCGATAGGGAGTGCGCGTCGCGGCCTTCTCAGCTAACTAACCTCAAAGCCCCAAAAACGTGACTGCGGTCACTCCTATGGGTGTGGGGGCGTTGCCGAAGCTAGCAAGGCACCTTGTGACCACTGATTGGGTTGCTTGAGCGATGGCTCTGGCTCGCGCTCTGGTCACGGGTCCGGTGGAGCGGACGCTCATCTTGTCGTTCTCGTCCTTCGCTGTTAAGGGTGAGGGTAGGGAGCCATCACTTTGATGTTGGTGACATGATTCAGTAGTATACCAAATTTTATTTAAGTAACACTAAACTATATACGAAATTCTAATTTGAAGCTTATAGTAATTGTTTTAGTTAATTTTTCTAAACTTATTTTTATTGAAAGTTATTTTTTTTTTGATTTTTTTTTTTAAAATATTATTTTTTCAAAAATTTATTTATTTTTTAATTTTTTTCCCCAAAAATATTTTCCTAAATTTCCCCCAAAAAGAATTTAGTATTATAAACTTTAGCATCTTAATCATGCAATTTAACATAATAACACATGCATCTTAACATACTTACATATGCACTTAATCTATATACTAAACATGCACTTAAAAATACTAGTAGGCTACACGTGTGCAAGCACACGCGAGCAATGATGCAACTATTTCATGAAGATGTTTAAGAGAAATGACATTTAGGATTTTATGATTACTATATCAGATAGGAAGTCACAATTGGAATTCTAAAAATTAGTATGCAATTCTAAGACAATAGTATGCAATTCTAATAATGAAGCACAAAATCCAGTGGTTTATCGAGTAGCATATGATAAAGATGAAAACATACATTGTTTTACGCAGCACTTGAACTATTTAAAACATAACATAAACAGACATTTAAGCGAAAACTATTACCAAATTCTTTCATAGGAGAATGAAACGTGAAAGTAACTTAACATATAGTTATTATAAAGAGGTCTCATGATTCATGGGTGAGCGGCCCGGTGCAAAAAAGACCTTACAAGCATTGCCATGTCTTTGGTATTCTCAATTAACAACTCATCATAAAGAAGTTATCTTTCAAGCTGCAAATCACACGACATAGAGTTAAATATGATATGAGGATATTGATAAATTCACATAAAGTAGAAGCTACCCTGTGACGTTCATTCTGATTAGCAAAAATTTCATGCGGACTTTGGGGTGTACGATTGACAACTTCTATTATTCTTTGGTTGAGCCCCTCTCTTTGCCATTAGTTTGTTGACTTCATAGAATATTCTACCATTTCTTATTGATAAACTTGTTGAAATATCCATGTGAAACCTTCACATGTTCTTAATCCAATACATTCAAGCCTTTTACTTAAATATCACCTTTCAGATGTTTTATTACACAAAATTGATGAAATGTCTCATAGTGATCGATTTTATCTATTACATTAAATAAATACATAAATTAAAACTACACTATTATAAATTTCATATAAAAAATATACATTTAATTAAGAGTATTTTAGTACGTTTTAAATTTATTTAATATATATGCATAAAGGCTAGGCTATGTGTATGAGAATAAACAAGCAATTATTGATGGAAAACAATTTGGCATCACACATACCAGATTACCAGGACATCATTATCAATAATAATTTGGCATCACTGAAGATCGGAAAGTGGAACATAGAAAAATTGTTAATTTAAAAAGAGAAATCAATGGCAATCAAGTTAAACATTAGTGGCAATTTGGAATTTAATATTTGTGAATCCATATACTAATAATATTATCTAGAGATTCATGAAGGACTCTACATATTGCTCATGCAAGTAATTGATGCATATACTAACTTAATTGTGCCGGTCAAATTCAATGTTTGAATGAGACAATTCAAATAATCTACTTAATTCATATATAAGGAAGAAAGGTGATTTCATCTTTCATAACTTTAGAACATAATTTTGAGCTTTGAAACTCAATGTTAACATTGAAATTCCAACTGGATTGGATCCTAGGATTATATGTTAGAGTTATTATTTTACAAACCAATAATACTCAATTAGATTATACAATTAGTGATCTACTAGAATAAAGCCCTTAAATTTGCCACAAATCATAATCATTGACAACTGTTGATAGATCTCTCTAGCTATAAGAGAAAAATTAAGATTAAAAGTATACATGCTTTAAGTTTCAAGTACACATATTTAAATAATATTCAGATAAGGTAATGACATAGTGAATTAGTGTGAGCTGCCATACCGTCAGGATACCAAGCACACAGTATCTCTTGGTTTTCCTACTTACAATATAGATGTCTTGAGCAATTCATGTGTAGATTGATAGCCATATTTAAATAGACATTGATTTCGAGGGTTTAAAATGCCAGACACATAATTTTAGGAAGAAAGGTTGTTCAAAATAATGCAGGCATGCAATTCAATAATCCTACCTAAACGAAATTGAAATGGTCTTTCCTGAATAAACAGAATAGTATTGTAACAAAATGCAGAACCACATTTGAAAAGCAAATGATGCAAGCTTGCAACCATATTTTAATACAATATGTATGTCGTGTGGTGTCAAATTGAAAAAATTGCTAGTGAATCTCAGTTAGATGGCACACAATAGCACAACCAAAGACTTTTGAGAAACAATTTCATCCAGAATTTTAGTTACTGAATAAGCAGAACAACAACATAAACCCCATCTAGAGGCAAAATAACAATAATCAACAAGGAAGATGCAAAGGCATGAAGTGCAAATGCGAAAGAAAAAGCAATGGGATAAAAATGGAGGAAAGAAGATTCACCATGACTGATCGATCAAGAAGTGAATTCGAACATTACGCAGGATCAAAATAATTCCATAGAAACAACAGAAACCCTAAGACAGGAATGCGAAAACATAATTGCACTTATATTACGTCACCTGATATACTTTGCGAAGATTGGACAAGCACAAGTTATATATGGCGGCTGATGATGGGAGCGAAACTACAAACAAGAACTGATTAGGGTCTGCAGATGTGGAAGAGTAAGGTTTAAGGGCGTCTTTGTATAGATTTTGTGAAATAGAAGAATTAAAATGGAGAAATCCATTGGTGATTTGATGGAATTATTTGACCTTTGGCTTTCCATACTCAATTTTCACACTTTACGATGTTTGTAGATAAGACTGTGCATTTTTTGTAGGAGAGTGAAGAGACGGAGGATTTTGCAGAGTGTATGCAACACAGTGATAAAATAGAAAATAAGATACACAAAATATAAACTTTAATTAAATCCTTCCACACATTTTTTGTAGGAGAGTGAAGAGACGGAGGATTTTGCAGAGTGTATGCAACACAGTGATAAAATAGAAAATAAGATACACAAAATATAAACTTTAATTAAATCCTTCCACACATTAACTACACGTTAGCCTGTAATTATATTAGTTTAGTTCAAATAAATTATCATATATGTGGGATATAAAATGAATGTACACATTTAAAATTTAATAAAATAGGATATAAGATGGCTTTATTTCAAAGGATTTAATGAAATCCTTTCACATTAATACCTAAACCTTTAATTATATAAAATAACTAAAACCATTTATCAGATGTGTATAGTACATTTTAATGACCTTATCTAAGACAAAATCAAATTAGGATTTAATAAAAGACAGCATTTTTAGACTGGTTTTGATAAGTTGCTATTTTGAGGTTATTTGGCTTGATGGGGCGCGCTCCATGTGTTATGGGCCGCACGTCCAAACCCACGGTTTTATTTAGGATATTTTATATCTTTTAGCTTAGCATTAGTCTTTAAATACTTGTTATTTCTCATTGAGACAATTATGTTTAATTGCTTAAGCTATCAAAGTTGAGGTTTATCTCATTGTTTAAGTCTTAGGTGTCACCCTATCTTGTTGTAGTTTTTCTATCTATCAACTCAGCTCTTTGAGTTCCAAAGCTCATAACTTTGAGCCAAGAAACGATCATCTCTTTGATCGTCACCAAGATCCTCTCTTGGATCTCTTCGGCCATCTTTTCGGTCACTACTCTCGATCTCTTTCGAGTGTCTATCCAACGATTTCCTCTCGGGATTTCATGCAATTCATCAAGAGTGTGCACCATTCGTTTCCACGGCATCAGCGAGAGAAAAGTTTTCACTTTGGCGTCAAGAACCTCGAAGGCATTGCGAGATGAAAGTTTGGTGCTTGGCTTGACTTAGTTGCGTTCCAGGGCACTTACGATCGACTCAACGAGGACTTTCGCATCACAAAGTATATCATATATGAACTAAGCTTTGTATGAAAAGTTACCTTCATTGTTTTACCAAAGTTTTTATCAACTTTTGATAAATTATTCTTTATCTTACATATATCCTTATCTTTCTTTGTGGAAAATTGTTTGGTAATCAACTTCTATGTGTTGATTACTTACTCTGCATCCTAGTCCTCCCATGTTGACAAAAAACAATGGTATATGGCGAATTTAAAGTTTGTGATACTATCATACATTAAATCTAGTTCAATTATCTAAATTACCAAAGAATAATGTAAATATAGTTTATAAATGCAATTTTTTAATAGATAACATGTTTCTTCCGAACATTTTCCTGAGGCATATATTTACCTCAACATAGCCACATTATATCCTATATTAAGCTAACTCTGTTGGTTAAATTAAAATTGGTCATACATAACTACTGAAAAGTGGTGGGTTATTTTGTGGGTTTTGCCAGATTTATCATTAATTAATAAAAGGAATAACTATAAGATGCGAATATAGTGCATGCATAAAACAAAACTCATACTTTTTATGTTGTAATCCATAATAATATAACAATTACTAATGATAACATGAAGTAAATGAACATTCCATTAGTGGTCCTCCATGTAATGCAAACGATATAAACACTTAGGTGATAAGTAAAATGCAACGGATTCCAAGAGTTGAAGTGATATGATTTGTCATTATCTTTAGATTTGATGATCCTGACTGCATCTACTGTAAGTACTCACTAGTCTTCAAACGTCCTGAATGCTAATTTAATATAAATTTACAATTGAACTCATAATACTAACTCTTCAACGTCTTTTAAGTTGAAGATATCCTTATCATACCTATAATTATTTAAGGGCTCATTTGATATCGATACCAAATATAAGAGATATTATTACTAGTATTAGTATGATTATCTACATATTAGTATGAGTGATATAAAGGTATCATGAATCAGTATAGATATGAGTAATTCTTATGATATAATCACTCTGTGGTAGATATCTCACTAACACTCTAATAGCACTATGATATGACTCATACCAATATCCTAATATCCATATCCTATTTCAACCAGCATATATCGGTTTCATATCGACATCTAGAATACACCAAACACATATATGAGTATGAGTCATATCTATCCGCATAGCTCATATTCTGATATCAATACGACCAAGGTGATCAAAATCCTAATCCGGATTTACGATTCAAAACATCCTACGCTCCAAGAAAGGGGAAACGATCCACGTTCCTATTTGAGAACATATTTGACAAAAAATGGGTACAATCTTGTGTATGATTTCAATCCTACATATAATTGTAACGATCCTACAAGTGATTGTTGTAATACTCCATAAACAATACTTCAAAAAGTAAAAATAACAATGTATATTATCATATATAAATATTATTAAGATTTATAGCTCAAACTTATTTCAATATTACTCTAATTCATATTGATAACATGACTACTTACCCAATATATAAAATTTATTACTAAAACTAGGTTTTTACTACATATTTTTAGTCATAATGTAGAATCTTATGATTCATGATATGATGTTACGATTTGGTCCCAAAGACCCGATAACGTTGAATAGCACACGACCCCTAAAACACATTTGAATTTTGTAAAGTACATTTGAATTTTCATATAGATTCTTACTTTAATCCGGTTGTGAGTAAATAGAATAAATAATACAAGAGTTATGATGTTATTACCTGCTAGCGGGGTAATGTACTTTACGATAACAATGCTCTATCGGGTAAATATATACATTAGAACACAATTTTGTTTTACCGTTACCCCCAGCGGAGTACCTGGTAATAATCATATTTCTCAATTAACCCAATATTAGTTTCTTGATATCCTAGCAAATGTGTTCCTCAATTTCATCTACATAAGTTACTAGTTGAGATCACAATTGCATTGAAAAGTATAGATTTAATTTGCATTAATAGATTGCAAATGAATTCTATACGAAAGTCATTCACAAATGAATCATTGAATTTGAATTTTCATACAGATTCTTAATTTAACCCAGTTGCGGGTAAATGGAAAAATAATACCAAAGTTATGATGTTGTTACCCATTAGCAGGGTAATTCACTTTAAGATAACAATGCTCTACTAGGTAACTATATACATTTGAATACAATTTTGCTATACCGTTTTCCACCAGCGAGTACCTGGTAATAATCAGTTTTCTCAATCTACCCAATATTAGTTTCTTGATATCCTAGAAAATGTGTTCCTCAATTTCATCTACATAAGTTACTAGTTGAGATCACAATTGCATTGAAAATAATAGATTTTGCATTGATAGATTGCAAATGAATTCTATACGAAGTCATTCACAAATTATTCCTTGAATTTATGTTTTCATACAAATTATAACTTTAACCCTGTTGCGGGTCAAAGGAAAAAACAATACCAGCGTTATGATGTTGTTATCCGCTAGCGGGGTAATGTACTTTACGACAACAATGCTCTCTCGGCTAAATATATACATTTGAATAAAACTTCGGTATACCGTTACCCACTAGCGGGGTACCTGGTAATAATCAGTTTTTTTAATTAACCCAATATTACTAAATTGACATCATAGTAAATGTGTTTGCCAATTTCATCTACATAAGTTACTAGTTGAGATCACAATTGCATTGAAATGAATAGATTTTGCATTGAAAGACTGCAAATGAATTCTATACAGAAGTCATTCACAAATGAATCCTTGTATATGGTGGATTTCACACAAGTCCTCCAATCCATGTCAGTGCTTGACATATTGACGCTACATATCTTCTGCAAAATTTTGATATGAAGCTTATTTTTGGCAGAGTTATGACGTGTATCATCTAATGAGTACATCTGTTGGTAGGTTCAAAGTTCCATTATGTCATATAGTTTAGGCACAATGGTACCCGAAACAAACTAATATAAAATGCATAATTTGTAACACCCTCGACTTATGTCGGTAGTACCACACGCCAATGACCTCAAACTTTAAAGTCCAAAACCACTCTAGTCTTTAATCTGAACAATTTATGCTTAAATACTTTGGTAACAAAAGAATAAACAACGGAAGACTTGTATAAACCATATTACATTTATTAAGAAGATAGAATCAATACTAAAATATAACTATAAAACACAACCTAAACTACAAGCCTCCTTCTTCGATTCGTTACTTTAAGACAACCTAAGACAAACGACTGATGTGCCATATGGGACGGATGACACCAACCAACCATGCAAGGAAATTGAAAGGTTGGTTAGTCTAATGAAAAACTATGCAAGGGTACTTATGTGAGGTTCTGTGTATTCGTATATAGTTACTACCCTTGTTTCTCGAATAATACTCGATAAATAGTATATAACTACTATACTTCCACTGAAACATAAGAAGAGACATGATTTAAGAGAAGACTCCAATGAAACTGGTCTTATGAGAATTATATGTATTTGATTGGGAACATTTAAAATTATCACAACAAGATTTTAAAAACCACTCTTTTGTTCTGTTCTCAACCAACCTCACAACATAATGCGAATTAAGATTGGAAAATGGACTTACTTTAGACGACCCCGAGCGGTTTCCACGTTGTACTTCTCGCCCGAAATATATTAATTATGTGCATAAAATCATTTATCTCATTTAATTCCAAAACGTGCATTTATGTTAAAGCTTATAATCCGCACCATCTCGATACAAGAATATCATGGGACAAATCTAGAATAACAGCACTAGCTAAGTACACCACCTCTTATGTTCGAATAAGTGTAGGTCTTGACCAAAAGTATTAGGGCAATAATCCTCCCAATACCAGTTATAATGAAACAGCTAAACCTCACAAGAAATATATAGCGTTTCTTCGAATACTCTTGCTAACTAAGCATACAAGTCCACACCAATTTCCACACCAAAGTTCAAATAACACCCTATAATAACAATAACATATATATATAAGGGTCGTCACTAGCATTATACACAACCTAGTATGTAATTCATATTTTTACACACCATTATAACACACAAGTTCCCTAACACAAAATAGAAATATTTCTCCCAACTTAATTAAAATAATTAATTAATTGTCAATTAAGGAAAATATGGAATAAATGCAAGAGCGAACTTCCACTTGCCTTAAGTCGTTTTGTCGGAAAACGACGTATCGACGTTCGAGAGAAGATCGATTCTAGTCGACGAACTGGATTCCTCATTCGTTTTCGTTCCCAATTGTGATTCCCAAATGTACCCATTTCACACAAAAATAAAATATAATTAGATAATTTAATCATACATGGAAAATTGAACGTTACTCGTATCAATTTCAAATTGGATTGATTTAGGTCTAAATAAATCAATTGACGAGATTGCACAATTATAACGAATATTTATACGATGTTATACATCTCATAGTCATATATTCTAAATAATTTTCTTTTTTACTAAAACTAATTGATTTAATTTATTTACAACACCAAATAATTATTTAACCATATATATTATCCACTTGTAATGTTAAAAATTAACATTTTACAACTTAAAATGATATCGAATAAAATATGTTTAATTTGATTTTAATATCAATAAAATTAAATAACCCCAAATTATCACTAAGTAATATTAATAATTAGTCATATAGAGGACGAACAACTGTGGACTAAATGGCTCGATTTTGGCTCGATCGACCACCAAATGGCTCGTGTTCGGCGGCGTTGGGTTCGTGACTTCGAGATAAAGATTTGGATTCTTGAATCGTGAGTAGAGATGCTCTGAGGAAGGAGAATTTTGCCCAAGAACAACCGAAACGCTCTAAAATTCTATAAACCCTAAATCTTGGAATTGGATGAAATGGGTGAACGATTGAATGGGTATTTATAGGCCTAATGTAGCCTTGAATGTCGTTGACAGAATCCCGCAAACCTCCCTTCCCAATTCAATCCGATGAGGATGAATTTTGAAGAATTCATTTCGGAGCTATTCGAACGGTATTTTGATTCTCGGATAAATTCCTGACGATTTCGCCCATTTTAATCCCAATTGATGGAGGGGTTTAATGCAAAAGATCCTTATCTACATTGGCCATGGATTAATTGAAAAAAAAAAGCGAGTTGAAACCGACACAAAAATCGCCATGGAAACACAGCTTGAACTCGTGCGCATAAGAGAGGTTGAAGAAAGTTTGATCGTGTCCACCTAATTTATCCCTAATTGTTAATTTTGCCCAACTTTTTATGTTATGGCAAAAATAACCCTATTTTAAATTACAAAAATTACCCAAACATATTTGTAATATTATCTTAAGTTTATTTATTCATTTTATCCCAAAATTAAGATGAAAGAAAATTAAAGTAGGTTAGGTTTAAGCTTAAGTCACATTTTCTTATAAATTTAACCATATTTAAATCTTAACTTTTGTTAGTGTCAACTTAACTAAATTATGTTAAATAAATAACTTTATTTGATTTAAAATTAACATAATGTTAAATAAATTTAAATAAACCGTGACTTAAGGATAAAACATATCCTTTATTATTAAAAAATATTACACTAATATCCTTCTATAGAAATGAGGGTTATTACAATACTACCCCCTTAAAAAAAGCTTCGACCTCGAAACTAGCACTTAAGAAGATATAGAACAACAACGCATGTCCCAACACATTTACCATTTTTTATGAGTTCAGTTAGTTCTTATCAACACGTGACTTGTACTGTATTGACACTCAAGGATTCTTGTATGAACACAAAACTCGAAATGAATAATTAATCTAGTAATTTCCAAATTAAGAAATTACTTCTTTATTATTTGAAACAATTATTTGAAGTCAAGTCATGGAATACAAAATGAACCAGTTTCTTAACTACAGAGACTATAGACACATACGTCATAGCTCCCTATTCTTAGATAAGCTAAAAAAATAACTAATTGTTCAGGGTGTCATTCTCGTCGGACTGACGAATCGCAAAAAGTCATTGCCCTTGACTAGAAGATCCGATATGCGCTTTGCCTTTACTCTGAGCAGCAGACTGATCAGAAGCGGACACTTCCGGAATTGGTTTTGCCTACTACCGACACTTCCGACATTGGGTTTTGCCTACTACCGGCACTAGATGCGTGGTATGATTGTGTCAACCCTTGGCCTTTTTGACGAAAGTAAGTTTACATGTATCCTTTCCCACAAGCATAGCATACTCGCTTCTCCTTTTGGCAATTGAAACTCTTATGCCTGGCTTCACCATTGTTGTGGCATTGAATAGTACCACCACTCCATCCTGAGCCTTTGGTGGAATCAGACTGAGTTGTCTCGGTCTTAGGACGACCAAACTTCTCAAACTTGGTAGGCGATGTCGGTCGCTTAAATCCATTAATCTTCTTATTTTGTTGCCCACCTTTTGCCTTCTTCTCTTCCTCTAACTTTCGGGTGGATTCTTCCAACGTAACCTCTATCTGTATGCTGCATCCACATACTGCTCCAACGTAAAGCAACCTTGACACACCATTAGGGGTTCTATTTCTAGACTCATCCATCCATGGAAATACCAATTTTTTTGCTCTTCAGAGTGCACCGCAAAACCAACATATGTAGCAAATGATCGAACTTTGCCGCCAACTAGGTCACCTTCAATCCCTCAGTATCTTGGTGAAGAAATTATTTTAGCTTCTCCTCTATCATAGAATGAGAGGAGAACCAATCAGTGAGGTTTGCTTTGAACATTACCCAATTCAGATTCGAATTATCATCCAATCCAGTTCCTTTCCACCACTCACTAGCTCCATCTTTAGATGCCACGAAGCTATGTGCACATGTTCAGTCTCGATGCAGACAATATTCCGAAACAACCGTGCCATATGATAGAACCAATAGGCAACCTTGATTGGTTCACCGGTTCCATCATAGCTATCCGGGCATATTGAATTGATAAACTTCAACGCTCGGTTATAGTTCCCTTCATTTCTATTGGGATGAACTGGAGGTGCGTGGCCTTCACGTTCCCTAATATCAATTGCAACTTAAGGAACGGGAGCCACTTGAGCTTGCAGTACTCCTTGGACTTTCATTATCTCCACAACCTGTCTCATTATCTACCCTATGACAGTAGCATCCAACACGATCGGGGCAACAGGTGGATTAAGAGGAACTTTCCTCTCAACATGAGGGTTCACTTGATCCCGACAAACATTTTCTCGTGGTGGCAGGTATGAAACCTGATTCTTCAAGGCTCAATATTAGGTTTGATATTTTTATTTGAGATCTAACAACCAGTATTTTTTTGATTAGAGATTCAACTACCAAAGATAATACATTTATTAATTGCATAAATCTGAAAACATAGAGTATTAGATCCTTATATAGGCTAACTAACTCCTAAACAAGATATACTTCTACTAATTTTAAGATATTAAATAAATTACTAATTTTGCTTATCATGCCTAACATAAGTCAACAATTGCCTATCAAGATTAGATGGCCTTAAAGATAGGGTTGGAGTCTTATCATCCTGGCGCCATTGAGACAAGGCTTGACCACAAGCCTTAAAAAATGGAAAATGCGTGAGTATATCCACATCACTCTCCCACGTAGCTTCATCCTCAGTGTAACCTTCCCACTAAATCATCCAGTCATGGGACGAAGTATTACATGGTGTTCTTGCATTCCAGATCTTGAATGAGTTGTACGATCTGGCTGAATAGGTAAATCAATAGAGACCTGATTATGAGAACCCAGAGATTTCTTGAGCAAAGACACACGGAAATCTGGATGGATTCTACATTGTGCTAGAAATTGCAGCTTGTATCCACTTTGCCTATCCTCTGAAGCACCTGGAATGTCCCAAGAAACTTGGGAGATAGCTTAGTGTAAGCCTGATTTGCTATTATAAGTTGCCGATATTGTTGCAAATGAAGATAAACCCAGTCATCAACCTCAAATGAATGCTCGATTCGCTTAGAGTTAGCTAAACACTTCATGCGTTCTTGAGCATTAGCCATGTTTGCTTTTAAACAAGACAAGGTCTAATCCCTGCTACGTAAAGCAACATCTACCGCATGCAAAATGTGGACCCTAGAATATACGAAGAGATTGATGGGAGTGGTCGACTGTATGCTGCTTCGAATGGTGACATTTTAATAACAGAGTAGTAAGTAGTATTATACCACCATTCAGCCCAAGGCAAACAATTCACCCACATCGATGGTCTTTATTCTGCAAAACAGCTTAAATAACACTCCAAAGTTCTATTAGTGATCTCAGTCTAGCCGTCTGATTGAGGATGATAAGTTGAACTATGACACAATTGAGTTTGTTGCAGGGAGAAAAAGGACTCCCAAAAGTTGCCGATGAATATTGGATCTCTGTCAATGACAATGGAACGAGGAGGACCGTGCAGTCGAACCACATCACGGACAAAAACTTTAGCAACCTTACTAGTTGTATAGGGATGAGCCAAAGCAATAAAATGGACATATTTAGACAAACGGTCAACAACAACCAAGATCATTGTCTTATGAAGTGAACGAGGTAACCCTTCTATGAAATCCATAAAAATGTCAGCCCACACATCGTCTGGAATAGGCAGGGGGTTGAGTAACCCGGGAGGAGCTATTGCTTCTGCCTTGTTGCGTTGACACACATCACAATGAGCCACAAACTGCTTAATTGTTGTCTTCATTGCATGCCAAGAGAAACACCATTGGAGTCGCTTATATGTGCGAAGGAACCCCGAATGTATTGGTGCGAGGGTTGCACGGTACTCTACAATCAACTTTTGACACCACGATGATCTAGGATGTAAAGAACATCCCGTAGTGATCTCCGTTAAGTTGTACATAATAGGCCCAGGCAAAGCTGAAATTTCTCCTAGCTAAGGTGATCGAGACAATGTATCAGCGGACTGATTATGTTTCCCTGGCCTGAAACAAATCTCATAATCATACCCAAGCAGTTTGGACACCCATTTCTATTGCTCAACAGAAGATAAACGTTGTTCATGGATATATTTCAAGGTTCTATGATCCGTATAACTCTTATAGTGCTGGCCCAACAACAATGGTCGCCATTTGTGGACTGTAACAATCACGACCAACATCTCTTTGTCATAAATGAGAGGTTTAAATTCTTCCCAGATAAGGCTTTGCTGAAATACGCTATTGGATGCCAAAGTTGCATTAAGGCAACTCTAATTCCAAACCCTGAAGCATCAGTTTCTATATAAAATTCAACTGAAAAATCAACCAAAGCCAAGACTGGAGTGGTCGTAAGGGTTATTTTTGGAGTGTTAAATGCCTTTGTAGCTTTATCACACTAGTTGAAGGAGTCTTTCTTCAAGAGTTGTGTCAAAGGAGCACTAATCTTGCCATAATCCTTCACAAATTTCCGATAATATCCAATGAGTCCTAAAAAACCACGTAAACCTTTCAAATTTGTAGGAGGAGGCCAGGAGGTGACAACATTGACTTTATCTGAATCGATAGAGACCCCGGTTGCATCGATAATATGTCCTAAATAAGCAATAGAAGACTTTCCAAAAGAGCATTTAGAAGCCTTGACAAAGAGAGTGTGTTGCCTTAATGCTGTCAAGACCGTTATAAGATGTTGAACATGTGAAGCCTCATCCTTACAATAAACTAGTATATAATAAAAAAAGACCAACACAAATTTACGAAGATAGGGCCAAAAGACATCGTTCATTAGACTTTGGAAGGTGGTTGGTGCATTAGCCAATCGTGACCAACATGAGTGCAAAAGGCAGTTTTGTGGACATCATCCTCATGAACCCGAATTTGATGTTATCCGGCATGGAGGTCTAGTTTAGAAAACAGTTTGGCTTGCTGAAGCTCATCTAACAATTGATCCATACTTGGAATAGGAAAACGATCGTTTACTGTAAAGTTGTTGAGGGCTTGTAATCTGTACACATACGCCAAGAACCATCTTTCTTGTTCACGAGTAACACCAGTGGCAACAAAGGGCTGTTACTAGGATGGATAAACCCATAAGTCTGTAATCCTTTATCACATTTTCAACCTCATATTTTTGAAAATGTGGATAGCGGTATGGCCAAACACTAACAGGGGCAAAATTTGGCTCAAGGGTAATGTGATGATCATGTGTCCGGTGAGGGGGTAGAGATGAGGGAATGCCAAAAACATCACAAAATTGGAACAACAGTTTTTGAATTGATACCTGAGTTGGAATTAGATAAAATTTCTCATCTAAAGCGGCAGTAGACATGGCTTCCAAGTAACAACAACACTTGGTGCTCTTTCTAAATAGATCTCGACATGAAAGAAAAGTCAACAATTTGCACTAAGGGCGATCCATTACCAATAATGGTGTAAACCACTCCTTGTTGAGTGAACTGCATAACTAGCTGATCAAAATCAAACAAGATACGACCCAATGTGTGTAACCACTGTGTCCCCAACATTGGATGTCACAACCTGTGACATCCAATGATAAAAAGTCTATAGTGAATGTATACCCATGTAACTGGAGAGTGACCTGAGTACATACACCCTTACTAGGAAAAAAAAACCCACCTGCAACCATAACTTGCAGACCTGAGTGTTGTTGAATCATTAAGCCATATTTACGAGCAATACTAGGATGCAATAAGTTATGAGTAGAGCCAGAATCCATAAGGATAGAAAGTGCATCATTTTTTATTTGGGCGGTAGCACGCATCGTGCTTGACCCAATTGATCCTGTGAGAGCATGTAAGGAAACATGCATATGATGATCTATAACAAGGTTACTTCAGTCCTCCATCTGACATCCACTATTGATGTCGGCAGAGTAGGCATCCATCGGTAGTAACTACGGAACTGCACAACGATGTCCCGATTTGTACATATCATCGCAATTATAACACAAGCCTTTCTCCCTTCGTTTCTGTTGTTCAGCCCAAGTAAGACGCTTCACGCCTATAGGTAGCGCCGGGTTTCCTGGAATTGGTTTAGGACTTGGACTCGTATTGGTAGTCCGAAAAGAAGAGCGAGGGTTGCTAGAAGAAGCATTGAACACCATAGTGGCAGTAATCACATCCTCTTGACACAAGGCCAAGTCAAAAGCATTGAACACCATAGTGGCAGTAATCACATCCGCGGGGTTGGCTCCCGACAAAAGTAAACTGACTTGATATGGATTCTGTAACACTGGAACCAAGTTGATCAGAGTCTCAAATGGAGAAATAAAGAAGAAGTTGTACCCATTTGAGTGAGCTTAGATAAGACACTCTTTGGATCTGAATTCTTGTGGGAGCCAAATCTCTTACAATGAGCAATAACAATTGGTGCCATGTCAATTCTCCCATCGATTGGTTTAAGCATCGATACCAAGCTATCGCATCGCCGCGAAGGTGAATTGATGCCATGGTGACCCGTTGTTCAACAAGTATCAGATTTAGGGTAAAAACTTGCTCTGCTTGAAAGAGCCAGCCCTCGGGTTCTACCCCTTCAAATCTGGGAAAATCCAGACGAAGTGGTCTTCCTTGGATTTGTTTTTTGTTCGGTTGGGGAACCAAGTCTTGTTGGTGAGGATTATGGTTTGCTGGAAGGTTTGTTATTTGGCGAATTCAAGTTTAGAAAGAATCTGCCGCATGGTTTCTTGGATTTCAATAAGGATGGTAGATTGCGTTTGGAGGGTGGTGATGTTTGCTGTGTTGTGGGATTCATGGTGGGTTGTGATTTCCTCAAGATCTTTCACCGTCATTGTTGATGAAAAAGAGAAAAAAAATTAAAAAAATTTCAGAACTTGGCTCTAAATCCAGATGATGAGACCTGTTTCTTTAAGGCTCAATATTAGGTTTGATCTTTTGATTTGAGATCTAACAACCAGGAATCTTTTGATTAGAGATTCAACTACCAAAGATAATACATTTATTGATTGCATAAATCTGAAAACATAGAGTATTAGATCCTTATATAGGCTAACTAACTCCTAAACAAGACTTCTACTAATTTAAGATAGACTTCTACTAATTTTAAGATATTAAATAAATTACTAATTCTGCTTATTACGCCTAACATAAGTCAAAAATTTCCTATTAAGAATAGATGGTCTTGTAGATATGGTTGGAGTCCTATCAGCGGGTTATTGTT